>JAZGLO010003202.1:0-600000 GCA_036873155.1 Biomphalaria sudanica | reverse complement strand
AATCAGATGTGGTGGCATAAGTTGAATTACGAGAGAAGTATTTCGTGGCTTAAAGGTTTGAAACTAACAATAGATAATTATAAAACCTACTTTCATAAGCACCTCCCTGGCACAGAGGTTGGTGTATTGGCTTGAGAAGGCTTGAGCCATCGAGTTCGAATTCAAGTCGTACAACTTTTTTATTTATTTATTTCTACAACGTATTTACAAAGCTATCACGGTAACATTCACAGAGATACCGTCTCCCCTCCCCTATTTCCCAACAGACAAGAAGCATGCTCATAGCAGGAAATCGCGCTAAAGAACAACAATTGGTAAACATATTTCTAATCGCATTGATTGACTATTGTCACTCTAGTAAGGGTAAGGGGGAGGGGGGTCCTGGGAACAGCCCCCATCCCGAAATGAAATCCCCCCTCGCTTAAGTAGAAATGAAATTCCCCGCTCGCACAAGTAAAGTTCCCCTTTCAGATGTTGTAAAGGTCATCTGTTTGTGTGGCCGGCTAACGAAAGTGCCATGTGGCTAGCACAACGACCAACCGCCTTGACTTTTTATCAACTAATGTCAGGTACCCATTACACTGGGTGGACTCACGGGCGCCCAAGGATCCCGAAATTAAAAATCCCAGTCTTTACCAGGATTTGAATCGGGACCCCTTAGCCCCCCCCCCCTAAAAAAAAGGGGATGGGGATTTAGTGACTTTTTTTTTTGCTTTAATTTTTTTTATCGTAGGTGAGATTTTAATGTTCATCCATCAATTGCCCCAGCGCAACCAAAAAGGGGGGGGGGTGCGTTTAAAATCGTCCTCTTCGATAAAACACAATATTAAGCAAATGACAGTCACCAAAGTCCATGAGCGTAGCAGAAGGGGGGTGAGTTTTACCCTCCCCCCCCCAGAGTTTTTGAACACTGAAAACCCTCTCTTCATATAAAACTAACTCCTATGAGCATAGCCAAAAGTGGTCTTTAGTTTTTAACCCCCTCCACTAGCCCGAAAGAATGAAGGGTCAGAATGTACTGAAGATTAATTACGCACCACATACACACACACCCACACATTTATATATGTGGGGGGGGGGCAACTTCTAAATAATAAAAACGTCCAAAGTAAGTTCATTTATTTTATTTCCTTTCGTCTTCAATAGGGTGACAGTGGTGGCCCTCTGTACACTTACAGATTCGGAAGATGGACACTCACAGGTATAGTTTCGGTTTTATTTTTCTAAAAAATAATAACAAAGAATGTCATATATGCCTGCTAAAAACTTAAACAATTTTATTTAACACTACCATAAATGTATGTCTAGTAATTTGCAATGCCAAAAATTATGAAAATTTATAGAATATGAATGTTATTTTATATCGATTTCATATGTTTCTATTGTTCTATAGGAGTTGTAAGCTGGGGCTATGGCTGTGCACAGCAATTGAGACCTGGAGTCTATACAGATGTGATTGAATTAAAGGATTGGATTAATGGAATCATCAACCTTTAAAGAGTTCATAACAAGTTCCGACACACTTTTTTCAAATGTTCAATAACAAACAAATAAAAAATAATTCCATTCTGAATACTTTTTAAAATTATTTTTGTAGATATAATTTTTTGAAATTCTCATAGATAAAAAAATTTTCGGTGATCATATTTATGTTGTAAAAAGATGAGAAACAGAGAGACGCCAGCTTGATGATGTAGACCTGAAAATATGAGGTCAAATAGGTCTACGTGTATCGACTTTTTGCTGACTATGTAAACAAGAAGTCCATATGAATGTTTATGCTTCGATATGAATGTTTATGTTGTCCTTCTGTTTGCCTGTTTCAAATCCTGTTGAAAATCACATTTTGCCATTGCTTTCATTGATTTAAGTGACTACTTTTTATCAATAAGTCCGAGTATTGGTGAATCAGGATTTTCAATGACGCTTTTCTTTTTCTTTTTTTTTTTTCAGTTAAACGTGATGATAGATTGACAACACTTAACTATTTAGGCCACTAATGTGACGTCATGTCTAAGTTGCCAGTCTTGAAGTAGGTGATTAATGGTGAAATCCCCAAGTTAAAGAGCTTTTCGAATATGCAACATAAACTCTAATCGCCATCTAATATATCTATTTGTGTATCAGGAGATAGAATAGATAGAAATATAATATTATTAGAGATCCCAAGCAGTGGTATTGTTAGGTTCACAGTTCAACCAAAGAGGAATTTCCTTTTCAAACTCTAAACTGCTACAATCTAACTGAAATAAAAATGTTTAGACTATTCACACATTATTTAATATACACATTTGTGCATCTCAAGTAGTTTGTTCAAAAATGTTTGATAATTCATTTTATTTTACACCTGTTTTAAGGGAGGGGGGGTCAAACCATCCCTGGGGGGGGGGGGGGATATGACTGAACAAATAATGTTTTAAGCCAATCTATGTAAAAACTAAGCTTAGTTCTAAAGTGATTTAAAAGCAATTTTTTTTATTAGAAATATTTAAGATTGAAAAAAAAAAAGGCAAGGAAATGATATAATTGAATTCAAAAGTAGCCTATATATAGGCCTCAAATGAAATAGTTCATCAGTTCAACTATACATAATAAACAATGTCATAAACTGTGAACCTACTACTGTCGTATTGTGATTCGCACCACACCTATAGGATTTCCATCTTTAACAATATATATATATATATATATATATATATATAAATTATAGCTTTTATATAGCACTACATGTACTTTCATACTTAAAGCATGCTCAGAGCCCGCTGGTCCTATCTCAGTTGGGGGGGGGGGGTATCTATGAGAAGGTTTTTCCGTGCTGCTAAGTTCATAAAAATATATTATAACTCCGCCATGCAGAAAGAAGGTTCGCACTATTAGTGACAAGACTAAGTCGGATGTTGACATGAGAGATAGAAAGATTTCCGCCCAAGTGAGAGCTGATGAAAAGATGCTGTGCTCAAGACATGTTGTTCTACATGTATTTGTGATGTTCTGTAAATAAACATCTACGTCTCGTTGAGTTTGCCTCCCTTCAATTATTACAATGTAAATGACTAGTCGACCGGCGGCATACCATACGCCGCTATTTTGCAGGGCCGGTCTTAGGCCACTGCAACCTTTGAGACCGAAGGATCCGCACTTTCATGGAACCCGCGCTAATTCAAGGTGTATAAATTATTAAATTAAACCATTTCATAACTTAAAACAGATTTCCCGCGCATTCCTGTCGATTTACCAGGAGCTAATGGAAATCTCCCGAAATTGCAAAATATACGAAAAAGTCCTTAATATATACGGAAAAACATAGAAAAAAATTGTCATTTTGGAGTGTCATTCAATAGGGAAATCGTCAATCTTATGCGCTATTAATAAAAACGGCATTATGGATTAGCCGTAATTGTGTAGTCAAGTGAAAGAAGCTTCTCGCGCCTCAATCTAATGAAGAATTACTTTATGTCAACAATTTTCAAAGATAAATTGAAACATTTGGTAATTCATGCTATTGAGCGGGATCTATGTGGGAAACAAAATTATTATGATATACTGTATAACTTTGCTACACGCAACTTGGCCCCGCGAAATCCGTTTCGAATGGGGCCCCACAATGCTTAAGTCCGGCCCTGCTATTTAGTGTTTGTAAAATGTTTCACATGTTTCGGATGTTCCTTCAGAGTTGACGAAAATTACTTCATAGTCCGAACCTCCTGCATGGGATGGGAGCGGGCAGGGTTTGACAGTCCAGCGCAGCCATCCGTGGCGAGCTGTGAAAACGTGTTCCCTCCCCCCTTTTTTTTTCGTGGGGTGACTATCCGCAGAAATAAGAGAGTGATCTTCCCATTTACTTCTCGTCTGACCTGATTAGGGAAGAAGAGACTTATATAGGCTATAAAGATTCTTCCTTTTTAAGCATTAAATAAAACCTTTGGGTGATTTCTTTTTGCCCAATTTTAAGTGGTTTCTGAAAAATGAAAAGCCGCTGTTAGCTTTGTGTGGTCTGTCTGTTCGCCCGTCCGTCATGTTTAGATTTTAAAAAAACTAGAAAGATATAAAAAATCCGTTTTCAAGAAATTTTGTAGTTCACAAGGTTTGGTGCAACTAGGTCAACTACATTTTGTAACCGAGCCCTTGTGTATTTTAAATTAAATATGTACGCCCTTTAAGAGATAGATGCTATAAGGAGAGTGGATAGGACTACTGTGGCAAAGACCTTTCAAAGAGGTTTCGGCCAGCCATCATGAAGGATATTTCTCTTCTATGAAAGAAATTAGTGGAAGTGACTACTGATACCGCCAGAAGTACGGCTGCATGTGTGACAGGTTGGGGAAAATGACGTGTGTTTGGCTGGTTTAATATCTAGGGGATGATTATTTTTGAAAACTATCACACTCCAACCCGTCAGCATATAAATCGTGAGCAGGCACGCAACGAGACAAGCAATGAAAGAAAGGTACAAAGTTAAAAATGAAGAATATTTATGTACATAAATATTTACATATAAGAATAAAAAGGGGGAGGGTTTGCATCTATCTCTAAGCAATAATGTATTTAATCATCACTCTTGCACTTTATAAGAGAGTATGTCTCTTTGTCTTCTGAACTTAGCTGGTTGTCCTGTGGTGTCGCAGCTGGTTGTGTCCTGGCTTGAGGTTCTTTAGCTGGAGGTGGCGCTCTTGCGGGTAGAGGGACGCCGGTGATACAGTTCTTGTGGAGTCTCAATCCAAAGTTCTGATATCTGTAGTGGGCACAGTTGGGCGGGTGGCCGGCTAACGTGGGCACAAGTGTACTGCGGGCAGATCTGATCTGCCATGGGCAGCGTAGTTAACAGGATAAATCCAGTGGGTAGCAGAGGGTTGGCGTAGCTATGACGTCTCGCACAGACTCTGGGTCTATAGGGACGTCGTACCTAATGAGTTGACAGGTGGGCTGTCGAATAGGCAGGCAAGTAGAGCCGATAGCACCAAGTAAATAGTTGAGTGGATCCCAGTAGGCAGGAGATGATACTCAATATCAAATAGGCAGGTAAATAGGCATACACCTGAGGGAGGCTGCGGATAAATAAAGACAAGTTAGGACATGTCTTTCACGCATCTTATCGATGCCCTCGACTGAGGTGCATTCGTCAGATTGGTAAAATTACTTTTGAGTACAATGAGGAGATGATGACAAATGGGATTTGGAAAACCGATGGCTGATAGTAGCAATATAAAATGTACATAAAAGGGGAAATAATAATCTCAGATAAACAACACAAGTGGAAAGAGAAAAAGAGGGGGGATGGACGGTGGTCAGTGACCATGACGGTTTGTTTACATACGACCGTCGACCGAGAACAATGGAGCGAGCTTGAATGGGGAGAGCGGCCGTTCAAGGGGCGCAACTCTCATCCAAGTAGAATCACTAAAGGGGAGATAATTCATATCTCTCTTCTAAACGCAGTATCAGTGCGCTAGTAAAATTATCAAGGCGGACAGCCGAGATAAAGGAAATAAGATAAGATGTACAACTATATACATGGTTGCATTAACGATCAAATGAGCAACGTAGCATTAATAGATCAATGCAATACATAAATAAATACATATGCCATGTTTATGTTTTCTACTTACGACAGTGAGAAATACACAATGCACTAATTAAATAAATGAAGTAATAAAATACACATGATAATATCCAGTGAGAAATATACACAGACTAATTAAGAAGGAACTTGTGATTAAGTTACCACCAGGTATTCCTCTAAGAGAAAGAATAAATGAAGCAGTCCAGGCTCGATAGCTCAGCTCGAATGAGAAAATGAGAGGGTCTGGCTTGATTTAATTTACCTTATAAAGGCCTGGTAGAGACGGGCGGAAACAGGAAATGTCCTAGGCTAAGAATTATCTTACTCGTGGGTGAATCCGACAAGAGTCGCACGTTGGAAAGTTCAATGGGCGTGTTGGTCCGAGTGATCTCCTAGATCAAAGAGAGACGTGGGAGAAGGGGGGGGGGAGAAAGATTGACTCGCATTCCACCCAAGGTGGTGTCAACTGCGGCTGTCAGACATCCGGCGGGTAAGATCAAAGAGATTGTGTGTTTACCTTTCCCCGATCAAGGGCAGATAAATGAAAGGATGCCAAGGTGGTGGATCAAGTCTAGCCTGAAGAGGCAAAGGTGGGGCGGGTGGAGAAATTGGGGAAAGAACGGGGAAATAAATAAAATAAATAAATAATGATAAATAATAATTAATGCTGTGATAAAATAGAGTGACTCTGACAGCAAGCTTTTGACTTGTCACAGCATGTCAAAAAAGACTGCCAGCAAGAGATATTAGAAAAATTGGCAGTCAAAGGGAATCTATGCGGCAAGGTATTGAATCAAAACCATGTGTTGATGTGTTCAGCACTGTAAATTTTATAACATTCCAAGCATTGAACCAAAAAAGATGTCTAAAATCTTCTGTCAGAAATAAAGTCCGTATATGTAGGATTTGTATGTTACAGTGAAAGTTACGCAGAGGAAAGGTTTAAATTTTTTTTTAATGAAACTGAAATGTTAATGACAGAATGAAAGCAAGTGCCTCAACAAAATTATCCCTCACGGTTATGAGATTTGGCTTTTTAAACTGTCGTCACGGTATATCTAAATGAAATCAACAAGAAAAACAAGTAGATTTCACATTTCGCATATATAAGTTGAAATAAGTGCCTTCTAAAAAAAATGAAACTCTTCATCTAGCAGGCGGAATGGGACGAAACCAATTTAGTGCTCCGACTTGGTGTCTCATCTATGCAGCAGGATTTCCAGAACCTGGTTTTGGATAAACTTCCAACATCCCATTAAATAGTTTAAGTTCTTTTTTGGTCAACATTTGCGGGTTGTCGAGTTGACGTCTATCATGTAGGTGACTACTCTTTGGGAAGCTCCTGAACAGTTCAATTCCCTCAATAAGTGATAAAGAAGACGTCTCTATCCGATGGGAGAAATTAAGAGCTGTAATCTACAGCTCAGCACTTACTGACTGATTTGAGGCGAATTTAACATAGATGGAACCTTGCATCGAGAAAAAGCGATCTGCACACCTCACCCACAAGGCAAAGCCTATTCAAAAATCTTTACAGACCTTAAAAACTGCTAATAAAGAGTCAAAACAAATGGCTACACAGTGTGCTAACAACTTTTGGAGGGATACCTGAAACAGAATTCAAGAAAGTCTCTTCCAAGGAAGTAGTAAAGCTCTGTTTGATCGCATAAAAGCGCTCCTGGGTTCAACAGTGTCTAGGCCTATCCCCTACCATCAAAATCTGGAGAAAAAATTACGGATCAAACCAAGCACTTATATCGATGGACAGAACACTACCTCAATGTCTATGCCACACCATCTACATCCGGTTCCGTTCTGACGGCAATGTGTTCAATCTCCGGCGTCTACTATCCCGTACAAGAACAAAGGAGATGGTCATAACGGAGCTTCTCTGTGCAGATGATTGCGCCCTGCTAGCGCACAATGAACATGACCTCCAGAACGCGGTTAACGAATTTGCATACGCTGCCGCCTCTTTCGGTCTATCTATAAACCTCGGAAAAACAGAAGTCATGTTCCAGAAGTCACCCAATAAAACATACTCAGCCCCAAGGATCACAGTAAACGGACAGCCCCTTCACACTTCACATATCTAGCTAGTATAGTGTCAAATGACGCCTCACTTTCAAAGGAAGTTGATAAAAATCTGGCCAGGGCTAGTAGCGCTTTTGGACGCCTTCAGTCGAGAGTTTGGAAGAACAAATCGCTCCGACTGCCTACAAAAATCAATGTCTACCAGGCGGTGGTTCTCTCAACCCTTCTATATGGCTCTGAGACATGGACACTATATAAAAAAAACTAAGACTTCTTGAGAGCTTTCACCAAAGATGCTTGCGCTCCATCATGGACATACGGTGGCAGGACCGCACTACAAACAGCGATGTCCTTGCGAACGCCGGTATGGACAGTATAGAGGGACTTCTTATGGTCCGACAGCTACGCTGGGCAGGGTACGTATCCCGTATGGGAGACGAACGTAAGCCAAAGACAGTCTTTTTGGTGAGCTAAAAAGGTGGTCGACGTAACAGAGGCGACCAACGGAAACACTTCAAAGACCAGCTTAGGCGTCAACTTTCCTTGGCTGACATAGAAGAGAGCACATGGCTGCACGCGGCGTCGGAACGAGACAGCTGGAGGTCACTCACGAAGGCCGTGGGATACACATTTGAGACCAAATGAAAATCTGCTGCCGATGACAAACGCAGACGACGAAAAGAAAATCTAAATCGACCACCTGCGGACAATGGTTATGCTTGCCCTGAGTGTGGCAAAATATGTAGGTCACGACTGGGGCTGCGCAGCCACGGGAAATACTGTATTCCTCACTAATCTTCGGACTCGAAGACAAGCGCCTTATTATTATTTGATATTTTAACAGATCTTTATATTATGTCGTTCCCCTGTTAGCCGATGGGGGGGGGGGGGCGAATACATCTACTGCCCTTCCCTCATAAATAACCCTTTGAGAGGGGGGGCGATCCTACTTTTATTTAGAAAACCATAGGTTAAGAACAAAATTAGTTTAATTATTATATAATTTTATATTATACCGCTACACTTATAGGTGGGTGGGGCGATTGCGTCTACTGCCCTGCCCACTCTATAGCCCTCTGAGTGGGAGGGAACGGTCCTATTTTTATACATCTATCTGTATATTTATTTTTTAAAACTTTATTTTGACAAATGACAAAACTGTATGTAGACGTCTATTAATATTAGCTGTAAAATAAGAAAATCTATGATCTAGATCTATGTATAAATGTGATAGGACGGACTCCTTACCAAAAATTCACAGCTGTCAGGAATGAAATGCGTAAGGATCGGCCAATGATGCACTTCACGTTTCAGATTGTTTACTTCCCGTAGCTGTTTTTGCGTACTCTTAAAAGTAAGTTTAAAATATGTCTTATTTAAGTTCTACTAGATCTAGTTCTAATCTAGACCTAGATCTATAAGACAAGCCTTATTTTATTATTATTATTATTATTACAAATAATATTAAAAAAATGTTAGATATTTACTAGACTATTTTAAATATTTAGACTAATAACTAGTCTAATAGCATAGCCATAGTCTGCCATAGTAATTCAATTAAACTAATCTTAAATCTAGATTAACTAGATAGTCTAGATCATACTAATATACTTTAAGTCGTATACTATAAATAAGTATTCATACAAAGTTTTACATAGACTAGATCTACATCTAGATTATGATAGATCTATCATCTAATTAAAGTCTAAGTCAACTAAATGACACTAGATTATTAGATCTATAGACTATAAGACTAAGACTATCAGTAATGAGTAGTAAGATTTATATATATTATTATATATATAACTTAGTCTAAATTATAAATTTTGGTAATCTAGATCTAGATTAGATAGAATCTAGAGACTAGAATTGACTAGATCTAGATAGAATCTATAATCTAGATTAGAGTAGATATAGATGGAGATCTATGCTATCTAGTCGGTAAAACGTCAAAACTTCCCATCGAAGCTTTTTCTAACTTAACTAGAATCTAGATCTAGTCTAAGTATTTCAAAACTACTGAACTAAAAAGTAGATCTACTACTGGATTGGAATTTAGATTCAAAGTCTAAGATCTAGAGTAGTTTTTTATTCTATTGGACACCTATAAAATAGGCCAAAGTTTGACTTTGACAGCGCATTATTTGATAATGGTTTGACATAGAAAAGAAAATGAAGTATCAAAAACTTCTTTGAATAAGGATGACTACTTATATTTCTACCCCTAACCTATATTTGTTATCATATTTAAGGTCAAAGAGGTCATGCGTTTTATTTTTTTCAGACAGATTTGACCTTCATTATTTGATGCTGGACACCATAATTTATTTCAGACAGTCTCTATATTTAGGCATCAATAAACTCAGATAAAATGTTAATTCTATATTAACATTAACTAAATTTTAAGATCCCCAGGCATAGCCCCTCATATGAAATCATTAAGATGTTTTCAAATTGTGCATAAATACGAACACAAAAAATAAAAATATGAACAGACTTATTCTCCCAAAAATTAGTTGAATCCTCTATATTCTCTCTATAAATCTAGATCTAGGCATTTAACTTCATTCAATGTACCAAGCTAACTCCAAACATTTGCCCATTTATTCTCTATAAAAAACAACAACAAAAACAAATATAATATAAGATCATTAACATTAATGTCCAAAACTGGCTGTTTGAAATAAATTTTGGTAAGAAAATCATAATTTAATTCAAACACCCTATTCATTTTTTTTTTAATGGAATCAAACAACTTGGCTTATGAATCAGATAAATCAGCTCCAAAAACAGAATTATAAATATTTCTGGGCTCCTTAGCATAGACTTAGCCAACAAAAAAATAATAGTCTTAACCCTAGGAGTAGCTAAAGTCATCCGGGTAACATAGGAAAAAACAACAACCTGACTTACACATGTGAAATTCTTTTTTCTTACATAAAAAGACAGCTAAATGGAAGGAAATTGGGTCAGAATCATTGGTAAATGGACAAGCACATTATACAGCACTCTAGTTTCATATTAAATATCAAAATAAAGATTTAATGACCACAAAAACAGCGATTGTCCAAATTCATGTAATGTCCGGATTAAATAAACTACTCTATCTAGTTCTAGTATCTTCTAGAATCTAGATCTATCTAGATACCACTATTAATGTAACTATTGTACTATAATAATTGCCTTGTCTGTTACGTTCTAGGACTTATCTTCTTCTTATCTTATATAATACAGATGTTACTTCAAAAAAGAAGATGATTACGTCCTACGCGTCATGCATTTAGTCATGCATATTAACAAATGACTTAAATTAAGTCAGTTTTTTCTGGCTAGCTCAGGCAACCCATTCCATGCTCTAATAGCACTAGGGAAGAAGGAGTATTTGTACAAATTTGTCCTAGCATATGGGACGAGGAATGTGCCTTTATTTTTGTGTCTTTCAGAGTATTTTATTAAATTTTGTTTTTGTATTTGAAGATTATGGTTCAGTGTTTTATGTATAATTGCTACTTTACTTTTGAGTCTTCTGTCCTGAAGGCTTTATAAATGTAGTGATTTTACTAATGGTGTTACTCTAGTCAAATGTGAATATTCGTTTGTTATAAATCTCACTGCTCTATTTTGTGTTTGTTCCAGTTTCTTAATGTTTTCTTGAGTTGAGGGGTCCCAAACGGTAGATGCATATTCTATTATTGGCCTATTCAAGGTTAAATAACATTTTAGTTTTATGTTCTTATTTGATTTATAGAAATTTCTTTTAATAAACCCTAATGCTTTGTTGGATTTTTTTATAGTTTCATCAATACGTGCATTCCATGACAGTTTTTCACTTATTATAACACCTAGGTATTTTGCGTTTTTAGTCTGTGTTACTAGTTTGCCATGAATAAGATAAGTGGAATTAATTTGTTTTAGTTTTTTTGTTACTCTGACATTTTTCAGGGTGGAAAGACATGCTCCAATTTGATTCCCATTTCTGTAATTCATCTAATTCTCTTTGTAAAATATCTGTGTCTTGTTTTGTTTTTATTGTTCTATATATTATGCAATCGTCTGCAAATAATCTGACTTTTGTTCCTGAACTAATTTGGTAAATCATTTATGTAAATTAAAAATAGTAGTGGACCCAAGACTGTTCCTTGAGGTACACCTGAGTTTTAAAGGTTTGCAAGCTTACCATCCGTTACTACGGAGATTATTTTTCATATAGGGATTTGTTGTTTTATGAAGTAGTTCTTCAAAACATTAAATATTAATGTGCCTTAAGTATCACAGTAAAAGTTTTCACAAATTGCAGTTTTTCGTGGATTTCTTGAGCCATAATAATTTGAATAAAAAATACATCATTACCAGACAAGGTTGACTCTGCCAGCTGTATAGAGAAATTTGTCGTTTGCAAAGGCTTATAAAGAAGAAAGAAAAATTGGACTATATTCCAACAGAGCTCAAGAATTTAGTGAACTCTTCTACAAATCCATTGCCCTAACAACCAATGAGTCAGAGTTTTGCATGGATGGCTCTCAGAAAGCCACCACAAACGGAGAAGCTGGAATACTCATTGAATGGCCCAATGGAGAAAAAATAATTTAAAAATTAAGTTCATTGTAACTAATGAGCTCTACGACAACCACAGAGAAGAAATAGGAGCACTGGAGCTTACAGTTACCATGCTAGCGAATCGGCCAAGTTCGCCAAACAGTTAAATTTTTTCTTGACCAATATTAAAAATAGTCATTCAAAGCTTGACAAACTCTGATGTATCCTAAATGAAACAACTCATGATGTCTGGACTGATGTTCGGTGGTCACCTTGCCTGCTCGCATCTCCCGTCGGGAGATTTGGGTTAGGATGTTATTATCCACATAATCTGAAGGAACATCCAAAAGATTTTGTACAAAACATACTGTGTGACCTGTTCTCCAATGTTTAAATAGAAGGCTGACACACTTGCCAAATGTGAGAAAACAAATACACACTTGAACATCGCACTTTATCAGGAAGAAAAAAGAAACTAATAGTGAATTGTAAAAACGAGAAATGGACAAGCTCTCATTCGATACACCTATTATAAACTATCCCGATAGAACCACCTAAAATTTTTCACATCAGAACCGTACACATCATAATGAGAAAACATATGTTCCGGAAGCTCAAAATTTGGACCATTGAAATTTGTCCTTTTGGAGTGTCACCAGAGAATGCCGCTAATGCCTTCAAAAATGCATTCTTCATCAAGAGGCCAAAAAACAAGACACTGGTCACAAAACCCAAACATGAAATTCTTTTAATGATATAAGTTTGTGTAAGAGTTTTTACTATTTCTTCAATGGCTAGTAAAATCAATAATTTGCCTATCATGTGAGGTTTTCAGTATTTCACTATAACCATTTTCTCAATGTCATGTCAAAGAGAGTTTTTGTGGGTGTATTCTGAACTTTATCTTTGAGTGTTGCAAACTTTTATCTTTTTATTAGGGTGGGTATCATCTCAAATGATCCTCCAGCTTAATTCGTTTCATAGCATCATAAAAAAATGGCACATTAACACTCGCTTGTTTGACAAGGAAGTAATGAAGTTCAATTTCAAATATTTAACGCTGTACTGTCTACATTTATTTATTTTTAAGTTATAACTAGACAAAACTACACTATTTAAATATAGTTATTAAATTAAAACAATTTTTCATTCAATCACCAGGATAATAATTTTAAGGATTTTCTAAGGTACAAATCATAAATGTGTGTATGAAAAAATTCCAATTGTCAAAGTTAAAGTCACGACATGCTGAATTAAGATTCTTTATCGTAGACCCCCGTGCACATCTCATAGACCCCCAATTCCCTTTTTTAACTTTCGTAGACCCCTGGGGGTCTATATAGACCACTTTGGGAATCACTGGTTTAAAGTAATAAATATGTACATGTGAAATAAAATAATTAATGTAAAAATAGAAACAATAGAGATCGCCTTCCTACATATTGCTTACGAGAAATTATGCTTTTACACAGTTCACCAGTTCACTAAAAAAAAAAAGAGATGAAATATAAGCTTTGCCACTAGAGAAAGAAGCACTAAATACTATTTCAAATTAAAGACTGGTATTTGTTATCAGTGATGTCCAACATACGGCCCGCGGGCAAACTCCCTCCGGAGACCTGGTTCTATCCGGCCCGCCTGAAGGTCGGTACAAAGTGTAGAAAATATCCCTCCAAAACAGAAAAGTTTCAAAATGTATCTTTACCTACGTTCTCTGACGGATTAGTACCGTTACCATTACCTTTAACATTTGTGCGTTTATTAAATGGGACTGTAGAATCTACTAGGAAAAGTGAACGGATTTTTACTTTTTTTTTGGAACATGATAATAAGCCAATTTATTTTATTTATAAAGAAAGTGTGGCTGTTTAAAACAACAACAACATATAAACGGCATTACGGAACAAATTTGGCGGCATTCTTGGTTTGAGCCGTTTATATAAGATTGTTAAAATACTCTTAGACATTGGATGATCGATGGGAATATTTACCTTAAAGAGACAAGAAAATTGTAAGGATGTGCCAAAAACCCAAGCAAGAAAATGAGTCGGTGGTGAAGGTAGCTACAGTGTTTCTTTAAGTAGAAAAATGAAGCTATTTTATGACTGGTAAAAATATATATATATATATGGCTCCTTCTGTCTTGGAAGACAATGTATGCGCCCAGATGAGTCTCTGGCTTTGGTTACGTCTTGAAATGGGGCAGAATCTGGAGTGACTGATCATGCCAATTCTGGAGCGGCAAAGTTTGCCACAGTTCGTCCATGTATATGGATCAGTGCTAGGGCTAGATGACATGGCAGCTTTCTTTTTCTTTCTCTTGGCTGATGCAGCTTTGTTTCTTTTGCATTCGGCAAAGTTCGTACCATCACGTACAGTCTGTCTCCATGCTGTTCGGTCTTGGCTATCTCCTCCCACATACTTTGGTCGATAGCCGTGACTCTCATGTCTCGCTTGCAGACATCTCTGTAGGTTAGTTTTTGGCGGCCCTTGGGTCTGTCTCCCTCTGCAAGCTCAGCGTATAGGATGTCTTTAGGGTTTCTTCCATCTGTCATGCGAGTGACATGACCGAGCCAGATGCATAGATGCTGTGCATATTGGCCCGTTTCAAAACTTCTTGGTTGGTGACACGATCCCTCCAGGAGATGCACATTATGCATTGCATGCAGCGTAGGTGGAAGCTATTTAATCTGTGTTCTTGACGCATGTAAGTTGCCCAGCTCCCATGCCATAAAGAAGTGTGCTCAGAACGCAGGCATTGTAGACTAGGATTTTGGTTGCCGTAGTCAATTTGGTATTTTCCCACACGCGCTTGAAGAGTTTTGCCATTGCTGCAGAAGCCTTTCCTATTCTTTTTGTCAGCTCAGTGTCTAAATCTAGGTTGCTGCCTATTGTTGTTCCCTGGTTAATCCCAAATATGTGAATTCCTGCACCACCGTAAATGTGTGATTTCCAGTATGTATCACTGGTATTTCTGCTACATCTTGTGCCAGGCTTTCGGTCTTGGAGAGGCTTATTGTAAGGCTAAACTCTAGACAAGCAGCTGCCAGAGCATTCACAAGCCTCTGCAATCCTTCTTGTGAATGAAATATCAGTACGGCATCATCGGCGAACAGCAGTTCCCTAATCAAGATACGCCGTCTCTTTGTTTAAGCTTTAAGGCTTTAAGGCCAGGTTTAATATCTTTCCATCTGTGGATATATACGCCCATCTTCCAGGGATTTAAAAGCGCTGGTGAATACAACCGAAAAGAAGATGCGGAATAGTGTTGGAGGCAGAACACATCTTTGTTTTACTCCGCTCCTGATGGAGAATGGCCTAGAGGCGGAACTGTCAAACTGTTCGGTGCCCTGCATATTTTCATGAAAAGCTGACACTAGTTTCCGTAGTCTGTTTGGACAGCCGATTCTCTCTAATAAGGAAAACAAAACAACGGTTCTGCTGACAAGGTTAAACGCCTTGGTCAAGTCAATAAAAGCTATAAAGAGACAGCCTTTGTTCTCTGCATTTCTCCAGTAGCTGCCGCAGGGAGAAGATCATATCTGCTTTGGATCTAAAGCCACACTGCGATTCTGGGTAAACTCGTTCTGCCGTTTCAGTATTACTCTGGCATAAGCCTTCCCATCTATGCTAAGAAATGAGATGCCTCTATAACTGTTACAATCGGAGCGGTCGCCTTTATTTTTTTGTAAATTGTTACTATGTTGGCATCCTTCTGCTTCAAATATCCCATTAATTGATGTAAGTACTTGATCCACGGGTTTCTAATGGAATAGTTTCAGTTCAATTTTATTTCGTTTTTGTACCTTTTCTTTCATGTGACCCGAGACACGAGTGTCGGAAATTAAAATGACCCGCAGGTCGAATTAGGTTGAGCATCACTGATATATATTAAAAAAGTATTAAGAATGTTTAATGATGTACACATATTTATAATGAAATAGTTTAGCTGTATTAATTTTTTATATATAAATTAAGTCTTATTAAGAGATAAGTTAGTAGAATTATTTATATATGTACTGAGGATGCTTAAGTTATGGTAGGAATGGTGAAAGAGTAACATAGGCCTATCCAGAAAGTTGCCTCAAGACAAATCATCAGTCATTTTATTCGCATAGCACTTTTGACAAAAACATTTCCACAAATTAAAATGTTATGATAAATTGTGTGTGATGAAAAAGTTATTGAACACAAATCACCTTTATTACAATGACATTATTAATCTTCTGGAAATAAAAAAATAATTGCATTTTACTTTTTCACTAGACCTATATGGTTGATAAAAAGCTTGCATGTTTAAAAGGAATTTAAATAACGGCCAGGTGTGGACCAGAAGCTCTACATCCCGTCCTGTCTGAAGGTTCCACAATGGCAATGGCAATTACTACGATTGGGTCGTGCCTATACGTAGAACATAGCTTCTGGATCTGGCCCGCTCGCTACATGCTACCGAAGGCCGCACTTACTACGGGTAGTTTCTTCATATTCCTATTCTGTAACGGCCTCAATGCCGTGAAAGGACCGCAAATCCTGCCGCCAACTAGTTTGGCGGTCAAATCACCTTTGTGGAACGGCGTGAAAGACTTAAGAGGGCAACACTCTTTATCCTAGCCACTGACTCCCTAGACGATGCCCCCACCCTATCGATATTGTCATGATGACCTGACACATTATAAGCCAACGCTCATGCACTCATTCAGTGGGTACCAAGTCACATATGAGTGAGTGCTAACACTGTTTCAGACTCATTGGCTGACTAGAAAGCGCTATCACCTGCTGGGCAGCCTGTGGAGTTTCATCTTGCTCTAGAAACAGTTCAAACAGAAAAAAGGGTGATTTGTGTGCTGGGTGGAATCTAGGAGTAACGAGGCACCCTGGCCGTGATAGAGGCTGCTCAAGCCTGAAAAAGTTGTTACAGCTAGTGCGGGTCGGGCCACTGTCCCGTTTGGTTCATATTTTGCACTGTTCAGGCCCCAAGAAAATGCTGGGCTTTATCTTGGAGGTGGGGTTGACTACGAAGGTTTGATTTGTGATAGGGCAAAGTAATTGTGAGTATATAATATTTACAACAGATTTGTATTGTATTATATACATTTTTACCGTCTGAGCTGTGAATGGACCTTGTTTTTAACCACTTAGCTGTGTAACATTTAGCTCTTAAGCTATTAAAAGGTAATAACCCTTGAGGGATTATGGGTACGACATGGCCTAAATTGTGCCGATGTGCCAAAACCCCAAAATAATATATCAGGCCAAACTTCGACTCACGGTGTCCCCAATGCGAGTAGGAAGAGAAAACCATGTCTCATATTCTGTTTGACTGTTTGTGTGGTGAAGTATGTGCACAATAGAAGGCAAGAGAGAATTGGAGCATCTCAAGTCCTCACTCAAAGAGAGTTTGATGATTATTACATAACACTTGCACAAGCAATTTGTATGACGTCGGATTTTCTTTTGTCCTAACTTAAAGTGTCGGAACAGGCTTGATGTCACACAAGATTTAGGGATGCAGCTTACCAATATCAAGAAAATGTGCAATTCAAGGAGTTACCGAAAATCCTCATCCATCTTTTCTTATTTATTGTAGTTAAAGCTAAACAAAAAATATTGCGGCCTTCGAAAGGACTCTCTTTCAGTCTATCTTTCTGTCCGTCCGTCCGTCCTGTTTAAATCGCACAAAACAAAAACAAAAAAATAACTAAAAAAGATATTGAAAATCAGATATCTTGATATTTTAGATTTTTCAAAGTTCTTTTGCAATGGCTACTTTTTCTTTTCTGAAAGCGAAAAATTTTAATTTTTTCAACTTTTTTTTTGTTACAATTATTTACTATCCATC
This sequence comes from Biomphalaria sudanica, assembly GCA_036873155.1. Lineage (NCBI taxonomy): Eukaryota > Metazoa > Mollusca > Gastropoda > Planorbidae > Biomphalaria > Biomphalaria sudanica. Next base: position 582,031 of record JAZGLO010003202.1, on the reverse strand, counting down.
CATCCCAGTGGCGCTACAGCCCATGGAGGGCTCTGGCCTGCTTTAACACATCCTTCCATTCAGATCTCTCCTGGGCCTTTCGTCTCCACGCCCTAACCCCAAGCTGCTTCAGATCTGCTTCCACATCATCTATCCAACGCATTCGGGGTCTGCCTTTGGGTCGCCTGCCTTTTGGTTTTTGCCTGTATACGATTTTAGTTCCTCTGTTGTCTGACATTCTTTCAAGGTGACCTGCCCAACGTAGTCTGTTCTTTTTTATTTCGTTCACTATTGGTGGGTATTCATACAATTGATATAACTCATGGTTAGTGCGTGTCCTCCACCCTGTTTCATCCTGTATGGCACCATAGATTTTCCTAAGAATTTTTCTTTCCAAGTGTTAAGTAAATTTTCAGATGTCTTTGTCAGTGTCCAGGTCTCACTTCCATACATTGCTGCTGGTCTTATTATAGTTTTGTATATTATTTTCTTGGTTTTCCTTGAAATCGTTTTGCTCTTTAGTAAATGGTGGGTGCTATATAATGCCCTGTTGCCTCCTGCTATTCTTTCCTTTATTTCTGTTAGTAGGTCATTTTTGAAATTAATAGTACTTCCTAGATATTTGAAAGTTTGGACGTTTTCAAATTCGTGGTCTTTGATTTTGATATTTTGTCCTTCTGTTTGATTGTCTCTTGTCATTGTGATGTACTTGGTTTTACTGTCATTGACCTCAAGTCCTGCTGGTCGAGATGCTTTTTCTAGTTGTATGAAGGCTCTAGCGATGTCAGAGGTTTCTTTACCCAATAAGGCAATGTCATCAGCATAAGCAAGGTATTGTAGAGGTTGGCTGTATATCGTCCCTTTTGGTTGTGGACCCGCGTTTTCTCTCCTGAAGTAGTTAGTAATAGTTCCCCTTGTGTTTATGTGTATATTTCTTATAACTCTCTCCAGTGTTAAATTGAAAAGCATGCAGGAAAGTGCGTCTCCTTGTCTTAATCCTCGTTTAATCCTAAATTCCCGGAGTGTTCTCCTTGTATTATGACTTTGCTTTTTGAGTTGTTTAATGTCATATGTATAAGTCTTGTCAACTTGTTGGGTATTCCAAAATCCTGTAGAGTGTCATATAGGTATTTCATTCTGATACTGTCATAAGCCATTTTATAGTCTATAAAGAGTTGGTGGATTGGTATGTTGTATTCATGGCATTTTTCTAGTATACATCTTAGTGTGAAGATGTGGTCGGTTGTGGATTTGTTGGGTCTGAAACCACATTGGTAGTCACCTAAGATTTCTTCTGAATATTTTCCAAGTCTCTTAGTTATAAGCCTAGACAGTATCTTATAAGTCACATTTAGTAGATAGATTCCTCTGTAATTACAGCACTTTAACTTGGATCCTTTTTTTGTGTATTGGGGTTATAAGAGCCGTTTCCCATTCTGTTGGTATTACTTCTTCTTCCCAAATTCTTGATATTAGTCTGTGTATTTGGGAATGTAAGTCTTTCCCTCCATATTTAATTAGTTCTGCTGTGATTTGGTCCTCTCCTGGTGCTTTGTGATTCTTCATGGTCCTAATTATTTCTGATGTTTCAATGAGTGTTGGAAGATTCACTAAGGGATCTGGTCCCCCATGTGGCAGTTCATATTCTCCATTGTCTCCATCTTCAGTGGTATTTAGGATCTCCTCAAAGTATTCAGCCTATCTCTCAATGACCCTGCTGTTTTCTGTAATAAGGTGACCATCTTTGTTCTCACACATGTGTGATCTAGCTTGAAATCCGTTCTTTCCATCTTTAATTTTTATATTCATTGTTCTTATGTCTCCCTCCTTTGCTAGTTCCTCAATGTGAGTAATCTTGGACTTTTCCCATTCCCGTTTTTTCTTTCTTACAACTTTTGTGGCCCTTCTTCTTGCTTCATTGTATTGCTGTCTAGTGTTCCTCGTTTCTCTCTGCTGTTACATTATCATTCGGGCATTGTTCTTCTCTTCTATAGTTTGTCTGCATTCATCATCATACCACCCTATTGTCTCGTTCTTTTGTTTAAAATCCAACTACCTCTTCTGCTGTTCTTTTGATAGCATGCTTTATTACTTCCCAATGCTCATTTATGTTATTTTCCCTGTCCTTTTCTAATGTTGTCAGTTGCGTTTGGAGTGCCATTCTATAAGTTTCTGCAACAAGTGGATCCTTTGTGAGTTTTTGACTATCATATTGCTGTGCTCTCTTTCTTTGGTAATTGTGTATGGTACTTATTCTTTGTCTAAGTTTAGCTTTAAATAGTAGGTGGTTTGAGTCAGCATTAGCTCCTCTGAAACTTCTTACATCTAGTATGTCTGATCCATGTCTCTAATCTATGAGTATATGATCTATTTAATTCTGGGTGTTGCCATCAGGTGAGATCCAGGTAACCTTGTGAATATTCTTATGTTGGAATTTTGTACTGCTGATAGACATTCCTTTTCCTGATGCAAAATCCACTAATCTTATGCCATTATTGTTGGTCTCTTCATGTAAGCTTTCTTTGCCAATTGTTGTTCTGAATGCTGGTTCCTTTCCAATTTTTGCATTGAAATCTCCTAGGACTATTTTGATGTCATGCTTTGGTGCTTCATCATAAATTCTTTCCAGTCCATCATAGAAGGCTTCTTTTGTGTTATCATCTGCATCTTCTAGGGGCATGAACATTGATAAATGATATGTTGAAGAATTTTCCTTTCAAACGTAGTGAGCAGAGTCTATCACTTACAGGTTTAAATCCAATGACATTACCTACCATATCCTTTTTAACAGCAAAACCTGTACCTAAGTTGTTAGTGCTTCCACCACTATAAAATATAGTATACTCCTTGGTTCTGAAAATGTCCGAGTCTTTCCACCTGATTTCCTGTAGGGCTACAAGGGGTATCCTATATTTCTTTAACACTTCAGTAAGTTGGGCTAGTACACCTGCTCTATAAAGGCTTAGCACGTTCCATGTCGCAAAACAAAAATCATGTCCTTTTCCAGGCCTAGGTCGTTTTCCGTTGAGATCTGTCCGGGTTTTCTTGTGTGTATTAGCTTTCGTAACAGTATTTTTTATATTACAGAGTTGTTAGCCCTGTGCATAACCATCTGGGGGGCTGCCACTTTCAGCTCTCTGGATAGCTGCCTTTATTTTCGTGTAAGGTGTCCTAGCCTTTGTGGATCCCTCCACTTCCTGCAAGGCAGCAGGTTTGATTTTGGTCCACCCCGGGTATTTTATTTCCCCGGTACCCACCATATCTGGAGGGCATTCCCCTATCCGTCACCTGGGGAGGCGCTCGATGGGAGATCAAAAACTCCACACGAGACAATTATTTACTATTAACAGGAAAAAAAACGCTATTAGGTCTGATAGCCCCCCCTCCCGTACAAAAGCCATTATTTTAGTAAGCAAATAACATACAAATAAGCCTGAATATTAGAGGCTCTATTTACGGGAAGGATTTAAGCCGCACAGTTAATGAAAGAATTAAACATTACCTCAAATGCCCATATTTGTTACTTGATTAAAAGATAACTTTCTGTCACGAGGTTTCTCTTGTTGATGTAGCTGCTAGAATGTGCTAGAAGTTGTGAAGTGCAATCTACTCATAGGCCTACACAGTGTATATACTTTTAAGCTATATGCCTACATTTAACCAAATTAAGGAAATTCTTCCTAGAGGCCTTGAACGAGAGATTGGCCCTTTACAAAACTATCAATTGCAAAACTATGAATTAGATAATCATGATTCAATAACATCAGTTAAATCTAGGTCGGGTTAACATTGAACCATATTTCCATAACATTTAGTTCTTTGAATGCATCTGAATATTAACAAAGTAATGATAAATACATCAATAAATCTCCGTATCTTCTTTTTGAAGTGGCTGAGATACGTTTTGGTTGCAATTCATAGCTGAAAATATTGAAACGTGTCTTTTTACCTGCCTTTGTGGACAACTTTGAAGGCCCTTGTAACTTTTTCCCCCTTTATTTTCATATTTTTTAATAATAAAACATTACAAACATAAACCTGAGAGCTAAAATGACAAACCAATCTTAAAATGTTTTAAACAGATAGGTCTTAATGTTCTTCTTGAACGTAGTGTAGCATGTTGTCTGTCTGAGATCAATGGGGAGTGATTTCTAAACCTTTGGTCCGTGCACTGAAAAAGCCCACATCTCTTGTTCTGTTGTCACAGATAAATAAATAACATACTGTAGACATTAATAATATTTAATAAACAGAGACTTACCGTATGTTGATATAAGTAGACATTGAAGACTATCATTTTATTTCGTCATCATCTTTTCAAGTACTTTCTCACAAAACATTCAGAACAAACAATGACTCAATATAAACATAAACATATTAGCACATCCCTGGGTCTGATTCCCTCATCAAGCTCAGCATAGAGGATGCCCTTGGGAATTCTTCTGTCTGGCATGTGAATGAAATAGCCTTCTCTGTCAAAAAGCATAATTACTGGGTGTATTGGCCAATTTAAAAACTACCTGATTGTAGATACGATTCCTTCAGAAGATGAACATTAGGGCCTATGTGTCGCAGGCAGCGCAAATGAAAACTATTTTGTTTCAACGGGTTAAGTCCAGTGCTCTCTAAAAAGTAATACAAATAGTTTTTAAAGTGTTTAAATAGTGTACAATAAGTGAATATCATTTTATAATTGTCAGTTGTTTTTTTTTAAAAGTATTTTTAATGATGAAATCACTGTATGCAAGAGTATATGATATATATAAGCATTAAAGACATTGGTTCCGTAAAGTTATCGCCAGAAGTGTCAATGGATATAAGCAATCCACTACTTATAAAATACTTCATAATCACATGCGTCTCAAATAGCTTCTGACAGCCAGTCAAGCTCCTTGCCTTCATATGTGGCTCAGATATTGAGTCCGGCGGAACTATTTTCACTGACAGAAAAACGAAGGCAAGTAATTGGCGCCAAATCCAGTAAGCTTTGGGCAGGAGGGGGCTCGTTAGCCTTGGCTGGCTACCCACTTAGGAGAAGGAAAACTCTGAATTCAAACCTCTTCTGTCTTTGAATTCGAACCTCTACTGTATTTGACTTCAAACCTCTACTGTCTTTGAATTCAAACCTCTACTGTCTTTGAATTCAAACCTCTACTGTCTTTGAATTCAAACCTCTTCTGTCTTTGAATTCGAACCTCTACTCTATTTGACTTCAAACCTCTACTGTCTTTGAATTCAAACCTCTACTGTCTTTGAATTCAAACCTCTACTGTCTTTGAATTCAAACCTCTTCTGTCTTTGAATTCGAACCTCTACTGTATTTGACTTCAAACCTCTACTGTCTTTGAATTCAAACCTCTACTGTCTTTGAATTCAAACCTCTTCTGTCTTTGAATTCAAACCTCTTCTGTCTTTGAATTCGAACCTCTACTGTATTTGACTTCAAACCTCTACTGTCTTTGAATTCAAACCTCTACTGTCTTTGAATTCAAACCTCTACTGTCTTTGAATTCAAACCTCTTCTGTCTTTGAATTCGAACCTCTACTGTATTTGACTTCAAACCTCTACTGTCTTTGAATTCAAACCTCTACTGTCTTTGAATTCAAACCTCTTCTGTCTTTGAATTCGAACCTCTACTGTATTTGACTTCAAACCTCTACTGTCATTTGAATTCAAACCTCTACTGTCTTTGAATTCAAACCTCTACTGTCTTTGAATTCAAACCTCTTCTGTCTTTGAATTCGAACCTCTACTGTATTTGACTTCAAACCTCTACTGTCTTTGAATTCAAACCTCTACTGTCTTTGAATTCAAACCTCTACTGTCTTTGAATTCAAACCTCTTCTGTCTTTGAATTCAAACCTCTACCGTATTTGACTTCAAACCTCTACTGTCTTTGAATTCAAACCTCTACTGTATTTGACTTCAAACCTCTACTGTCTTTGAATTCAAACCTCTACTGTATTTGACTTCAAACCTCTACTGTCTTTGAATTCAAACCTCTACTGTCTTGCAGTTATACTTAAACATAGGAAAAGCTTCGGGAGTAAATCCTAATTTTAAAAAGTCAGGAGCCGGGGACTTTTAGGCAGTTTGCAGTGCTACACCCTGGCAAAACCTGCGACGTCGCTTACCCCAAACTGCATCGGCACTTGCCGTTCCTTTGGATAGATCAGCTGTGTGAAGAGGGGAAATCGCTGTAGGGCCGACATCGTTCCGACAGTAGCTAATGCTCAGGCATTCATCTCAATTCTATGAGACGATCCATAGTCGCTTTAGAACTGAAGGAGTCCATATATCAAAGAATAAACCTCATAAGAGTTATTTTAAGAAAATTATTGATTCTTGAAAAAAATAACAATTAAATTTAGATTCATTTTAAAATGGACTTACCATAATGTATTTTTTTTCTAAAAAATACAAAACATGGTTGGTATTAAAATTTTGAGGTCTTATTCATTAAAGCTGACCTTTTTTTTTAACCACTAGCGCTAACATTTAACGAGTATTTTCAAGGCTGAAACTTTTTTAAAAGGTTTAACCATTTCTGAACTAGTAAAACAAAAACTATCACTATTGTCTAAGAAGAGCCTAAAATCACCTAATTCCTAAGCTTTTAGCCACTCTCTCTGGGTAGAATCTTGTCCTTTCTTCTACTTCCCATTCTTGGAGTTTGTACACGTTATTTCTCCCACACCCATTCTTGGAGTTTGTACACGTTATTTCTCCCACACCCATTCTTGGAGTTTGTACACGTTTTTTCTCCCACACCCATTCTTGGAGTTTGTACACGTTATTTCTCCCACACCCATTCTTGGAGTTTGTACACGTTATTTCTTCCACACCCATTCTTGGAGTTTGTACGCGTTATTTCTCCCACACCCATTCCTGGAGTTTGTACACGTTATTTCTCCCACACCCATTCTTGGAGTTTGTACACGTTATTTCTTCCACACCCATTCTTGGAGTTTGTACACGTTATTTCTCCCACACCCATTCTTGGAGTTTGTACACGTTATTTCTCCCACACCCATTCTTGGAGTTTGTACACGTTATTTCTTCCACACCCATTCTTGGAGTTTGTACACGTTATTTCTCCCACACCCATTCTTGGAGTTTGTACACGTTATTTCTCCCACACCCATTCTTGGAGTTTGTACACGTTATTTCTCCCACACCCATTCTTGGAGTTTGTACACGTTATTTCTTCCACACCCATTCTTGGAGTTTGTACGCGTTATTTCTCCCACACCCATTCCTGGAGTTTGTACACGTTATTTCTCCCACACCCATTCTTGGAGTTTGTACACGTTATTTCTTCCACACCCATTCTTGGAGTTTGTACACGTTATTTCTTCCACACCCATTCTTGGAGTTTGTACACGTTATTTCTCCCACACCCATTCTTGGAGTTTGTACACGTTATTTCTCCCACACCCCCTATTCTCGGATCAAGTTGAAACTTTGCACAAATATCCATTGGCATAGACAAGACGTGAATAAAAAAAACAAACCAACAATTAGTCAATTAACTCTCATCTCATCTGTCCATTGACTTTAGTCGTAGATGTGCTGTGACAGTTGGTGTAACCAAATCCCTCCACTTTTCCTGGTCAGCAGCTGTTCTTAACAGGATATCAAGAGAGAGGCCAGTCCATTCTTTTATGTTATCCAGCCAGATTTTCTTTGGACGACCCTTTCTTCATGCTCCCTCCACTGTACTTTGAAGAATTTCTGGTAATTAATTACCGGGTATTTTGTTTGATACCAACATGGGAAATTAATCCTTCAGTATCACAGATATGGCTAAATATTTAGGGTTTGCTCACATTATTTCTCCCACATTCAAGTCAAAATTTTAAACAATAATTTTTTGTACCTAACAAAACATGAATGAATTAAAAATTAACCAAATAGTCAATGAATTATTGTTTTTTTTTTAATTTTTATATCTAATAAGGGAAAAAAACTTCTACATTATTGAAAGCCTTAGTTGTAAGTGTGAAGTTCTTCACCTTAGATGAGCTTTGTTTTTTTTAAAAGGATTTTTTTTTAAATTAATTTTTGAAAAGGCAAGCACATAAATCTTCTTCCAGAAACCCCTTCTTCTCTCCCCCCCCCCCCACTGGTCCACAAAAGTGATTGGATCATAGGGCACTGGGTGTGGTGTAAGCATGAAAGTTAAACAAAAACAGTTATTTAACTAATTTCTAATTGCACACATTTTTTATTGTAATTCTAGATATACTAAAAATTAATTACATGATTGATCTAAATATACTAAAAATTTATTACATGATTGATTCACAATAATTAATGCAATTTTTATATTTTACTTATTCTTTATTTTAGATACTACAGCATCCATAACAGCAAATAAATATACAAACATCTCTAAGGACTAGACCATGAGTCTACGATTGAAATCAGATACTAAACATTTATCAGAAAGTTCTCTAGAGCAGTCAACAAAAAAAGTAAAAAGCATACCGGTACATAGTTCTAAAGTACAACATCAGAGAAAGTCAACTCGACATCAAATAAATTTAGCTTTTCAGAAGGATTGTGATATTCAGAGTTCTAGTCCAGACAATGTAGATGGCTCTAAGTATATTGTCACCACTTTTTCTTCTTCAATAGATGTCATTGCAAATTGCAATGAAGCCATTGATGCTGAAACTTTGAAAAAAGGAAATGAAACTAATGACTTTAGGCTGCCTAGCTTTAAACAAAGAATGCAAAGAATGCAATGTTTAACATTGCGTAGTTTCAAAGCAAAACAAGAAAGAGCACAGCAGCAAGTAGCCCAAAGGGTCAGGTAATTTTTAGAATTTTAAAATTTTTTTAGTTTAGATTACTTAAAAAAAAAAAACAATACTTCACTTTGAAATAAATCCTTCTGAGAAAAAAACAATTTACAAAATATTCTTGACAAGTCTGTTGATTCTGTTTTTTTATTATTCATGGTTTGCTTAGGTCCACTTCAGAACCCAAATAAATAATTATTTGCCATACTGACCAGATAGACATTATATATTTGAATATATTTGGTACTCTGTTGGATGGGAAAAGATTATTAGATGGGACTTCACTTCTACATTAGGTCACATTCATTTTTTGTTTTGTTTGCTACTGTATTGAGTTTCTAAAATCTGCATTTTTCTCCCTTTCAACAAAAAAATTTACATAACGTGTGGTCTCTAATTATCAATAGTCTCTTGCTCTTTTTAAGTAAAGTTGTAGTGTAACAAGTAGCAGGTGTTAAGTACTTATTTGGCTCAGAGACACATTGTAGTTGACTGACTTTGAGGACAACATTTAGTGACCTCACAGATAGTTGGGTTTAGTTTGTTTAAGCATTATATTTAATGGAGTTGGCATTATGATTTTAAACTTGAGCTGAATTGTACAAAAGGCTGGATTTAGTTTTTCACATGTTTGTGATGGTGTTGTGTTTGTTATACTTGCAATCTTCATTTGTAACACGCCTGCACAAGATGCCCAAACATTTGCAGAGTAATAGAAGTCTTATTACAGTTACTAAGCCCTTACAGGGTAAGAAATAAAAAAAAAATCAATGCTGAAGTCTCCTCATTTATTGAAGTTCATAAACTTCTGACATTATCATTCTAAGATAAGCAAGCAATGCACAAATATCTATAAAATCTTCTTTGGGATTTGAACTCACATCTTAGTTTGGAAGTCAAGGCTTAACCTAATGTCCACCACAAGGCTTAACCTAATGTCCACCACCAGGCTTAACCTAATGTCCACCACAAGGCTTAACCTAATGTCTACCACAAGCCTACAATTACTGAAATCCTTAATGTATCACCATCAAGCACAACAGCATTAACTTACAGAAAAATGTTTAATAATCTTGCTGAGTTACTAATTAAATACACTTAGTTTAACACTAATACAGCTTTCTCTTTTCTTAGCTTTGCTTTTTTTTTTTTAATTTGATTAATTTCTTTTGTTGCAAATAATATTTATTTATTTATTGTATTTTTAATAGTATAAGTTAATAGGCCTACAATTTCTAAAGTTATTATCAAAAATTATTATTTAAAATAAATAAATAAATACTTCTATAGTTAAAATTTTAATATGCTTGATTGGGTAATTGTTGTTTGATCCTAAGTGTACAATACCTACTTACTTTACTTCCATTTTTTCTAGAACAATTATTCAACTAAGTGAGACCCAAAGTTGCATCAATTACACCAAAAGATTTTTGAAGGTAAAAAGATATATCTTTAACTGTATCTCTGACACACTTCTCTCTGTAGAATCTTTTTTTTTTTCAAACATCTTTATGTGTACCAGGTAGAGTTTTTTTTAAAGGAAATATATCTATCTATCTGTAGTACAATTTGTTATTTACTTGTAGTGTCAGTTTGTAGCGTTAGTTACTGTAAATCTCTCTGCTAGCGAAAAGACATATTAACTTTTTTTTTATAAACTATTAGATTTTGCTTTTGTTTGCCTATTAGCTTTTATCTTGCTTAACTTGTATGTCAGGAATTTCTATTTGGCTTTGTACAATAAAATGGAGGCTGCACGCCATATCTGGCTTGCGATATTGGGCTATCCAATTTGTAGATATGGCCTGTACTATATAGCCCCATAGTTAGAAAAATAATGTGAGGGGTCCATAGCAAAATAAACAATATATAGCCTGGAAACAAATCAATGGTGGGTAATGCTAGTATTTATTTTATTTTTTTCAAAAATGGCGCTGCACTGTGGCGACATGCAATTTGTGCTTTCATTATTCATTATTATTTCTTTGCTGGATGTATATTGAATGTTCTTTTGTAATTAGTTATGCAGATGAAGACTTCTGTTTTCAAGGTGGGCTCCACAATGAGCATTTACATTCCACGTTTTACTAGATCTAGATCTACACGGTTAAAAAGAGAATGTGCTGTCCTGATTTAGAACTACTGGCGCTCTCATTGAGACCTTTTTATGTGCCACGAGACTTTGGTGTTATTTACATAGTCTTGGTTTATGTTTCGTAACCTAACACAACTACACCAAGCTGCATTAAACTTTCAACAAACATTCTTATTAGAAAAAGACATTAACCAACCAGTCGACCTCTGGAATTTCATTAAAAACCATCTTAAAAGCATTATAGAAAATCATATACCAACTAAATACACATCAAACAAAATAAATAAGTGCTGGTTTAATAATAGACTAAAGAAGCTTTGTAAACAGAAGGAAAACCTATATAGAAAATTTAAAGAAACCAAGACAGAAAGAGTTTACAAAAAGTATATAAAAATTAAACACCTAACCCAAAAAGTAAGCAGACAGCTGCAGAGTGAATACATAAACAATGTAATATCTAAAGATAACAACAAAAACCTTTGGTCATACATTAAGTCTAAGAAAATGGAAACAACAGGCATAGCGCCATTAAAAGATGAACATAACATAATACATAATGATAATGAAACTAAAGCAAACATCCTAAACAAATACTTTGCATCAGCATTCTCAGCCCCAGACAAAGACATATTTCTTAATTTGAACCAAGTAGACAACATAGAAGATTTAGTAGTACAAGAAAATGGAATTCAAAAACTATTAGCCAACACCAAACCAAATAAAGCGTCTGGACCTGATGGTATTCCAGCTAGATTACTCAAAGAACTAAGCAATGAGCTAGCCCCAGTGTTCAAAATACTCTTTCAGGCATCGCTTAACCAGGGCAGAGTACCAAAGGACTGGAAAGAAGCTAATGTCACCCCCCCCCCTATTTAAAAAAGGAGAAAAATCTGATCCAGGAAACTACAGACCAGTATCACTTACCAGCATCACATGTAAAATCCTAGAACACATAATATGTAGCAACATCATAAACCACTTAGACAAACATAATGTCCTCACCCCATACCAACATGGCTTTAGGAAATATAGATCATGTGAAACACAACTAAAAGGAGTAATTGATGATTTTTCAAAAGGTTTAGATAATAGTGAACAAATAGATGCTATCTTACTAGATTTTTCCAAGGCTTTTGACAAAGTTCACCACCATAGTTTGCTTAAAAAATTAAAATATTTCGGCATTAATGGTTCACTGCATCAATGGATTAGGGAGAGAACAAACTGTAATAATAAATGGCTCTAAATCAACACCAATAACAGTAAACTCAGGTGTACCTCAAGGAACAGTCTTGGGTCCACTACTATTTTTAATTTACATAAATGATTTACCAAATTGCATTAGTTCAGGAACAAAAGTCAGATTATTTGCATACGATTGCATAATATATAGAACAATAAAAACAATACAAGACACAGATATCTTACAAAGAGAATTAGATGAATTACAGAAATGGGAATCAAATTGGAGCATGTCTTTCCACCCAGAAAAATGTCAGTTGTTACGAGTAACAAAAAAACTAAAACAAATTAATTCCACTTATCTTATTCATGGCAAACTAGTAACACAGACTAAAAACGCAAAATGAAAAACTGTCATGGAATCCACATATTGATGAAACTATAAAAAAATCAAACAAAGCATTAGGGTTTATTAAAAGAAATTTCTATAAATCAAATAAGAACATAAAACTAAAATGTTATTTAACCTTGGTTAGGCCAATAATAGAATATGCATCCACCGTTTGGGACCCCTCAACTCAAGAAAACATTAAGAAACTGGAACAAACACAAAATAGAGCAGTGAGATTCATAACAAACGAATATTCACATTTGACTAGGGTAACACCATTAGTAAAATCACTAAACTTAGGAAGCCTTCAGGACAGAAGACTCAAAAGTAAAGTAGCAATTATACATAAAACACTGAACCATAATCTTCAAATACAAAAACAAAATCTAATAAAATACTCTGAAAGACACAAAAATAAAGGCACATTCCTCGTCCCATATGCTAGGACAAATTTGTACAAATACTCCTTCTTCCCTAGTGCTATTAGAGCATGGAATGGGTTGCCTGAGCTAGCCAGAAAAACCAGTGACTTGGCAGAATTTAAGTCATTGGTTAATATGCATGACTAAATGCATGACGCGTAGGACGTAATCATCTTCTTTTTTGAAGTAACGTCTGTATTATATAAGATAAGATAAGACATTGAAAAATACTGTAAAGATAATTTTTTATTATTAAATGTCCTCGTTTAATGTTAGCGAAAAGGCCTTGGCTATGTTTTATCACGCTCACATTTGCAATATTTTAAGTTTCAATATCACTGCCTGGTATGGCAATCTGAGCATTAAAAATAAGAATAAACTTTATAGAATCCTGCTGGTAAATCATTGGCAAAAAACAAACCTCATTTGGGCAGTTGTTTGAGACAAACATCTATAAAAAAAAAAGCTAACAGCTATCCTCGAAATAAAGAATCACCCTTTGTGTCAGGATTTTGTGATTTTACCATCACAAAAGAGATACAAGACACCGATAGCAAAGACAAACAGACACACACACTCTTCTGTTCCCCTGGCAATCAAATCATTAAATAAGAATAATCTGATATAAACTTTGTCACATGTAAATTATGAGTGAGTCTGGTGTGAATGTACACTTTGGTTTCTTATAGTTATAATGTTTTGTGTTTGGTGTAATGGACAAATTTTAAGACAAATGTCCATACGGACAATACAGATTATTATAATTATTATTATTATAAATGAACATCTCCATTTAGCAGCCAGACACTTTGTCATTGGTTTCAGAAACACTTCGACTTACTTATTGAACTTATACAATGCATTTGTCCAAAAAAAATGTTGTCTTCTTTTTATCATTTCTATTTTTTTTTAATTTGTTTGTTTGGTTGTGATGCTGCTCATGAGACAAGAGTGTACGACATTAATTTCCCCTTCACCCCGCCCTCAGGCAGAAGGACATTACTGGCTTCACAAGTTTGAATTGTAATAAACAAAATTGAATACCGGTACTATGTACTTTAGAGCTGTTCTAAACAATCCTTTGATTAAATTTGTAGAATTATGACTGAAAGGATGCATAGTTACTAAATATCATTCAGTTTATTTTATTTATATTTAGGGTATCAAGTCGATGTTTGATGCACTTATTGATTTATGGTACCGCCTGAATTTTTGGAGCCAACAATTTCGAGAAATTGAAGGTGTATATTTATATATATATTTATATATATATATAGATTAGATTAGACTACAATAGATACAGATGCTAATTTTATTTTAAAATGTTCTATTTATAAACTATTTCAGTCCAATTTATATACAAAATAAATCTGTCAATATTATCTTTAGAAAGTATTTAAATTTCTTGATATTTATAAAGTCTTATGATTTTTATAAAATATATGTCTTCATTCATGATTTCATGATTTTAGTAAACAGAATACCGGAAGAAAAAAAAACAAACAACTAATTAAAAAAATTAACAACAATAATGTAAATAAGACTGTCATAGAAAATGATGATTAAGTAGGGTATAGTATCTCTCTCTCTATGTATATATATATAATTCTCTTCATGGTTCAAGAATTTGGACAAGAAGTAAAGGAAAGATCACTCTTTTATTTCTGCAAGTCGGACTAGAGTTATCCTACGAAAAAAAAGAGGGGGGGGGGAACAAGTAGTATTCACCCGTCACAAAATAGCAGGGCCAGACTTAACCGTTGTGACCTAGAAGTCATGGAAAGATCACACTTTTTTATTTCTACCCCACGTAGTTTTAGCAGCGAAAAAAAGAAGGGGGAGGATAACAAGTAATCTACTCTGTATTTACCCATCACTAAATAGCAGGGCTGGACTAAACCGTTGTGGGGCCCTATGCGAAACGGATTTAGCGGGGCCAAGTTTGGGTAGGGATTTGGATAATAAATGAAATTTAAGAGTTTGTATTAGAAAATAAATTCGTCTTTGCATTTTATTCATTGTTTACTACGTACATAACTACTTTACAAGCCTTGCGTGCAGCAAAGTCATACCTTTTACCTTTACTTTTACCTATCCCTTAGTCTGTTGGACCATTGGGGCACCAAGCAAGACTTGTTGACTGTCTTTCTCCATTCCTCCCTGTCTTTTCCTTGTTTAAAACCATAAAGTCATACAGTATATCTTAAATTTTTTATTTCCTACATAGATCACCCTCAATAGCAAGAATTACCAAATGTTTTAATCTATCTACGAGAATTGTTGACCTCAAGTAATTTCTTCATTAGTTTGAGGCACGAGAAGCTTCTTTCACCAGATTCCACAATTACGGGTATTGCATAATGCCGTTTTTTTTTCATCGTGCGTAGGATTGGCGTTTTTCATTTTGAATTACACCCCAAAATGACAATTTTTTGTCTATATATTTCAGGAAATTTTTTTTTTTAGTTTTCAAAAGATTTAATAATTTCCGGAGATTTCCGAGACTTTTTCATATATTTTGCAATTTCAGGAGATTTCCAGGAGCTCCTGGTAAATCAGGAGCCTGCTGGAATTCTGTTATAAGTTTTAAAATGGTTTCAATTAATAATTTACACCTAGAATTAGCACGGGTCAAATGAAAGTGCAGGACCCACTCGGGTCGCATAGGTTGCAGTGGCCAAAGCCCTGGCCTGCAAAATAGCGCCGTATGCTACACCGTGGGTCAACTAGTTTCACATGGTTTCAGAAATCTATTCTATATTTTGCCACTACTAGTGCTATCAATGCAAATGGAAGGAAAATAACCATCATCCAGTGCTATGCACCCATAAATGCAGCAGCAGAAGAAGAGAACAAAGAATTGTATAACGCTCTACAATTTGTACTTGAAAAAACATCTTAAAGTGATATCTAGCTTATTATGGGTGACTTGAATGCAAAAGTAGGTACACACAATGCCAGTAAGGATCTCTACATGGGTAAACATGGTACAAGCACATGCAACAAAAATGGGGACATATTTGCTGATTTCTCCGCATTCAATGATCTCAACATAGGAGAAACCATCTTTCCACACAAAACTATACACAAGACAACCTGGATTTCCCCAGATGGTAAAATGGAAAACCAAATTGACCATTTTGCAATCTCTCAGAAAGGAAGGAGTAGTCTACTTGATGTTAGGTGAGACGAGGAGCAGATGTAACTTCTGATTATCATCTGCTAATTGCAACAGCGGCAAACTTAAATCCTTTAAGGATTTTTCAGACAGACCACACTACAAATTCAACACCCAGTACTTGAAGAGTGAGAAAAACAAGGAACTCTTTAGATGCCAGGTTAAAAATAAATTTGAAGTACTTGCTGGACTAGTGACAGATGAAACCTTTGAGCAGCACTGCCTCACTCTCCAAGAGAAATGGAAAAGCACATGTACAGACGTTCAAGGCAGGAAAATGAAACAACACAAGCAATGCTTGTTTGCAAAGACGTGGGCCAAAATCCAGGAATGGAAAGAGCTAAAAGAAAAGATAACCAATGCCTGAATGAAAGAGCTAAAAGCTAATCTTAGAACCCAGTATGGTGCAGTAAACAAGTCTGTAAGAAAGACCAACAAAAATGCTTCCTTCATAAAATGACAGTCGATGCAGAAAAGGCAGCAGAGCAAAGAGACATGAAAAGGTTGTACAAAATAACAAGAACCTTATCAGGAAGAAATACCAACACCAACAAGCCAGTGAAAGACAAGGAAAGATTATCACCAGTGATGTTGGACAGAAGGATAGATGGACCAAATACTTTCAAGAAATTATGAACCGACATCCTCCTGAATTGATTCTATAAATACCCCCAGCAAGAGAAGTAATGGAGGTTAACACAGGTTCTCCTACTAAAGGAGGCACTTAAAGCAAGCCCAAAAATATCAGCTGAAATGCTACATCCACTGCTATGCAAGATTTGGGAACAAGAACAGGTCTCTAAAATCTAGAAACTGGGTTATCTAATTAAATCACCCCAAAAAAGTGACCTTAATGCAACAATTGGCGAGGAATCATGTTACTGTCAACTCTTAGTAAGGTCTTAACTAGGATAATAATGGAACGCCTAAAAGATGCCCTAGAAAAAAGACTAAGATCAGAACAGGCTGGATTTTGTAAGGAAAAATCATGCACTGACCACTTTGCTACACTGGACATTATCATAGAACAATCTATCGAGTGACAATCTCCTCTGTACATGACCTTTGTGGATTTTGAGAAAGCCTTTAACAGTATTGACAGAGACTAATCTCGAGACTGGTGTAAAGTAAAGTTCCCCTTTCAGACCTTGTGGTCTATAGGGCAGATGATGTAAAGGTCATCTGTTTCTGGTGCTAACGGTTAACGAAATTCCAGCTAAATTCACCAATATCATTAAACAGTTATATGATGACTCATCATGCCAAGTGATACACAATGGTAAGCTGACAACCCATTTCAAGTAAAAGCAGGAGGGCTGCCTGGTCGTGCAGTTTGCGCGCTGAACTGTCGTTCAGATTTATCAATGGTCCATGGTTCAAACCCTGCCCGTTCCCATCCCCCGTCGTCCTGCGGGAGGTTTGGACTAGGAAGTAATTATCTTCAACTCTGAAGGAACATCCGAAACATGTAAAACATTTTACTAACAAACAAAAGAGGAGTAAGACAGGGATGTATACTTCCGCCCTTGATATTTTTGCTGGTGAGTGATTGGGTCATGAGACAGACAGACAGTCTTAAATAATAAAAGCGGCATACAATGGACACTAACACAACATTTAGAGGACCTGGAACAGAAATATTCCAGCCTTAATGGAGAGGAGCTGACCACTTCCTCCAGATCTGTTGTAAATGTGGTTTCATGGGTGCATATGGTCTTAAAGGATTGCATATGTTTGGTAAATGCATCTTTAATGATAAATCTGCAAAGTAGAAATGGCTTTGTAACCCCCTCCCCTTGCTCTTAAGCTACAGGAAACTAGGTTCTGTAATATACCTACGCACAGTAGGCAAAATAGATTACTAATAGAACAATAAAGTAACAATTTCACTCTCTAATCAGACACATGGATACAATGTAATCAAGCAACCAATTATTTATTGTTTACCATTGTAATATATTTGAAAATATTTCTATAGATTTTGGGATTTTCTCGTGTATAATTCATAAAATTTCTCTCATTATGAAAATTTAATCTGTTATTACTTTCCATTACTTTCAATTGAAACCACAGTAGTTCAATTCACCAAGAACAATTAGTTAGACCCAGTATGATTTCTCAAAGCTGACACAAAAAAGAACAGGGTTAAATATACCTTCCATTTTTAAGCACTATATAAGCTTTTGTTTTTTTCTTGACTTAAAACTTGCTTTTGAAGACATTGTATAAAAAAATCTTTTTTTTTTGTCATAAGAAGCCAACATTGACTGAAGACTGGTTTTGAGTGTAAAAATATCTAAAAAGACAATGAAATGTTGGTATAACTGTTTTATTTGTGTGTTCATGGTGGAGGTAAAAAAAATAAAGAACGCAAAATAGTGAAACCACTGAAGTAGTAAGTGATCACTGTATTTATAGATGTATAGTGAGAGAGAGAGATCTATTTATAAAGATAGACTTTGAAATTAATGTTTTATTTTATGTTTCTTCTTTTTTTCAGGACATTTTGGTATAGCTACCTCAACTTACTTTAGATTTACAAGATGGCTAGTCAACCTCAATTTTATGGTCTTTTTCTTATATCTTTGTTTTATCTACATTCCTCAACTTAGCTACAATAATCTGTCAGATTATTTTACTGTCGTTAATGACACTGGTAGTGGATCTTTTTATAATAAAATGGTTCTGTGTAGTAAATCCTATAAAGAGAAGTTGACTACCAGGAGAGCTAATCACCACTGGTTGACATTTTTAGATATTGCACAAGGAACTGTAAGTATTACATTAATATTTTTTATTATTTGTTTTTAATGCAATTATGGCAATTTTTAATGATTACGCATTACACTTCAAATGTTTTGTTTTTTTAGAGAAATTTCAATTACCTTATAATGGCTATAATAAATATTGTAGTAACTTATTTTAGAATTTACTTACCATTATATTTAGATGTTCATCTAGGTCCTCTTGTTAATTGAGGATTTAGACATCCCTGGCTGATTCAGGCAATTTTTTTTCCTTGCTCATATACTTAAACAGTGGCCAGGAGCCAATCATGGAGATGAAAACTTTTCCCTGCAACTATCTAAACTACTATAAATCACAATTAGCCAAAAAAAATTAAATCTGCATATGCAAGCTCATCTTCACTTTAAAAACACTTTTTTTTTTTAGAAAAGATAGGACAGATATTTGTGGAGGAGTTCTTTTAGCAATAAAAAATACACTAATAGCAGAAGAAATTACTTTTATCAAACTCAAAAAATATGGAATCAACATTTTGCAAAATTAACAACATCTCAACATCCCTAATAGTAGGCAGTATCTACAGACCACCAATTTCTAGTTTAGAGTATATGCAAGATATACTTTAAGGAAAAAATAAAAATGCAGTTTTTTGGATTATGTGTGACTTCAATCTACCTCATATAAATTGGAAAACATTAACCATAGACCAAAAACCTTAAGAATATAAATGATCTATTCATAGACACTTTATACAAATAACTTAATCTGAAATTAAAAAAAAAACACAAAAAAAAAACTTGAATAAAAAGCTTTTTAGATCTGGACCTGGATTAGTGGTAGATTATAATATTATCCCTGGACATGATATTGTTAAAATAAATAGTCTAATAAAAGTTGTAACCTAAAAGAAAAATCTTACTCTGGAAAAAATGTAACCTAACCCAATTACACCAAGCTGCATTTAACTTTTAAAAAGCATTTCTATTAGAGCAATTATTTAACCAACTAGTTGATGACATCTGGAACTGTGTTTTAAGACATCTTAAAAACATTATATAAAATTCAATACCAACTAAATTTTCATCAAATAAAATAAATAAATACTCGTTTAATAACAAATTAAAGACACTAAGCAAAAAGAAACTTATTTAAATAATTTAAAGTTACTAAGGCAGATAGAGTCCATAAAAAGTACCTAACAATTAATAGTTGGGGCTCTATGTTGCATTGATAAGCATAGATCGTGCATCATCATGCTACAAACATGACATGAGTTAAAATGTGTTCACAAATAATAATATTTTAAATTTAGAAACAGAGCCAAACCAAATCTTTGTTTTTTTTAACGTAATGTTATCATAAAGCGTAGGGATTATTTGCAGACGCGTAGGGACTATTTGCAGACGCGTAGGAATTTATTTATTTGCAACTCCTTGTTTTGAAGCAGTAAAGATATAGAAAAAAATTCCTTTTTTTATACCAAAATTAACTAAATAATTTGTCCTATTTGATTATTTTATTGCTTACGGAGTACGCATACTTTTAGAATTAAAATAAAGCCTTCAGTGCGAGAGTACTGTGCGGCACAAACTGAATCGCAAGACAGCCGAACGCGAACATAAACAGAAAGTCAAAAGTGTCTTAGGAAACTCAGAAAAGGCAAAGATTCATTGATTTGGGTAAGTAGCTTTTAATTTGATGCAAAAGTGCTTTCATTCATTTTTCTTAGATAATAATAAAATATAATATAGGATGCAGATAATTTATAATATTGGATCAGTAATCACATTAAAAAAAACCAACAAACTGGTTGTGATAATCATAATATTTTAATAGTAATACTATTAGTAGTAGTAGTAATAGGAGCTTGTTGATGTACAGGCTGTTAGGCCTTTTAGGTGTTTGGATGCATTAAATTTTCCTATTTCATTATCATTCGTCATAGCATCAAAACTGCAGTATACATTTTGGATTGCTGTCTATGAGATTTTTGAAAATGTTTATAATTGAGGGTGCTCGTTTTACATTGGTAGGCAAACTGTTCCAGTTTGTAGAAACTCGGTTACTGAACGTAGTTAAACATAGTTAATAACTTAGTTAAATAAGGTAAAGATTTTATTAAGAACTTTGTATTGGATCAGTATTCAACAAATTAAACATTGATTTTTCTCTTTCTTTTAGATTGTGCAGCCACTTTTTATTCAGCCATGGACAATCATAATGTAAGCCATGAAAACCAAGATGCTGCTAGTTTTCAACCTACTAAATGGGATATGTGTGCCCTTTGTCAGAAAAATACCAAAGAAAAATTACAGTGTCCCGCAAATGCCAGACAAACAAATCAAGGATCTACATATGTGACTTTGGCTAAAAATCTAAGTTTGGTGAATGTGGTGCACTATCACCTGACATTTTAACTAGACTGGATGATGGAGATGGTGTTGAGGAAACATTCATGAAAAAAAAAGCTTCATTTCATATGTCATGTCGTTTAAAATATAATACAACAAAACTGAAGAGAAAACTTGCATCTTGCGACCCAGGTGAGGAAAGTGTACCTGCTAAAAAAGTTACTCGCAGGGAACAGAGATCATCTGGAGATGAAGTAGTTGATAAGGATCTCAGTTGTTTTTTGTGTGATAAGAAAGCACCAGCAAAGGATCTTAGACATGCTTCTACTTTTAAGGTGGATGAAAGGATTAGGAACTGTGCTCTGATTCTTCAAGAAAGCCACCTTTTGGCAAAATTAAGTCGAGGTGATGTGATTGCCCAAGAACTGAAATACCATCCTGCCTGTCTCACTAGCCTATACAGGAAGGCTCAGCCTAAAGTAGACTGCACAGATCAGAGATCTGATCAAATTAGAAAAGCTTTGGTCTTTGCTAAATTGACAGATTACATCGAAGAAGTAAAACATTCATCTACAGGTGACAACTTAAAAGTGTTCAAACTGGCTGATCTTTCTAAAATGTACCTTAGTCGTCTACAGGAAGTTGGATTAGAAACTGGCTGTTTGCACAGTAGCAGACTGAAAACACGGCTTTTAGCACATTTTCCAGACCTTCAAGCCCACAACAGTGGCAGAGACATTCTGTTAACATTCACAGACAGTTTAAACACTACCTTACAAGAGGTCTATGCTGAAACCATAGATGACGAAGCTGTACATCTAGCAAAGGCAGCAAGGATAGTACACAGGGATCTATTTAGTTTGCAGGCCAGATTTAATGCTTCATGCACTGAAGATGTTCAGAACACAAGCATTCCAGAGAGTCTGTTGGCTTTGATGCAGATGATATTACATGGCCCAAGCATTACATCAAACAAAGGGAAGAACCAAGCAGCACTGTCGCTTGCTCAGCTTGCAAGTTTTAATGCAGTGAAAACAGAGGGGAAGAGATCAAGGGCCAACACTTCCACAACGAATAAACATTCCAAAAATAGAGAACCACCTGACCCAGTCTATGTTGGTCTAACGATACACGTACAGACAAGAAAAAAGGAACTAGTTGAACGCATGCACAGTCTAGGCTTGAGCATTTCATACAAAAGAGTGTTAGAAATGTCATCAGAATTGGCAGCGAAGGCCTGCAGACAATTCCAACATGACAAAGTTGTGTGTCCTATGAAACTTAGACATGGTCTCTTTACAACAGCTGCAGTTGACAATATAGACCACAATCCTAGCTCTACAACTTCCAAGGATTCATTCCATGGCACTGCAATATCTCTATTTCAACATCCTAGTGAACATTGCAAAGGAACTGAGAGAATACTGTCACCTGAATTAGAAGTTGAAACAATAAGTAAAACATTATCAGCTGCTGAGTTACCAGATTTCTTCACAAGTATCCCACCATTCTTGCTGAAAATGCCAGTGGAACCTCCCCAACCCCACAATGCAAATGTGTCAACTGATAATTGCAGGTTCACGGAAAATGGTGTCCTTGGAGACGTTCTCAAGCAGGCTATCTCATCGGAGCTTGACTGGATGGAGGCTGTGCATTCTGCTGATACAGATTGTGTTTCCTGGGGGGCCTTCCGTGCATCAAAAAGCCAACAAAACGATCACACACCAGGAATATCTAGTCTTCTTCCATTGTTCCATGAAAGTTCTAAATCACCAGCTATGATGAAGCATGCTATGGACTTGGTGATGCAAGCAGTCAAATTTCTCAACCCTGGACAGATTCCTGTTATTACTGCTGATCAGCCCTTGTTTGCCATTGCTAAGCAAATTCAGTGGAAATGCCCGGAATTTTATGGAGAAAACAAAATAACATTGTTGCTTGGAGGACTGCATATTGAAATGTCTTTTTTAAAGACTGTTGGAACCCTTCTAAAGGACAGTGGGTGGGTAGAAGCCCTGGTTAATGCCAAAGTAGCCACATCTGGATGTGCTGAGTCTTTTCTTAATGGATGTCATGTTACAAGGACTCGCCGTGCTCACCAGTTGACTGCATGCGCCCTCTTCATGTTGTTAAAACATGCTTATAGACAGTACTCATTGTCTTGTGCTGCACTGGAAGAGAATGTGCTGTGTTTTGAGGACTGGAAAGAGTCTATGATCACAACAAGTCCAACATTCAAATACTGGACACTGGTCCTGCAGTTAGAGATGATTTTACTGGTGTTTGTTGCCTCATTGCGAGATGGAAACTTTACACTGTATCTTCAAACTCTAGAAGAGCTAGCGCCTTGGTTTTTTGCACTAGATCAACAAAATTATGGAAGATGGCTCTCCGTGCACATTCATGACATGAAGAAACTGCAGGGTGGTAGTTCAATGTGCTATGAAGACTTGATGCAAGGTCGATTCGTTCTGCAAAAGACATCTCGCCCCTTCTCAAAAATGGCACTAGACCAAGCACATGAGCAAAACAATGCCATGATCAAAGGTGAGGGAGGAGCAGTGGGAAAACCCCTCAGCATTGAGACGCTGGATGATGATTGGAGGGCCAGAGGTCTCCAAAGTTCTTCAAGACCTAGAGTTATCTTTTGAAATAAAACGCAGCAAAGAATCAGACCAGCATCATGAACAAGACAAAGGATTCCAAGAAAACTTCAAGGCTGCCGTGTGTAGATTAATGGATGTGATACAGGAAACTGGCAACCCATTTCTAGAAAAAGCGCAGAGTTAGTCACTCTTCATGATAACAACATTGTTGATGCTGCTGTACACAAGACCTTGAGTAATATACACAAGACTGGTGTAGCTCAATACAACGAATTTATGCAAGAAAGACTTGTTGACATGACCAAGCCAGTTTCTGCTCCAATCAGGCGAAACAATTTCATCTTGATCGCTGGTGCAAAAAGAAAGAAGCGATCAGCGCCACAGTATAGGATTTCATCACTGAAAAGTGACTGTTACCTCTTTTCGAGGTTGTATGTAGCATGCCAAACCAGAAATAGGGGCTTGACAGACTTTTTTTCATATGAAAATCAGTCGGCTCCTCCATCACTGTCCTGTGATGGACGAATGAGACTGTCAAACAAGTTGGGGTTGCTGGAGTGTTTGGAACCTCTCCAAACTTCATCAGCAGTGCCAACAGTCACTGACATGACCATCCTTGATGGAGCGGCTGTTGTCAATATGTTGAGGCCAGGATCTGCAAAAACATTTGCTGACTACGCAAACCAGGTGTTTATCCCCTATGTGATGCAGACCCTGCAAAATGTCTCCCATCGTCTAGATGTAGTGTGGGACTGTTATCGAAGTGACAGCTTAAAAGCTTTCACAAGAGAGCGACGAGGACTAGAGAAGAGAAAGCGTGTGACGCCAGAAACCGTATTACCATCGCAGTGGGGAAGTTTCTTGCGGGTGGATGCGAACAAGACCCAGTTGTTTGCATTCCTAGCACAATATCTTCTTACAGTACAATCAGAGAAACTTATTGTTACCACTCAAGGTCCAGATGTAATCTCCAATAAACTCATTGACCACACGAATCTTTCACCATGTAATCACGAGGAAGCAGACACACGGATGATGCTTCACCTGGCCCATGCAGCTGAACATTGCCGCAGGATTCTGATTCGCACTGTCGATACAGATGTTGTGGTTCTTTCTGTTGCTGCCATGACTCGCCACCCTCACCTGCAATTATGGATTGCCATGGGTGCAGGAAAAGACTTCCGATACATTGCAGCTCATGACATAAGCAAGGTTTTAGGTGTTGCCAAAGCCCAATGTCTGCCTTTGTTTCACAGTTTTACAGGTTGTGACACCGTCAGCTGTTTTAATGGTATCGGCAAGAAGACAGCTTGGGAGGTCTGGAGCAAATGCGACCATGTTACAGACACATTTCAAAAACTGTGTTGTGCTCCATTTGAACTAACAGCTAATGACATGTCAGTTCTGGAGCGTTTTGTGACGCTTTTGTATGACAGAGGTAGCAACTGCCATGATGTCAATAGTGCCAGGAAATACATGTTTACAAAGACTGGCCGCCAAATTGAAAACATTCCTCCAACGAGTGAGGCCTTGTTTCAGCACTGCAAACGGGCAATTTACCAAGGAGGCCATATTTGGAGCCAGGCACATGAACGACAACCAGTTCTTCCAGATCCAAGTGACTGGGGTTGGCAGTTTATGGACAGACAATGGCAGCCTTTTTGGACTGTTTTGCCACAAGCATCTTTGACTTGTCATGAACTGTTGAAATGTGCTTGTAAAAAAGAATGCAGATCCAAGCGTTGTAAGTGCAACAAGGCCGGATTAAAATGCACTGCTTTATGCAGCTGTGTCTGTGGAGCCGACATTCCAGTACAACATCCAGTTCAACCTTTTAACACTAATTGAACTAGATTAAAAAATGTAGGGTCAATTTATCATCATACTCAAAATTTACCTTTGTGGCCATTTTTATGTTACTAAAAATAAAAAATTTAACAAACTTGTGCATTTTCTGTATCACATTTTGTTTTGCATTATAAATTGAACATTTGTGCCAGGTGTGGTGTTTGCAGCTTAAAAATTATCAGTTTGTCACTTTACTTGAATTTCTTTAAGCGGCCATTTTTAATGTTACTATAAATGTTACTATAAGTAGAAACTGATTAAAATTTTGCCGTGGCCCTGTATCACATTTTATTCAGCATAAAAAACTGAACATCTGTGCCAGGTTTGGTGTTTGTAGCACAAAAATGCATGATTTGTCAACATAGAACCCCAGCTATAAACACTTAACCCAAAAAGTTAGCAGACATCTACAGAGTAAATACATAAACAAAGTAATATCAGAGGATAACAATAAAAATCTATGGTCTTATATTAGAAAATGGAAACAACAGGAGCAGCTCCATCAAAAGTGAAGATAATTTAACACATAAGGTTGTCATTGCCGGAAGTGGTAATGTATGTAAGCACTCCACTACCTATATAATGCTTCCTAATGGCATGCGTCTCAAATTTCTCTGACAACCAGTCAAACTCCTGGCCTTCACATGTGGCTCAGATATTGAGTCCAGCCAAACTGTTTTCACTAGCACTAACATGGCTTTAGGAAATATAGGTCATGTGAAAGTTAACTAATAGGACTAATTCATAATTTTTCAAAGAAATTAGATAATAATGAACATATTTTATTTTAATCGACTTTTTTAGGGCATTTGACAAAGTTCGCCATCATAATTTTTTTCTTTAAAAATTAAAAAAACTAGACAATGCTGATTCATTGCATCAATAGATTCAGGATTTCCTGATTGGGAGAGAACTATAGTAATAAATAGCTCCAAATCAACACCAAAAAATAGAAAACTCAGGTGTACCTCAAGGAACAGTTTTAGGCCCAATACTGTTAAAATTTACATAAATGCCTATCACATTGCATTAATTCAGGAACAAAAAGCCAGATTATTTGCAGATGTTTGCAAAATATATAGTATATAAAAATGACACAAGATATTGACATTTTACAAAAAGAATTATAAGAATTACAGAAATAGGAATCTCATTGGAGCACGTCTTTCCACCCAGAAAAATGCCAATTATTAAGAGTTACAAAAAAAAAAAGAACTAAAACAAATATTTTATTTGATGAGTAGACCAGTCACACAGAATCAAAAATTTAAATACCTAGATGTAATACTAAATGATAAGTTATCTTATAATCTCCATATTGAGGAAATTATTTAAAAAATCAAAAAAAAGCATCAGGGCTTATTTTTTAAAATTTAACAAATAAAACAAGAACATAAAACTAAAATGCTATTTAACCTTAGTTAGGCCAATATTAGAATATGTACTCTCTGTTTGGAACCCAAGTCAAGAAAACAAAAAGAAACTGGAACAAACGCTGAATAGAGTAGTGAGATGTATAACAAATGAATATTCACATTTGATTAGAGTAACACCAGAGTAAAATCACCCAATTTAGAAACACTTCAGGACAGAAAAATAAAAAGTAAAGTAGCAATAATACAAAAACATTAAACCATAATTTATTAATAGAAAACCAAAGATATAGGCACATTTCTTATTCCATGTGCTAGGACAAATTTATAAAAGTGCTCCATCTTCTCTAGTGCTTTTAAAGAATGAAATGGATTGCCTGAATCAGCTAGAAAAACTAATGACTTAGCAGAGTTTGAGTCACTGATTTACATGCATGTCTAAATTGATATGTGAAATGTTTTACCTATGTTGTTTTCCGCATTTTGCCAGAAATAAGTAAATTTCCTCTTTCAGACATTGGGATGATGTTATGGTCATCTGTTTCTTTGGCCAACAGTTAACGAGCAGGGTGTCATGTCGGCAGCACAGCGACCCACCGCCTTTACTTTTCCTAACTTAAGTCAGGTACCCATTAAAGTTGGGTGGACTCAGGGGAGCCCTAAAAATCCTGAAATTCAAATTCACCGAGATTCGAACCCAGAACCCCAATTACAGAAGCGAAGCGCTTAACCACTACCACCAATTAGTTCCATACTGTCGTTTGCCAAATCAATTTGGCAAATGTTTGCTTGACAAGGAAAGAATAAACAATTTTAAATAATCAACGCTGTACAGTCTACATTTCTTTTTGTTAAAGATTATTTACATGTAGACAAAATTAAGTTTTTTTAATAAGTATTGAAATTAAATACAACAATTTTTTGTTTGAATAGCAGGATAAATATTCAAATGATTAACTTAGGTACATATTATATCTAGTGTGAAGAATTACATTAATGGGATGTAAAAATTAAAGTCACGACCTGCTTATATGAAATCTTTTGTCATAGACCCCCTTGGACATCTCATAGACCCTGAACACTTAGTGAGGTTGTGACTGAGCATTGCATGATGTTTGCGGAACATGTTCTACGTCAAAATGAATTACGCACACCAAGAGTTGCGATAACATGAAAGCCAAAATGAGGAAAGCGCAAACAGGGACATGCTCATATTACTTGGCGACACACCTTCATGGAGGACCTCAGAACAGTGGACACCAAGTGGAAGGAGGCTTCAGACATTGCCAGTGACAGATCTTTATGGAGACAGCTTGCCGCCCAATGCGCCGAACGTCGCGGGAGGACCTAAGTCTAAGTAAGACCCCTTGGAAGTCTTCATAGACCCCTGGGGGTCAATATAGACCACTTTGGGAATCACTGATTTAGATTGATTATACCATGCAAAACTTGCCTACAGTGTATGCATTAGGTATTGGAATGAGCCCAGCTGGATATTAACTTTGCTGCTCTGAATGACCTGGCTATAGCAGGACAAAGAGGAAACAAAGGACTGAATTATTCAAATTAAATTATAGCTTTTATATAGCGCTACTTTCATGCTTATAGCATGCTTAGAGCGCTATGGTGCAATTTCATTAATGGACCGTGGGGGAGGGGATATCTGGAGAATTTTTTTCCGTAGGTACTGCCTTTTTTGTGCTTATGCTCCTATATTGCAAAGAAGGACAACATCTCAAGTGACTTGAGATGAATCTAAAGCTAGTTGAACAAACTTAAAATTTAATAAAAATTCAATTTTCAAATGGGATGGCGTTTTTTGTAGAAATGAGACTGGTTTCAAAGAATAACAGCTAAAAAAATCCATGAATCCTAAAAAGAATATCATTGTTCCATGCTTACAAACCTAGACAGCATTGTAACAAAATTTATGTTAATTACAGATCAAAGCCCTTTATGCTTTTAGAGTGGAAAGTTTGCCTCATACCCATCATCAAAACCTTGACAAGATGATGATTTTTCTGAAAAAAACTCATTGGGGGGTCATTTTTTTGTTTAAAAAAAAATCAACTCAGTTCCAGTTTTTCATATTATTGAACATGACCAACATGAGCGAATAGTCAGATTTCAGTAGCACTTTTCTTTTTTTTTAGATCTGAATATGTCACTTTTAATGTCCATATAAGGAAAGAAGGGTAACTTTGGTTAAGAAAAACCAACATGAAAGCTTTACTTGAAGATTTCAAAAGCTGTTGTGTAAAAATAATCAATAAATACTATCCTATGCATATTGTACCTGGTTACAGCAGATCTTGCACAACTATTAAACCAAAGACCCTTTTTTTTCAGTTGATCATAATTAACTGATGTGCTTAAAAAATATAGATACAATATTTTTATATAACTCTTGTTACATTTTTTAACAAATAAGATCTTTATTTTTTATGATGTCATTTTGATTACAAAAAAAAATAGCTCTCAAAAGTAGCCTATTATAAACACACAACAGGCAATAGTGATATAAAATTTTTAATAACACTTAATTTTTGAGATCTTAACATGACAGACAGATTACAGAAAACCAACAGCTACTTTTTCTATATAGGGGACACTAAAATTATTGTTAAGACTTTGTCATCTACCTAAGTATACATAGATTTAGCATGTACTAGTTAAGACTAAAAAAACTTAGTTGGTTATAAGCTAATGATTTTCTGTTTATTTTATTTTAGGGCTTTCTTGAGAATACCATGTTGTTCTATGGTTTCTATTCCAACTTGACTGTATCACTCCATAATGATTTCAGCAGCAGAAATGTCAAATACAATATGGGCCTTGGATATCTCTTAACAGTTGGCATTAGTTTTGTTGTTGTGTTTATTATGATTGTTCGAAAGTAAGCATGAGTCATTGTAATATTTGTGTTTTTTTTTATAAATATTCCTATAATTATAAAGAACTATTGTAGACATAAGAATTATCTTCACCCTTCACCAATCCTTTAGTCTCTTGGGGCACCACACAAGATTTGTTGACCGTCTTTCTCCATTCCTCTCTGTCTTTTGTGTTAAATAAAACCTCTTTCAATGGCAGGCCCGTCTATTCTTTTGTGTTGTCTTCCCATTGCTTTCTCTGTCTGTCTCTGTCTTTTTTCCTGATACTGTTCCTTGAAGGAAGGTCCTTTTGAGCCCCAAGACCTTGTAATATGCATTTTTTTAAATATTAGTTAGCAGGTCATTGTGGGGTCCAATCACTGTAGTAACCCTGTCTCTAATCTCTTCATTTGAGATTAAATTTGATACCTAGGATACTTCTGTAGCATCTCAATTCCATTTCTAGGATCCTCCTCTCTAGCTCTTCAGTCAGCGTCCAAAACTTGCAAGCGTAGAGTAATGTGGCCATGACCAAGCCAAGGAGCGCATCAGTCTGATTTTGATGTTGAGGACTATGCCTTTGTCTTTCTAAATTAGTAAGTGCTGCTGTGGACTGTGCAGGCTAGTAGTTCAGGTTTGCTTCCCTCATCTGAGATGATAGCTCTGAGGTATTTAAAACTACTTACACTTGTCAGCTTTCACCTCCAATGCTGATAACCCTTTTAAAGCCATGTTGGCTATTTTTCATAATTAGTTTTTTCTGCATTTAATTGCATACCATATGCTGCGGAAGTTGGAAATCACAAAGTTAGCTAGTTCTTCTATCCCTGCTAGGCCATCTATGTCATCCGCAAAGCACAAGTTAGTAATTCTTCTTCCTCCAATGCTTACAGTGCCTTCATAGCCCTCATTTCTCACAGAGCATTCTGAGGTTTAGGATTTGTTATGTTATGCTGCAAGCTTGTCTAAAATCAGCTTGTTCTTCTGTTATAATTTTGTCTTCTATTGGTTTCAGCTGGTTTAATATAATGTTTAACAGGACTTTGCTGGGATGGCTTTTGGCTGATGGTGCAGAAGTTCTGACAGTTGTAAATTGCCTTTCTTTGGAAGAGTGTTGATGAGTGATTGAGTCAAGGGCTTGGGCCATTATCCTGCCTGCCAGATCTTGTTGCAAAGAATTATCATAGTTAAATAAAAGTATTATAAAAGAAATATTAAATAAAATAAAGCAATGGAAAATGAAATGAAATGGTTAATACAACCAAGTAGCTCATAAGGGATTCTAAACAGACACATTTCAAATATACATTGCAAAAAATGTTTCAAGCTTAAAAAATTAAAATATGTAAATAATTTTTAAGGAATATAGTACTGTGTGGCATTGCTCAACTTTACTGAGTGACTTTGTAACTCTCTGACATTATTATTTTGATATGCATTCATTGAAACTTATTTGCATTACTGGAATAATTTTTGCCTGGTCAAAGTCTATAAGCTGTTAAAACACGAATTTTCTTAAATTTGTTATTTTTAAAATAAGTAATGAATAGATGTTTTTATTTCAATTAGAAATGAATAGATGTTTTTATTTCAATTAGAAATGAATAGATGTTTTTATTTCAATTAAAAATGAATAGATGTTTTTATTACAATTAGAAATGAATAGATGTCTTGTTTTAATTAGTTTGAAATAATTTATATACTCTTACTTTTGTTTATCAAACTGTCAGATTGTTGTACTTTAGGAATGTCTATATGTTTACAAAAAGCTCTTGACTGACACCCACCTTTTTTTTTTATCAATCCAATGGAATAAATAGGCTATATAATGTAGTTTTTAGTTTCATTTAGTATTATTCTAGAAAACATTTTAAAAAATTGACTTTCAGATCAAGTACTACTATTAAAGAAACTGTAATGGATTTTGATAACACAGCATATCCGTTATATACCAATGCTGTGTTTGGAGGCTGGGATTATTGCATTAACAGTGAAAAAATGTCTGTCTACAAACAAAGAATTATTTACAATGAATTTAAAGTGAGTAATTTCTATAATATATTGTGATATACTCAAAAATACTTGAAACTACATTTTTTGTTGTCTACATAAAGATGTGCTCAGAAAATAGATGGCATTTGTTAGTTGATAAAGATGGCATTTGTTAGTTGATAACTCTTGTTTAGTTTTGCTCATCTTATGCCTTGCATCAGAGCAGTGATGCCCAAAATACAGTCCACATCTGGCTTGCCCAAACTTCAGCACAAAATGTAGAAAATCCCCTCTACACAAAAAAAGGTTTGAAAAAGACTCTGTGGCTTATTCGCCAACAATTAAATCTCTATGTAGCAAGTTGTTCAGTCTGGACAATGTGATGATGATTGTGTTCAGATTGAACAATGTTTGTAGTTACGAAAATCCATCTGCAGCCAATGTTTCAAGTGTCCAG
Source organism: Biomphalaria sudanica (assembly GCA_036873155.1). Classification (NCBI taxonomy): domain Eukaryota; kingdom Metazoa; phylum Mollusca; class Gastropoda; family Planorbidae; genus Biomphalaria; species Biomphalaria sudanica. Next base: position 549,728 of record JAZGLO010003202.1, on the reverse strand, counting down.
ACAGAGCTACTTCTGGAACTGATTGACTTTCAAAGCCAGACATCCTTGCTTGAAAAATTTAAATGATGCAGACACTTGATATCTACTCCATTTTGTATGCAGAAGCTTTTCTATATCTTTAAAATCAAGAGTTAAGGATGATCCCAATAATTACAAGCATTTATTTGTGAGGACAAACCTTTTCAGTGATCAATTGGGTGAAACCCATTTTACTTAATTTACATTTTTTACGGACAAACGTCTAGAAATCTCAGATCCAACTTGGTGTATATATTTAAAAGTTGGGTTTAGGGTAAACTTCTCATGAATGAATGTAAGTACTATTAGATTCACTGGTTTCCAATCAAAATGGTTTATCCTCTATTTCCTTTTTAATAACCTTTTTTTTTTAGTTGATGTTGACCATGACATGAATATTGGAAATTCAAATGCCCCTTCAGCCGAATAAGGTTGAGCATCACTGTATTACAGCAAAACTACTGAATCTTTCACTACCTCCTACCATCTGCATTGGTCTGTTGATATTTTTGTGAAAGCTTTGGCTGTTCATTTCCTTGACAAATCTTTCATCTTTTTGTTTGTATGCTTCTTTATTTTGCCTGGTATTTATTCTGCAGAAAAGGTTTTTAAAATCTATTGGAATCTTGTCTTATTATCATTCAATCTACTTTTCTTTTTCATTTTGATGCTGGCTAACTAAGTCTATGAATATATTTTTTTTTTGCAGACCTCTTTTTAAAAATTTTTGTGCGTAAAGTGCTTAGGACGTTTTAGAAAATTTTTTTTAGGTCCATATCTGTTTCTGAAAATCCTCATTTGTGTCGGCTTGGCATTGAGTTACATTTTTTAATTACTCAAGTTTGCTCAACACTACACTTGGTCAAACTAAATTGTGTTGGCCTTAAATATGACATTTAAAAACTTGATTTCAAATGACAGGATGTTACATTTTTTACATTTTATCTTAGGCAACTCTTTGGGAAGTGAAGATGAAAAAAAAGAGAGAAAATAGGTCAACAAGGGAAAAATCCAAATTATACTTAAAGAGGCTCATTATAAACCTGGTGGTTCTAGCACTGCTTGTTGGATCATTTTATACCATATACCTCACTACTGATTATCTAATAAAGGTAACTTTAATTAGTAAGAAATTATTTAATTGCCTCTCAATGCATGCACCATTTTTCCACACACAAAAATTGTAAATCTAAAGTGATGAACAAACAAGGTTACAAAGACAGTTTGTGTGGAAACACAAACTCAAAATCGGCCCCCAAAGTGGTCCACCTAGGCAGGTAAAAAGGCAGGTTTCAATATTTTCAGAAAGAATACCAGAATGAAATTCTATCAAAGGCAAATGACAGAGAAGAATGGAGAAAGAAGGTTGACCAATCTTGTCATATAATGATTAACTAATTGATATAATTGTTTTGTAAAGCATCAATCTCTTATTCTTATTAACATTTTGTTAAAAAAAAATCCTTTAGTTCAGTATCCTATAGCTATTCTACTGCTATGCTGTTCATGCGATAGTATGAAAAACTACTTATTAATTGTTGTTTTAAATTATGTTCCACTTATATGCATACTAGATAGATTTTTTCTATTAAAAAAAAGTAAACAATTAACTTACTTAACTTAGCAATACTATTGTAAAAAAATATTTTTGACAAAAAATCTAAAACCATTTGCATAAATGTGTTAAAAAATGGTAAATTGTCATCTCCCTTACAGCCTTCAGTGTTTTTTACTATTAATAGTGAACTCTTGTAAAAATGGTGTATTTTTATAATTGATTTTAAAAATTAGATTTTTCGGTTTCAGAAAAGAAAAAAGTAGCCGTTGCATCTGAACTTTCAATGTTCTAAAATATTATGATGTCGGATTTTCACTATCTTTTCTAGTTTACGAGATCTAAACGGGACTGACGAACAGACCAACCGCACAAAACTAAAAGCCTCTTTTCTCCTTTCGGGGGCAGCTAAAATAGAAGTGTTGTGTACAGAGATGAATAATTGTTAAAAGTTATTGTGACTGGGAGTCGTCTGCTTGATTGTACAAATGACTAGGGGTAAATTTGCATTCTCTTTGTGAACTGACTTCTAAAGAGGTCACTCTTCTTATACTAACAAGACCAGGGGTGAAAGATGGAGTAGATAGCTATTGCATTCGTATATAAATAAAACTTATGCAGAATTCACCCCAAAAAAACTATTTCTGGTTGGACTAAAGGACAATAGTTGTAAAGGATTAAGAGCTGAGCATACATACATAGACATATATTGAAGAAAGAAACAATGTGTGCATGATGGGATGAAGGACACTGCTATTTAGATACTAGTTTATGCGTGAGTTTCACCCCTTTAGATAATTTTCTGTTGTTAAAGGGTGCAAATGACAATTGATTTTGTTGACAGGAATTTCTAAGCCTTTGTATTTCGCTGTCATCTGCTTATTTTCAATCTTTTAATAATGTTAACAACAAATTTCTCTAAATGTTTGTATGTTGAGATTGTAAGCCTATGTTCACCAAATAATTGTGATAATTGAAACTTATTATAACTTTCCACAGAATCAAACGGAAAATTTGAGTGAATTCAATTTCTTAATGGTCAACTATCTTCCATCAATAGTTATTTCTATCCTAAATGCAATTGTTCCTGAAATTTTTTGGGCACTTTCAAAAGTAGAAGAATACTCTAACAGCTTTGCTACCCATATAACAATTGTAAGGTAAGAACATATAATTAAATATATGGGCACATTAGCCTTGGCTGGTTAAAACATTCAATTAAAAAATACTTGAGAAGTAATCAGGAGCCAGCGACCCTTTGGCAGCTTGCAGGACATGGTGGTATAGCCTAGCAGAGCCTGTGACACTGCTGATCGCAAACTGTATTGGCACTTGCTGTTCCTTTGGATCAATCAGTTATGTGTATAGGGAGAAACTGTTGTTTAGCAGGGGTGGACTAGGTTCTTTGGGCATTCGGGCAAATGCCCGGTAGGTCGGTACAGGATTGGGCCAGTAGGGAGCCTGTAAATTGTTTTAAGATGTTATAGTATTGTCTTTAAAAGCAACACACTGAGCATCGTGATTTAAAAAAAAAAATCATATACACTTTAAAGTCTGATACTACTCTAAAGCATTGTTGTATACAACCGTCTATAGTGCTTCTAGTAGACATCAATTCCTTAGACATACTACATGATAAACAAGCAAGAAAAGTATTTCATATAGAGATCGATGTTAGTGTGAACATATTTGGAGGAATCTTGTTTTTCAGGCCGCCTTCAGTCATAGAATGACTATGGTTCATCTCTAACACTTTTTCATGTGACTGCTTCCCTATTTTGGAGAGACATTCCCGTCCACATATATCGCAGGTTAAGATAGCTTTCACTTTGATGGTAGAGGAGCCAGCCATTTTTCGTATGGCACACTTTTCTTCCAGAGCTGAGCCTGAGGCCCATGTTTTTTCACTGTCAATAGCTTTCTTGGTCATGGTCTCTCTCGATCTAGTGCGGTCTAGGGCTATGTCTTCCCAGTGGTCAGTATCAATGTTCACTGTTTTGCGGTCCCGTTTTCTTACATTCACACAACAGAAGAGGGGGTGACTAGTTTTTCATGAGCCAGACGGGAAATCCCTGTAAAGAATGGCTTTCAGGATGCAATTGTCCTCCGTCCAGATTCGGATGAATCTATAAAGGGACCAACAACAAGTCCTATAGATGACATGCTCAGTCACATACAAATTCTTATTGATTGAGTTGTCATATGATCTCGAGTTGGCCCCGCTACGAAGTCCTTCATAAGTCACAATTATTATCTTGAACATTGTAGCCATGCATTGATTGGACTCTAAATGCAAAAGAATCGAAAAAGAAGGAGCAGAAAATAAGTCAGATAAAAAGCAACAATTGGTGGAATCTTGTGCACTAGAGATTCACCAAACTTATGATAATAGCATTTATGAATTAACAGGCTCAACGCCATAAGATGACAAAGAGATATACTCAAGTCGAACTGCAATCTTTGTTTTACTGAATGTAAGGATATCAAATGACCTTCCAACAAGTGGACAAGTTCTTTTGTGTGTGTAGCCAGCTTTACGGTGCAGACAATCAAACTAAGTTTCCAAGTTATTTTGAAAGTAATACATGTGAGTAAGGTAAAGTTCTCCTTCAGACCTTGCGATCTATAGGACAGCTGATGTTAAGAATCATCTGTTTCTTTGGCCAACAGTTAACAAGCAGGGTGTCATGTGGCCAGCACAACAATCAACCGTCTTTACTTTCCCCAAACTAAAATCTGGCTTTTGAGGACAGGCAGGCTATAATTTCTATATGTTCCCATCATATGGCATACAATTTGTGGGCCGATTTTAACACCTACACAGCCTCTGCTGTGTAGGCTACATTGTTATGACCATAGCTAATGCTCAGGCATTTATCTCTTTTCTATGGAAGCCATATATATATATATGACAACTGCATTGGATCGACTACTGCTAAAGTCAATGTTTTTGGCGTTCTTAAAGAAGAAAAAGAGGTGCCCTTGGAAGCGCCTCAAAGCATCATTTTGCCCTCACTGGCATAGAGGAAAGAAGCTGGCAGCAAATGACCTTTGAAAAACTAAGGTTGTGGCACACACATTCAAGACCCAAAGAAAGGTGGCCCTTGACGAAGACAAGTGCAGATAATAATAAAAAACCTACTTAGATCCCAGGTGGACCACTGCTATGTCTGCCTTAGATTTGACAAAATATGCAGGTCACAACTGGGTTTACATGTTCATGTGTATTACTGCACTCTTTCTTCAATCTTCACATTTGAAAACATTGACTTATAAATAACTTCAACATAACTTCAACTTTAGGAATAGGTTTTTATAATTTAATCTGTTATCATTTATAGAGTTGTTTTTTTTAAAATGAATATGAGATCATGTTTTTGCAGTTTCATAATTAAACTTCACTTTTTTTTAAACTTATGCAGAGTGTTACAAGCTTTATTTTTGGATGGGATATACCGGTATATTACTTTAATTTCAAAGAAATTTTTTATTTTACAGGGCTGTATTTCTACGTTTGTCAAGTGTGTGGGTCCTAGTAGTATCCCTCTATTACAGACTTCATTATAAAGGTAGAAAACCAATGGATTGTCCTGAAGAAAATATGTACAATGTTACTCGTTGTTGTGGAAATACTCTATGGGAAAGTATAATTGAAAATGACAAACTGGAGAGAAGAACTGTAAAGGTACTGGTAAAACGTTTAGCAATACTCTAATTTGCTTATAAAATTCAACAAACTCTAGTCTTGGTGTTCTATTGGTGATGACCTACATATTATTAACTTAAAAGAGAAACAAGTGTCAGGTTTCTTGCGTTCTTGTACTTATCAAACTATTATTTGATATTTCAAATGTGAATATTTATTCAAAAATTAATATTATTTCAATTTGTGTTATTGTTACTATTTACTGAACCTGTAATATTTTGACCCAAGTTCAGCCTGACAAGCACACCATACACATACAGATGTATATAAATTAATAAACTAAGTGTATGATATTAAATAACAATAAACATTTATTCTAGTGATATATTTACAAATGATCTGATGTATGATGACTGATAATAATAGTATCAATATCAATAAATATATGTATAATATCTCTAATCCAACATGATCTAGTTATTTTCTTTGTGATATATCAATGATCAATTATTTGAACAATATCATTACCTCAACATATTCATCAATAGTTGTTCAAACATTCTTTCAACGCAACAACTGGTAATCCACATAGATCTAGTCTGTAGATCCAATACTGTTCACTGACGACAATTATAAAAGTTTATAGTTCCTACTGTAACATCAGATCTGACCAAGGAAACCCGCAGTCTGGAATCTTGAACCTCAGACTCATGAAAAAGTCAACTTGAACACCAGGCGACTAATTGACATTAGTCATGTAGTGAGATGAAGACCTCAGTCCTGTAGACTGTAGACCTAAAGTTGTACTCTCAATATAGAAAATTGACACTGAGTCTTACACATAGACTTGACAAAAAGCTAAGATCACTACTTAGACTTGACGCTGAAACTTGAAATAGAGTCTTGACTGAGACTACGACCAAAACCTAGACTTGTCGCTTAAACCCTATAGAAGATAAAAGATCTAGTCTAATTATAGACTTACAAATACGAACGAATTCAAATAGAAAAACTATACAATGAAAAATAAAACTCACCCTAAACAGGGGTCAAGATAATCCAACAAGAAAATGTCCAAGGCAAACGTTAAGGCTATCCAGTAACAATAACCAAGGAGAAATTCAAGAGCTCTCAAACATGTCTTGCCTCTATACCGCACAAGATGGAGAGACTGTATTTAGTAAATAAATGCTGGTTAAATTAAAGAAACTTGCAATCAGAAGAAAAACCTATATAAAACATTCAAAGAAACTGAGGCCGAAAGAATTTATAAAAGTATACTGAAATAAAACATCTAACCCAAAAAGTAAGTAGACAGCTGCAGAGTGAAAACATTCTTCTTCTTCTTCTTCTAACCAGCTTTATTGCTGCTGAGCTATGAGCTCTTTTGCAGACTGTGCCTAAGAAAAAAAGTGTGCTGTTTTCTTCAGTTGTTCAGCACTGCCGTACAGGGTGTTGGTTATGTTGAGCTGTAGTGGAAGTAGGGTCTGCCTAAGGTGGATTAGGGAGGGGCATTCAAAGAGGATATGTTTTACGGTTTCAAAGGGGTTGGCGCAGTGTCTGCAAAGGGGTAGTTGTGTGGAGTTTATTTTGTTCAGGTGGTAATTTAATAGTGGTGTGTGTCCTGTTCTTAGTTGGAAGATTGTAGATTGTTCTTTGCGGGGGAGGAAGTTAATACTGTCCAGTTTGTTAGGCGTAGTCATTTCTTTGTACATGGTTCTGCCGGTGTTTCTTGATGCCCATTGGTTGAGCCACTCCTCTTTGTGATTGTTGAATAACATTGACCTTAGGGTGAGGTAGTTAACAGGTCTATCTGGTTGTTCCATAGATGAACCTGCCTTTGATAGCTTATCTGCCTTTTCATTTGCCATGATGCCAATGTGTCCAGGGATCCACTGTAGTGTGATATTGATATTTAATTTTGATATCATCTGATGGATTATCACATTGAGTGTTGTCAACTCTCTTGGGCTGTTTGAGGTGCTGCCTTTAAGTGCTTGCAGAGTAGATTGGGAGTCTGTAAAGATAACAATTTCTGATGGTGGTTGCACTCCTTCATATAATTTGTTTTCCACTGTCTGTAGTGCTATGGTAATTGCCTCAATTTCGGCTTGGAAGTTTGAGCAGTAATCGCCACAGGGTGCGCTTATTGCAAAGTGTTTATTTTTAGGGAAGACCAGGAAGGCACCAAGACCAACATTGATGGTAGCTTTGAAAGCTGATCGGTCTGTATAAATATGGATAGCTGTTTTTTGATAGCTTTCAATTGTTTCAAGCGTGCCTACTTTGAGCTCCAGTGGATTTGATTCTTTTGTTAAGGTGTTATTTAGTAAATGTGTTTTGATGGTTGGTTGTTTGTAGTTTAGTCCGGGTGTAATGTTTGAAAACCTGGTAATTTTTCTCTGTTATTGGGTAGGTGGTGTTTTAGGGCTAGTTCGTCAGTAAGTTGGATCAGAGTCCTTTGCTTTTTTTGGTTGTTTTTCCTATTTCTCTGTGTTAGTAATTTATTTGGATGATCGTCCTCCAACCTTCTGTATCTTTCAATAGTTTCTAATGCTGCTCTGTTGCGCATTAACTTAAGAGGTTCAATATTGGAGTCTATTTCACAGGCTGCTGTGGGGGTAGTTCTCATACCTCCACTGATTAGACGCAAGGCTTGGTTTTGGATTGTATCTAATGATGATTGATAGGTTTTGTTGGCAGCTACTTGTATGGAGAGACAATTATCTATTACAGATCTGACATATCCAGTGTATAACTGTCTTAAGGTTTTCTTTTCAACTCCCCAGGATGTTCCTGCTAGGTGTTTTATTATGTTTAGTCTTTGTGATGCCTTTTCTTTTAAATCTGCCATAAAGTGTTTTAGAGACTGTCTTTGGTCTAGTTTTACACCAAGATATGTTGGATTTTTTTCTTTATTTATTGGTTGAGAGTCTATTTTTAGGATGTAGTTTCTTTTTGCTGTTTTGTTGCGGTGGCTAAAGATTGAATAAACAGACTTTTCTTTGTTTATTTCCATTTTCCTTTCATTTCATTCCTTTTTATTTCTGAACTACATCTTCCCAAAAAGTATATATGTTGTCTATTCACTTGAGTGTGTAATTATACTTAATTAATAAACTTATTACCATATAAAACAATCTGTAGTTGAAAGCTGTTTGTAAAATGTTTTACTTATTTCGGATGTTCCTTCAGAGTTAAAGATAATTACTTCCTAGTCCAAACCTCTCGCAGGACGACGGGGGATGGGAGCGGGCAGGGTTTGAACCCGGGACCATCGATAAGTCCGAACGACAGTCCAGCGCGCAAAACGCACGACCAGGCAGCCATCCTGTGGCTTCATATATTAATCTTCTAGGTATAAACATCAATGTAAAACATTCATAATGTGACCAAAATTAAGACATTCCTAACTCCAACCGTTCACTATAATCCTAACTCACCAAACAATTGAGTACCTTTCTGATATGACCAGATTTGTCCTGTCGACAAATTTATTACCGTTATATTTTAGACAACTTGATTGTGGTAGTGCTTGGCTGATTGGAAATGTTCTTGACATAACTGTTTTTTTTTTGTTGTTTTTTTCAGTGTTGGGAGAGTTATGTGGGACAACAATTCTACAAACTGTGCATAACAGATTTTATGTCTGTAACATTAATAGTTTTATCCATAAAAATACCTCGCAGGTCAGTTACATAATATTATTCAATCTTCTTCTATTGTAAGTAAATTCAAACAATATCTTTGTTTCTTCATATTATTGCCAAAAATTTTCAAACTGTAGTTCCTTTACATGATTAGCTAAATTTATTCACCCCTGTTAAAGCTCAGTAAAGTTCTTATTCTGTCTATATAAAATAGATGAGCCTTGGATTATGCAGTTCTCTCAGATGATTTAGTTTTGTAGTTAAACAGATGCTGGCAAATAAAAAAAAATGATTTTATTCAAAAGGAAAACATTGTCTACTGCACTTTTTTTTTTTAACTTTGCTTCATTTAAATGTAAAGAAAATGTTTGTGATATAGTTAGCAACAAGAAGAGGCAACAAAAAGATATATTACTTCTTCATTTATTTGTTTTAGTAGAAATCAATATTTCAAACCATAACTACAAAATAGGTAAATATCAAGTTGAAAAGATGTAGATAATGTAAGGAAGTCATGGTACAGATGCTTTATACTGTTTACCTATGGGGGTTTTTTTTTGGTCAGGTTTTTGTAAAAGGCTATCCTTTTTTTTATTCCACAATTATTTTAAAAACATTTCACTTAGTAGAACATAATTTGCCATTGTCTTTAAATTTGAAATTCAAAGAAGAGTGCAGCATGTTGCATCTGATGTAGTATTTACATCATCATAACAAGATCATTACTTTATTTCAGAATTATTCACCATCACTTACAGCACAGGATCTGGGTCATTAAGAAGCTTGGCAGAGCCAAGTTTGATCTTCCATTACAAGTTTTGGACATTGTCTATTCACAGACTGTTTGCTGGTAGGTTTGGAACATTAACTCAAAGTATGTAAGCTGATATGTCTATCCTCAAATGATGGCTTGTAGTTTTGGACATTGTTTACTAACATACTATTGGCTCTTGTTGAATTCTATGGAAAATAGAGTTATCCCTTAAAGGAGTTTGCTTTGTCAGTACTGATAAAGTTGAAATTATAATTCATGAAGCTTATTAAGATTGGACTTAAAGGTCTGTTCAAAAAGTAATCAGTATTCTAAAGAGTAAAAACTTTTTTCTAAGTTATCAAGAAATACTGTTCCTTAATAAGAAAATGTATTGGAGCTTTCAAATCCCTATTACTTTAATTTTTCAAACAGAATTAAGAAAAACATTTTTAAAAATAAAGCTTATATGAATTGTACTGGTATCAATTAGTTTGGATCAGATATAGATCTAGACCAACAGCAATAAATCCGTGATTAGAAATATTTTTACCAATAGTTTAGCACTAGTGCATGCTTTTAGATTTCTCACTACGCTATGATCCTATCACTTATCTGGACCAGTTTGGAAAATGGGATTGGTAAAGAAAGAAAGGGATATCTGGTTCAATTTTACTTTAATTGCTTTTTAAAAGGTATTTATTAAAAAAAAGGGGGTGGGTAACATTCAATGCAGACCTTTGGAAAATGGGTTTTTTTTCCCTCTAGGCCTGCAACTTAAGATCTAAAGAAATGTGTACGCATTTGTCTTATAATTGAAAGATGCTTCTTCTTTATGATTGTCCTAAGATATGAGTCAAAGATTCTTGGAACACTAGGCACATGGAAGCTTGTCCCAGGGCCGGCCTTAGATAATTGGAGGCCCTAGGCAAAAGGAAATAGAAAAAATAAATGTACTCAAATTATTTCAAACCTAGTGTTCCCTAACAATAACATTGGGCACAAGTTTTGCTATTTTTCTCTAAAAAAAATAATTTCGAGTCATGTGCAAGGCCCCCACCAATCGGAGGGCCTAGGCAGCTGCCTAGCAGACACCTGGGAAATTCCTCCTTTATTCCTTCTCTATATCACATCAGCCAAGCAGATGTCTGCAATAAACTTCCCTTTTGAGAAACAAAGTTTGGGTATTGGCATGTTTCTTAAAATTAGGGCTTTCTTCCATCCCTACCACTGCAATTTTATTTTCTAAAACTATGAGGAAGTCAGTGTGCATCATCTTTAAGTAGCAAAGAACAGGTATATCATCTAGAGCTAGTGTATATATATATATATGTATGTGTGTGTGACATTTATAGCAATTTGTTTATTATATATAGTAAATATGTCTTTCAGGATGGGCATGTTTTTTAATCCATTGCTACCTGCTCTGACATTTATAAAAGTGTTCTATTTCTTCTTCTTAAAAAAGGTAAGCTACATAGTTTCTGTATTTTATATTCTATTTTTAGTGGGGAAAAGCTGGTCTGTCCATCTGTCACACTCAGATCTCAAAAACTTAAAAGTTATTGAAAATATGATCTCATAAAATGCACCACTTCTGAAACAATACATAAATGCAAGGGAGATTATATCAACAAAGAAATTTTTATTTTTTTTGGTAATGGCATGCCGTCCATGCCCACAGTTTGCTATAATAGTCCCCAGAAAAATTGGGAGATGGGAGGGGGGTGATTGCATCCCACTGTCCAACATGGTACCAAAAACCCTCTTTCATTTTATATTTACAAATGATCAAATTTTAGTTTAAATTGCAGTGCAACATACAAAAGGGTCAAAACATCAATAATTTATATATTCTGCATCAGTATTAGAGTTAAAACCCAGTGTAGAAAGGGCTAAATAATTAGTTCACTTTCAGACCCTGTGATCTATAGGGCAGATAATGTTAAGGTCATCTGTTTCTGTAGCCCATGGTTATGAGCTGGGTGTCATGTGGCCAGCACAACGACCAACCGCCTTTACTTTCCCCAACTAAAGTCAGGTACACATCCCAAAATCCCAATATTCAAAATCCCAGTCTTCCCCGACATTCGAACCCAGTACCTAACCACTCAACCACCGCGCCCCCTCTTAATAATTAAGATGAAATTAATTTAATTAAATCAACGCTGTGAGTTCTTCTTCTAGCCAGCTTTATTGCTGCTGAGCTGTGAGCTCTTTTGCAGACTGTGCCAAGGAAAAAAAGTGTGCTGTTTTCTTCAGTTGTTCAGCACTGCTGTACAGGGTGTTGGTTATGTTGAGCTGTAGTGGAAGTAGGGTCTGCCTAAGGTGGATTAGGGAGGGGCATTCAAAGAGGATATGTTTTACGGTTTCAAAGGGGTTGGCGCAGTGTCTGCAAAGGGGTAGTTGTGTGGAGTTTATTTTGTTCAGGTGGTAATTTAATAGTGGTGTGTGTCCTGTTCTTAGTTGGAAGATTGTAGATTGTTCTTTGCGGGGGAGGAAGTTAATACTGTCCAGTTTGTTAGGCGTAGTCATTTCTTTGTACATGGTTCTGCCGGTGTTTCTTGATATTTAATTTTGATATCATCTGATGGATTATCACATTGAGTGTTGTCAACTCTCTTGGGCTGTTTGAGGTGCTGCCTTTAAGTGCTTGCAGAGTAGATTGGGAGTCTGTAAAGATAACAATTTCTGATGGTGGTTGCACTCCTTCATATAATTTGTTTTCCACTGTCTGTAGTGCTATGGTAATTGCCTCAATTTCGGCTTGGAAGTTTGAGCAGTAATCGCCACAGGGTGCGCTTATTGCAAAGTGTTTATTTTTAGGGAAGACCAGGAAGGCACCAAGACCAACATTGATGGTAGCTTTGAAAGCCGATCGGTCTGTATAAATATGGATAGCTGTTTTTTGATAGCTTTCAATTGTTTCAAGCGTGCCTACTTTGAGCTCCAGTGGATTTGATTCTTTTGTTAAGGTGTTATTTAGTAAATGTGTTTTGATGGTTGGTTGTTTGTAGTTTAGTCCGGGTGTAATGTTTGAAAACCTGGTAATTTTTTCTCTGTTATTGGGTAGGTGGTGTTTTAGGGCTAGTTCGTCAGTAAGTTGGATCAGAGTCCTTTGCTTTTTTTGGTTGTTTTTCCTATTTCTCTGTGTTAGTCATTTATTTGGATGCTTTTAAGATGTTTTTTAATAAAATTCTAGAGGTCAGGTACACATTAGAGTTGAGTGGACTCAGGAGCGCACTAAAAATCCCAATATTCAAAATCCCAGTCTTCCCCGACATTCGAACCCAGTACCTAACCACTCAACCACCGCGCCCCCTCTTAATAATTAAGATGAAATTAATTTAATTAAATCAATGCTGTGAGTGACTTAAGTATTACTATAAGAAAGCTTTCAATTGCCGATGTTGGTCGGTCGAGTGAAAGGAAAACTTCACCCTCTGAATCTGCCAGTGATATAATATACATATACAAATAACTTCTGCGTTGAGGGTCTATGGATGTTGTTGATAGCTTCTACTTCATATATATAAGTGATTGTGTGTGTGTGTAATAATAATAATATTGGCCTGATAATAATAATAATAATCTTTATTATCCATCGAAATTTGTCTTACAATTTGTGCATTACACCAAACAAAACATTACAACTAAAGAAAGCCAAATATACATTCACACCAGACTCACTCATAATTTACATGCAAAAAGTTTATACCAGAAGGTTTAATTTTATTTAATGATTTGATTGCTAGGGGACAAAAGAGTTTTTGTGCCTGTTTGTCTTTGCTATCAGTGTCTTGTTTCTCTTTTGTGATGGTTAAATCACAAGGGGGATTTTTTATTTCTAGAATCTTTTTAGCTTTCTTATGAATTTTTTTCTCAAACAGCTGCCCAAATGGGGTTTGTTATTTGCAATTTACTTTACCAGCAACATTTTGGATTTTATGAATTTTTAGCGGCCCCTGAAAGGGGAAAAGACGCTATTAGTTTTGTGTGAAATGTCTGTCCGTCCGTCCCGTTTAGATCTCCTAAACTAGAAAAGATATTGAAAATTCGACTTCACAATATTTTAGACCATTCAAAGTTCTGATGCAACGGCTACTTTTTTTTTTTCTGAAGCGAAAAACCTAATTTTTAAATCAGTTATGCAAGCAGTTTTTTAAAGAGAAATAGCTAATTAGTATGCATTATAAGTTAAATCTAATTTAAAACGAATAGTAATCTTGTAAACGTAATTTTCCTAAACTTTTTTTTTATTGCGGAATTTAAAAAAATTTTTTTTTGAGGATTCGATTAAGAGATTGAGCATTTTCAAAAACATTAGATCAATTATATGACATCAGTTAGGCCAGGGAATGTGCGGTGGCTGAGCGGTAAAGCGCTTGGCTTTTGAACTGGAGGTCCCGGGTTTGAATCCTGGTGAAGACTGTGATTTTCAACTTTGGAATCTTTGGGCGCATCTGAGTCCACTCAGCTCTAATGGGTACCTGACATTAATTGGAGAAAAGTAAAGGCGGTTGGTCGTTGTGTTGGCTACATAACACCCTCGTTAACCGTAGGCCACAAAAACAGATGTACTTTACATCATCTGCCCTATAGACCACAAGGTCTATAAGGGGAACTAGTTAGGCCAGGTTCACATCTAACTTTACTTTCACTTTCACCTATCCTTTGATCTGCTGGATCTGTTAACCTTCTTTCTCCATTCTTATCTCTCATTTGTCTTTAATATAATTTCATTCGGATGTTGTTGGAAACACAAACTGTCTTTTGTAACCTTGTTTTTTTTAATGTTCAGATTGCCATACCAGGCAGTTATATTACAACTTTAAATTTTGCAGATTGCATGATAAAACATCGCCAAGGCCTTTTCGCTAACATTAAAAAAGGACAGTTTTCCAAGTAATCTTTACTGCCCTTTTTTGCTGATATAATCAGTATTTGCAGTAAAATTTAATTTATTGCCTAAGATAGTACCAAGGTATTTAAAAGTTTGCACTATTTCAATGGTCTCTCCAGCTACGGAAGCAATATCATTTTCCTTCTTTTCCCTACGAAAATCGATTAACATTTCTTAGGGGTTTTTTTTACATTTAATATTAAAAAATTATCTTCACAGTATTTTCCAATGTGTTGTATTTCTCTGAAATACTCATTTGCGTCTGAGCTCTCTGAGAACAGGGCAAGAAGAGCTGCATCATCATCGAAGTTTGTAATGGAGCAAAAAGGACTATCGGATTGAAAATCATTAGTGAAAAACACTAGTGAAAAACAATGACAATGTCACAGCCCCTGGGGTGTCCCTGTGTTAACTATACGTGCATTTGATGTATATGATATATATATATATATATATATATATATATATATATTTATATATATATATGTTACCTGAAAAGTCCAGGCAAACTGAGAAATGATTTCTCCATTTTCTACTTTGCCTTATCATTGTATAGAATGCCTAGGCATTCTATAGAATGACTACAGCTGCTTTAGGCAAAGTGGTAAATAAATTTCTCTGAATAATATATTTATTTGCTGGTAATTTAAATAATTTAGTCTTGTTCTTTAGAGTTGACTCCTGAAGACTTTTCCTTATTTGGGTATAGCTGCAAGGCAGCATAGGTTCGAATTCAGAGTTTTTTTTCTCCTAGGTTGGTAGCCATCCAAGGCCTGAAGCTTACTGCTGTAAAGAACTCACCTTTGCTCCTTTTGCTGTTAGTGGAAACAGTTCTGCCAGATCTAATATCTGAGCCACACATGAGGGTTAGGAATTGGACTGGTTGTCAGAGGCTATTTGAGAGCATGCCATTAGAAGCTTTTTATAGATAGTGGAGTGCTTATATCCACTTCTGACAATGACAACCTTACAGAACCTACATGCTGCTTACACACATTGGTAGGCATTCACTCATGTTTGAACAGAAATAATTTGAGCTAATTAAGCTGATGTGAAAAAAAAAGATACTTTTTTTGCCCGCTATTTGTAATGGGGAATGTATTTTGATTTATTTTAATTTTGTTCCTTAACTACCCTGTATTTCTACCTACAACATCTGAATAGAACTTAAATGGTTTGTGCCACTGCGATGACTGTCCATTGCTTTGCACATAATTCAACATTTTATCATTCAAAATATTGTAGCTTGTGCAACCATTATATGTGTGACATGTACACAATATTTTTATTACAATTTTAAGCTTACTTTTTATTTTCTTCTTTTTTTCTTAAGTTTGAGCTGTTGTCTGTTGCTGAAGCTCCTCAAATTGCATACAGAGCCTCACGATCTTATTCATTTTTCCAGACAGTTTTGCTTGTTTCATTTATCATCATAACATGTCTACTAGGCTACATGATTGGGAAGTAAGTGTGTTCTGTTCTTTTATTTCAACCCACTGCTAGTTTTGTTTTATATAATTTATGCTGGAGATATTCACAATTTTTACTTGTGTTCATTCAAATTAGCCATTATTCCACTTTATGGAAAATGTTACCTAAGGTTAATTGTCAGCCTCTAAATTGTCTTTTAATTTGTTCATTTTTTTACCTTCATTCGTGCAATACTTACACAGCATGGTAAATATCTTGAATTGGATCATTTTTACTAACAGACTTATTTTTGAACTGAAGAGAAAATGATTATCTTCTTTAAGAGGTAAGTGTTGAATAGTATCAATAATGTTTGTAGCTTTTATTCATTTTTGTAATTGCTCAGAGCTTCAATTGTGTAGATGAAAATTTAATATAGAAAATGATTATTTTTCATTGCAAAACTTTTCAGAATTTTATTGTCAAATATAAATAAATGCATAGCTCATACTCTGTTTTCATTGTAATAGCAAATAAATAGTATAATAACAATGGAAGTTTGAGCTAGAACAAATAATGTCAATTTCTTTGATTCTGAAGATATAGTATGAGTGATTTAACCACCATCAATCTCTTAATGATATAAATGAACTATTTATAAAAACATTATGCAATTTAAATTTAGATCAAATAATATAAAAAATCAACTAGACTAAGCAACACATTATATCTCTTCCAAACTAACAGAACTGGATTATTGGTAGATTGTGAAATAATCGATGGACTATATCGTTAAAATACACAGTCAAATAAAAACATTGACTAATAGAAAACCTAAAAGAAAAATCTTACTCTGGAACAAATGCACTTTAACAAAATTTCCCCAAGCTGCACTATACTTTCAACAAACAATGTTATCAAAAAAAAAGGAATGAACCAACCAGTTAATGACCTCTGGAATTTTATTAAAAAACATCTTAAAAGCATTATAGAAAATCAAATACCAATTAAATACTCATCAAATATATACTAGTTTAATAATAAATTAAAGAAATTATGCAAACCTATATAAAAATTTTGAAGAAACTAAGGCAAAAGAGTATATTAAGTATATTAGAATTAAACACCTAACCCAAAAAGTAAGCAGACAGCTGCAGAGTGGATACATAAACAATGTTGTATCTTAAGATAACAATAAAAACCTAGTGTCAAAGAAAATAAAATAAGAGTAGCACCATTAAAAGGAAAAGACAACTTAACATAATGATAATGAAACTAAAGCTAATATTCTAAATAAATACTTTGCATTAGCATTCTCTACCCCAAGAGACAAAAACATATTACTTAATTTAACCAAGTTGACAACAGCTAAAAGTCGGTATGGAGACATAAAGCACAGGATACATTAGAATGGAGAGATGTGCTAAAGCAGGCCAGGGCCTTCCATGGGCTGTTGCACCACTGAGATGGATGGATGGATGGATGAACCAAGTCGAAAACATAAGAAATGTACTAGATGTACTAGAAAAGGGGATCCAAAAACTATTATCAATCATAAAACCAAATAAAACATCTGGACCTGATGGTATTCCAGCTAGATTACTCAAAGAACTAAGCAAGGAGCTAACACCAGTGTTCAAAATACTTTTTTCAGGCATCACTTAATCAGAGCAGTGTACAGAAGGACTGGACAGAAGCAAACTTCACTCCCCTTTTTAAAAAAGGAGAAAAATGTGACCCAGCATCACAAGTGAAATCCTAGAACACATAATATGTAATATATATTGTGAAACACAACTAATATGACTTGATGATTCTTCAAAAGGCTAAGATAATAATGAGAAGATAGATGCTATTTTATTAGATTTTTAAGGCATTCACAAAGTTCATCATCATAGCTTGCTTAAAGAATTAAAATATTTTGGCATTACTGGTTCATTATATCAATGGATTCAAGATTTCTGATAGGGAGAGAACAGACTATAAGAATAATTGGCTCTACACCAACACCAATTACAGTGAACTCATGTGTACCTCAAGGAACAACCTTAGGTCCAATACTAAAGTCAGATTATTTGCAGATGATTGCATAATATATAGAACATAAAAACAACACAAGATACAGACATTTTAGAAAGAGAATATGATGAATTACAGAAATGGGAATCAAATTGGAGCATGTCATTCCACCCAGAAAAATGTTTTTTATGTAGGGTAACAAAAAAAAATAAAACAAATAAATACCACTTATCTTATTCATAATAAACTTTACAAAATAAAAACTCAATATATCTAGGTGTTATAGTAAATAAAAAATTATGGAATCCCCATATCAATGAGTTATTATAAAAAAATTAAACAAGCATTTGGGTTAATTAAAAGAAATTTTTACAAATCAAATAAGAACATTAAAAAAAATGTTAGTTAGGCCAATAATAGAATATGCATATTGTGACATGAATTTCAGTAACTTATCCTTTAATAGAAAAGATAGTATTTGTCTTTGAAAATGTATGAATCCTAGAGAATGAATGTAGGCTACTGTTACTCATGGTTTTCTAACTCAAAATTTGGTTAATGATTATTTGTTTTCAGTCACATTTTCTTTCATGGCAGTCTTTTGCATGGCAGACGACTTGACAGAGCAGGTGGAAAGCAGATGTGAATAAAAAAAGACCTCAACATGCCGTTTGCAGTCAACTTGACGAGCGGATAGAAAGCAGGTGTGAATAAAAAAAGACCTCAACATGCCGTTTGCAGTCAACTTGACGAGCGGATAGAAAGCAGGTGTGAATAAAAAAAGACCTCAACATGCCGTTTGCAGTCAACTTGACGAGCGGATAGAAAGCAGGTGTGAATAAAAAAAGACCTCAACATGCCGTTTGCAGTCAACTTGACGAGCGGATAGAAAGCAGGTGTGAATAAACAAAGACCTCAACATGCTGTTTGCAGTCAACTTGACAAGAGTGGATAGAAAGCAGATGTGAAGTAAATAAAAACAAAGACCTCAACATGCTGTTTGCAGTCAACTTGACAAGAGTGGATAGAAAGCAGATGTGAAGTAAATAAAAAAAAAGACCTCAACATGCTGTTTGCAGTCAACTTGACAAGAGTGGATAGAAAGCAGATGTGAAGTAAATAAAAACAAAGACCTCAACATGCTGTTTGCAGTCAACTTGACAAGAGTGGATAGAAAGCAGATGTGAAGTAAATTTAAAAAAAGACCTCAACATGCTGTTTGCAGTCAACTTGACAAGAGTGGATAGAAAGCAGATGTGAAGTAAATAAAAACAAAGACCTCAACATGCTGTTTGCAGTCAACTTGACAAGAGTGGATAGAAAGCAGATGTGAAGTAAATAAAAAAAAAGACCTCAACATGCTGTTTGCAGTCAACTTGACAAGAGTGGATAGAAAGCAGATGTGAAAAGACCTCAACATGCTGTTTGCAGTCAACTTGACAGGAGGGGATAGTTATCTTCACCTCCTGTTTAAAAATGCCTCTCTAAGTATAATGGGGTAAAAAGGTTAATAATGCAGAAAACTTAAGAAAGTTTCCTTTGCACAATTTATAATGATTCATGATTATACACTATTTTAAAAATAAAAGAAATAAAGAATATGTTATTGTAATACCAAAATAGGGCCAAACTTAAGTAAGTGGATGCCCCAGGGCAGGATTTTTGTGGAGGCCAGTATTTTTCCTAGGCATATCCACGTAAAATATAGGCCATTAGTACTTATAATGCAATGCACATACTCATTGTGATGCTAATAGATCGGTAGCAGTGTTTTGCTTATTGTTAGCCCATAATCTTTGCAGGTCTAAGAGTAAGGGGAAAACAGTGTCAGGAACTCCTTCTGTGTGCTGCAGTGTGCATTGCCAACAGTAGCGTTCATCACCAGTCGCATTATCTAGAAAAAAAAAAGTTATTTTTTCAAGGGTGGCTCTAATTTTTGTTTTTGCCTATAGATATTGAATCTAGAATGAATGTAAATATAAAAAATAATTAAAAAAAAAAACAGTTAATCTTGTGTCCTTTTTTCTTGACTATTGACAGCTAAGGGTCTGGTGGAGCACTGCAAGCTCCCCCTGTGGGGTCTAGGAAGGAGCCTCGACACCAATAGTTTTCATACATTCTTAACTTGCATAAACCCATTCTCCTGACATTAAAGCTGATTATTCATCCTATTAAAAAAGGCAGGTTAAATTAAGTAAACGTAGGGGCAATACTGATGTTTGAATTGACATTCGAGGCACAAACAGCATAAGTATATCGTAATATTATATTCATGTTAAACAAGACCTCTTTTAGTCAGCCTGTTATGGTCAGCAAAAGACGCCATCAAAAATAGGTGGCTTGACTTTCCAAATTGCTTCGTTCAATCCTGAATTTTTTTTCCGTTGAACCTTACTCAGCTCGACCTTTAACTGCCTGAACCTCATCGTTAAGTGCTTTAATCTTTTGCTCCATCTCTACTGTAAGCTGTGACTTCAAAGCGGCAATTTCCTCCCTTAACTTACTTCTGAATTCCTCCAGATGTTTTCAGACCAGTCGCCAAACTCGTAAGTGTCCGGGTCAAACCCGTCTTCTTTCAAGGCATCTCTCAGACAGCTAATGAGGGCCTCTTTGTTTCCTGATGCTACGATGTCTCGCCTCTAACTCCTTACGTATTTCATTAATCTGGAGCTCATGTAGGCGTTTAGAAGTAGACATGTTAGTAAGTAGTTGTTAAGACGTTGGGTTGAACTAAAGAAAATAACTCGCCGATTCTTAGATCGCTGGTATTTCTCTTTGAAGAAACACAATCCAACTATGAACAATCAATATCCCCGATAAAAATAAATAATGTCACAATCTCCAAATCAAATTTACATATCCCGATTCATTAACACAATAGAAAGCAATCCTCAGTCAAGAAATCCAAACTCATAACTAAAATTTCTTAACACATTTACACAGTAGTCAAGGTCATTTACGCCCAATAGCATAAAAAAAAAAATCACTCTACTTTGCATGTGGAAAAAAAAAAGGTTAGTCAGGGAGGACAGGGTTACAACAATATGTATAGAATCCCCGGCATGTCACCATGTCACCGTAACTTCTTGTAACATCTGCCATCTCAAGAAAGAGTCTACAACTTTAGCACTTCTCAGCACTATCAATGAATTAGCACTTGCAATCAACAAGAAACCTGTGACAATTAGTGACAGATTTTTTTTACTAAAAATAATTGTGTAATTTCTTCACTAAAATGCAAAGGAAAAAGTATTAGTCTGAAAAAAGGGGGGGGGCCTGCATCTATCCCATGGTCCCCCCTTGTACTGACCAATCTTAACCTCTTTCAATTTATATTTTCATAATAAACAGTTCAGATATCAATATGTAATATAAGCTATTCAACTTATATTGTTCACAAACTATGATTTCTGCATAAAAATTGGACCCCCCCCCCAACTAACTCAAAGTGTTTGGGTGGGGAGGGCAATAGATGTAACATGCCAACATATCAGAAGTGGGTGAGAAAATATCAATAAGTAGCATATAACATAGAAATAATTCTGTTAACAAACTGTGATCTCTACAAAAAGAAATTGGATTGCACACCCCTTAAAGGGTTGGGGGGAAATTGACGCAATAGCCCCCTCCCCCCAATTCCACTGGCCAACATACTAGTGGGGGGTGGGGACATAAAAATTGTTTAAAATATAAATAATTGGTATATATTTTTAACATCAGCCTAAGTAAAGAACTTATATACGTATTGTGTGATTTGTCTTCTAAAATTTGCCTGCCCCCTCCTTCGGGAAGTTGGACGAGGCCACCCCTCTCCCAAGGATCCGCCAGTGGTTTGTTGTTCCATTATATGGTTCCTTCATGTCAAAATTATTTATGTTGTGAGAATTTTATTCATTAAGAATTCATTATGTTTTTGCTTCTGTTCATATTCTCTAATATTATCATTTTATTTTATTTATTCTTTTTCTGTTACATTTTACCAGCGAAACATAAATAAAATATTGTAGACAAACATCTACCTACTGTACAGAGTTTTTTTCTCAAGTACGGTACCAAAGTGCTACAAATAATCAGAACAGAAAGAGAATTGTTGTCTATAATTTACAAGACAATAAGACGGTTTTCACTACTACATGGAACTTTTTGTTTTGTTTTGAAGACAGTTGGTCTCCCCTTATAGCCTGTCAATATAAAGGATAAGGGGGTGGGGGTGTAGGTCATGTCAGGTTGTGTACTGACCTAAGCTGTAATGTGATACCATTGGAAGTCCAGGTGAGAGTACTTGTGTTCTCTACCTGAAATGTATGAGATATTGGACTGGGATAGCTTCATTCATTGTCCATTCATCCTGTTTTCTGGTATGAATCTGTTATAGTTAAACGCTATTCATTATATAATTGAAACATTTTTTTTCTTTTTAAATATTCATGTCTTTTTCCTATATAAAAAATACTTGTTAATAAATGCTATCTAAAACATCAACAAGACATAGTTCCTGTCTCCAAAACGTCCCATCGACGAAACAGCATCGCCAAAACGTCACGTACCAGCGCCATGGATGCCTTACTATTGCAGGACGTGGTAGCAGGGTACAGCCTCAAAAACATTTTGATGACTTAAAAATACATTGGTAGAAACATCGTAATAATAGATTCAAAAGTAGAGCATAGCTTGATTTCGAAAATGGAATGTAAAAAAAAATATTTTATTATCAGTATTACTATTCGCTAATTCTGAATTTAATTTTTTTTCTCTACCTATGATAGTTTAAAGCCCTCTATGAGTTGTGGTCCATTCAGAGTTTATTCCAGTGATGAATTTGTTATGTTTGATGTCGTCACCAATGAAATTAACTCGTGGCCAACTGTACCACAAAAAATCGTTCGATACTTCGAAACTGCTGCATTTTATGTTCCAGCATTTCTTATTTCTCTGTAAGTTTTATAGTCAGTATTTCAAATTTCTACCTAAATTTCCTTTTATATTCCAGTATTGTTATCTTTTGTAAGTATACAGCTCTAAATTGCTCAGGTTCACAACTATATAAGATATTGGTGTTGACTTAATAACTTTTTAAAGACTATTTTTGTTTTGGCTAGACTATGCTTTAAAACCCTAGAAGCAGATTCATTTAACTTCATTACTATTCTTTATTTATTAATAGAAACCTTTTCAACATATTACTAAGAGTCTAAATCAATTTTCAGATTATCTATTTACTACTACTTGGCAGTAACAGCAGGTTACAAGAAAATGGAGGAACTTTTAAAAGAACAATTAAAATCAGTGAGTATAGAACAATTTGTTTCTGTCCATTTGAATGTTAGTAATGCCTAGTTAACTTTTGTTCATTATAAATCTCTAATCACTAATAGGATACACTTAAATCAATATTTTTGTTTCTGTATTGATAGATCAGCAACATACTGTACTATCTTTGATAAGCTATGTTTTTATCTGGATGGGGTCCAATTAATTTTTTTCTTTAGTAAATTGTTCATGTTCTTTAGTAAATTAAAAAGATATATATTATTCACTTTGTCTTTTTGCCCAACATAAAATGGCTGTCAAGGAAACTGTTTGTTTTTTTCTTCTCTAGGAAGCTCATGATAAACAATTCCTTCTTGCAAGAGTGGATGAAATTATTAAACGAGGACAATGGAGACAAGAAGATTAACTTGACTTTTCAGATAACCCAACTTAAATCTACATGCCTGCCTGAGAGGTCTGATCCTACAACAACAGCAATATAACTGATGAAAGGACACACAATTTCTATTTAATAAAGAGCCTACCAAAATTGATGATGCATTGAACTGATGGCACATATAAATATTATATCATACATTACAAGAGCTTTGGTGGTTGGTTTCAAATCCTTAACATTTAAGCTCAAAATTCTTCAGTAATAAATATAAGGAATGGTACTTCAAATATAATGTAATAATAAATGTGGCATGCTAAATAAAGAAAAAATTTGTTCATTTTGTCATCCAATGAATTAATCTTCTAGAGCACACGAACATTTGGTGGATGAAATTATTAAATGAGGGAAATATTGCACATCAAAGTGCACTGAACAATGAACATAGTATAACTTACTTAAGTCATGATAAATTTTAAGGCTCAACATTTATTTGTTATAAATATGTAGAAATGTGGATTTGTAAAAAAAAAATAAAATTTAAATCTCTTATATTTCAAGTTTTAGTTTGGAAATACATTCTTTTTATTATTCTTACAAACACTGGTGATATAATAAACATCTTTTTTTTTATCATTGCATTAATATACAGTACATTCTTAGTATTATCTGAAATGTATTAATTTGGATGAATTACAAATGTAGGCCTTAATAAACATTTTTTATCAGAAAATGTGTAAGAATTTTTTCCATATTCTTTGGCTGTCAACTGTTTGATATATCATTAAAATGACATTAAGCATAGCCATTACCACAGTAAGATCTCTAGTTCTCGCAGCAAACTGTTATCCAAACCTTTCACTACTTACCATTAGGAAAAAAATAAAAAATTATATTAAAATATCACATTAGAGGAGTATTTTTGGGGTTAAAAAATCCTTTTTCAAAAACACATTCTCTAATAGTGATAAGTTTATCTGAAGTATCCACATCAGTTATAACAACACTGTCTACAACAGGCTTAAAGTATCCTTTGGGTACCCAATATTTTTTACCAGGTACAGTGTTTTTTGGCATATTGTGTGAAAGTGACCCTTTGTTGGAATCACAATCATCAGAAGGAAAATCATAAATGCCATTATCAACTGTCTTTGACCCTACCATAACAGATTTGATTAATGGGATGCTGTCAACTTTAGATTCAGTAGTGGAATCCTTTTTTGATAAATTTTCATTTTCTTTCTCTGAACTTTTTGTGCTAGTTTCATTACTATCAGTGATAGTATTTGTGTGTTCAGTTGATCTATTGGTTTGAGAAACTGCACTGCTGGAGGATTTAACCTTGACTGCTGTTTTTTTGGGACCAGGTTTTCTTCCAAGTTTTGGTTTACTGGATTCAAACTTGATTTTTTTACAAGTAGGGATGTAACTTGGATGACTAGGATTTTTTGGTGGACGACCAGGGCCTCTTTTTACAGGAACACTATTCTGTGTATCTGATTTAGAACTACCAGCGGGTGTAACTTTCTCTTTCATTTTATCTTGGTCTTTTTCACAACGTGCTGGGCTGATAGAACGTTGAGAGTCCTTTTTAGGTTTAGATGCTTCAACACTAGATTCACTAGATTCATCATCCGTACTGCTGCTTGCTTCTGCATCATCATCATTATCATCATCATCATCATCATCGTCTCCATCTGTAGTATTCAGAGTGTTTTCTGCAAGTTCCTGAAAGATATAAAATAAGAATCAATTTATTAAAAACAGGGAATAAACAACATAGTTGCAATGTGAATATAATACAACCTTTACAGAATGTTAGTTATCAGATGCATATCAAAAGCAGCAGCACTAATAGATAATCAACTATCCAAGAGATAAGAAAGTGTAGGAAAAAAGGAGGAATTATGTTGAGACAAGTTCTAAACTTTTCAACAAAACCACAAGGTTTTGACCTTTAAGAATTGTTAGAGAGCTATATAATGCTTTTTGCATTACTCAAATAACAATTGTATGCAAGTACAGTATTATTCACGTTTATTAATTTACTAGCTATTATTTATGTTAAAAAAAAAAAGAAAAGAAAAAGTGGCATATTTTCTATGGGAATTTAAAAAAAATAAAGAAAAAAAAGGTATATTTCAAATTATTTTGTTTCATCTATTAACAAATGTTTTATGGAGTTTAGAATTTCTTTAAAAATTAAGGAAACCTCATTAACAAATTTATTTTTGCAGAAATTACAGTTTTAACATTTAGATCTACATAAATGCAAAGAATAAAAAGGGAGCCTTACACTAAGACAATACAAAAATGTATTGAACCAACCTGAAATTTCTTTTTGAACCTCTGTCCTTTTTTGCCACCACCAGAGCTTTCTCTTCTGTCAAAATTAAAATTTTCAAATTTACAAAGCATGCAGTTTATTAAATTAACATAACTGGCATAGGGTTAATAATAATAATCTTTATTGTCTGTATGGAAATTTGTCTTACAATTTGTGCATTACACCAAACAAAAAACATTATAACTATAAGAAACCAAAGTGTACATTCACACCAAACTCATTCATAATTTACATGTGACAAAGTTTATATCAGATTATTCTTATTTAATGATTTGATTGCCAGGGGAACAGAAGAGTGCTTGTGTCTGTTTGTCTTTGCTTTCTGTGTCTTATATCTCTTTTGTGATGATAAAATCATAAAATCCTGACACAAAGGGTGATTCTTTATTTTGAGGATCTTGTTAGCTTATTTATAGATGTTTGTCTCAAACAACTGCTCAAATGGGGTTTGTTTTTTGCCAATGATTTTACCAGCAGCATTTAGGATTCTATAAAGTTTATTTTTTATTTTTAATGCTCAGATTGCCGTACCAGGCAGTGATATTGAAACGTATAATATTGCAGATGTGAGCGTGATAAGACATAGCCAAGGCCTTATCGCTAACATTAAAAAAGGACAGTTTTCTTTGCTGCCCTTTTTTGCTGATATAATCAGTATTTGCAGTAAAATTTAGTTTATTGTCTAGGATACTACCAAGGTATTTAAAGGTTTGCATTTTTTAAAAATGACAATGACCTCCTTTTTGAGGTGGTGTCCTCCGACTAGCAGCCATTGGACTAAAATATCTGGCTATTTCTATATTGTTTACAGCAATGATATATATTGTCCATTAATCAAATTGTATCTGGTTAAACATCCAAGCTCACTTAAAAATTATGCATTTGCAGGTAACCTAAGCCTAACTTCTAAAGGGATAGAGAAGTGATGTTCAAGCTTATTCGGATTGCAGGCCATTTTAAATCCCAACACTTGTGGGTTTCATCAACAAAACAAAAAAGTTTGTTTACACAAGCGCTTGTAAAACATTGTTATGATCTTTAACTTTTGTTTCCCGAGATCCAGAAGAGCTTCTGTAGACAAGATGCATCATTCTTTCTTTTGGGAAACAGATATTTAGCTGCTGAAAATTTTATGGAGCAGTACAAGGTGCACACTTTTGGTCAAAATCAACATCTTTCCATTGGCATTTGGTGATGAGTTCATTCATATATGAATGATGTTGCATAAAATCGTTAAATCAGACAACCATGAAGGGTAATTCAGTTGAGGAAAAGCTCTGTCATAAAATTTCAATGTCAAGTCTCGAATAAAAAAAACATTTTAGTACCTTTTCATTTCACTGTGAAAGAGATCAACTTTGTATTTGAAGTCTTTTTCTGACAGAAAATCTTTGAAAATTTTGTGGTATAATGTCTGAGATTTGATGAAATTTACAGTGGTGAATCAACATTTGGTTCAGATTCAACACCTTGCCACAGATATTTTGTTGGAGAATAATGCAACAAACTCCCAATAGGCATGGTCTCATTTAGGGTGACAACTTTTCAAAATAGTCTTGCTGCCAGTATGCTGTGACATCCAACCATATTTCTGGTGCTATCAGTAGTCACTCTCATTTATTTTTACATAGAAGCAAAAAATCTTAAGATGGTTGAAACTTTCTTAGACAGGTGTACCTAGTGGTGCTTTCATGCATTATCCTCAAAAGCTCTTCAATGATTTCAAAATTGCTGTCTGTACTAAAAATAATT
Organism: Biomphalaria sudanica; assembly: GCA_036873155.1. Classification (NCBI taxonomy): domain Eukaryota; kingdom Metazoa; phylum Mollusca; class Gastropoda; family Planorbidae; genus Biomphalaria; species Biomphalaria sudanica. Next base: position 522,033 of record JAZGLO010003202.1, on the reverse strand, counting down.
ACCAAGAGTTGAGTGGCATCAGATATATGTTAGTTGACTCATCAGCGGCAATAGAAAACATTTCAAAATGTGCTACTTTGTTTCTTAATATGCAATTTTTACCATTATCTTCTACTTGCTTTTGTAATTGTCATGCCAGAAATGCTAGCGGCTTCAACATGTTCTTATTTTCAGGACACAATTCCTCCATTACTGCAAGAGATTTCTTTTTTTTTATGAATTCGCTGCCAGAAAAATGTTTTACATACACATGATAAAACAAAGACAATGACAGCTCAAAACAACAGAGGAAAGTTGGAATTTTCAGTCCTGTCACAGCCAGATTCTGCTTTCTAGATTTATCTATCTTGATAATATTAATACAAGAGGAGTAACTCCAAAAAATATATAAACAAGGGGAGATAATATTGGGAAAAAAATGGGGGGAATGGGTAGCTAGGAATACTTCTTTTTCTTCTTCCCAGCTTTTTGCTGCTGAGCTGTTAGCTCTTCTGCAGAGCTAAGAATAGAAAATTAAGTCAAGCCTCTTGAAAAAGGAGGTGAGGAGGAATAGAAAGAAATGTACCCACTTAACTAAAAGCCTCAGTTGCAGTTTAAAATACTTAAGCAGTGTTGGTACATGCCTAGTGAAGTGCAGCCTACACATCAGAGTGCAAAAGAGATTAACATTATTGTATTTAATGTCTTTAACAATCGGGCTCAGCAGCAGGCAGTAGAATACAATATGTTTTTTGCAGAACTTTTCTTTTAAATTATTGATTTCATGCCTGTTTTTTTCTATATTATATTTTTGTTTGTTCAATAGCATACTACTTTTTAATATGCTAGATTTGGGAAAGGGGGGGGGGGGGGGTCAAATTCCATGAATTTTCCAATAACTTTCCATAAAGCTTCCAGGAAAATACATTTGTTTTCAAATGCTGTACTCACTTGAATTGCTCGATCAAACGTTGATCTAAAATGTTTTCCTCAGGCTCCCATGTGTTATACCTACAAAAAAAATAATAAATATTACAAATAATAATAAATAAACATTATGGCATAGTGCAAACTTAAAAGAAAAATTCAGTGTGAACAAAATGGAGCAATAGAAGTGGGTTATTCAAAATTTGGCAAAAAGACCAAAAAAATGTGTTTGTTTTTGCCAAGGTGTCATATTCAAATGCCTTTGACATTGCTAGAGATCTTTCACACAACCAAAGAATGATTTCAACCTGCAGGACCTGAGGTCAATGACAGTAAAACCAAGTATTTTATCACAATGACAATCAGACAAAGGAACAATTTATTAAAATTACTGACCAAACATTTGAAAATGTTAAACCTTTCAAATAAATAAGAAGTACAATAAATTTAAAAAATGACCTACTGATAGACAAATGAATAGCAGGAGGCAAAAGATCATTCTATAGCACCCACCCAAAAAAAAAATATCAAGGAAAACAAAGAAAATGATATACAAAACCACAACAAGACCAGTAGCCATACATGTAAGTGACACCATGAATACAATGGATTGACGATGAAGAGGCAGATCTACACAACTTGGATTTCGGGAATGGAAATAAAAAGCTAAAAAAGTATCTGAATAGAAGGATGTGTTGAAGCAGGTTAGAGCCCTCCATTGGCTCTAGTGCCACTGGGATGGATGAACCAAGACCATTCAATATAGAAGAACACTGACCTGCAACATCACAACCTGTGGGGAGTTTAGACCAATAGCTCATTGCCACGTCATACAGACATCAGATATGTTATAATGTACTTAACCACTAGCAGTCTCAGGCCCTAGATACCTGAACCAGAATCTGTCCATGGCCTTTAAAACAATAACCTGATGACCAGTTGATGGTGTGAAATACATAGGCATATATATACCTACTATACAACCCAGATTCAATTAACCTTAGAGAGCTTCAAATTAGTTAAACATTGACCAGCCCAAACAAGTCCTTTATAATAGAGGGCGTCATACACACACACCATCATATGTTATACAGGTTATTATGTGATATTTGCTAATAAATGCTGATCAACTTTAATTTATCAGTGATACATGTCAAACAATAAGTTGAACAATATTTACATATATATATATATATGTATCTTATATAAAAATTTTGTAAAATGTACAGTAGTGCGACCTACTTACTAAATACACAAGGACGGTATCTGGCTCTGACAGGCTATCAAAGAACTATCCGGTGCACCCCTAGTAAAAAAAAGCATTCTAGAGAACTATTCATTCAGGAGATATCTGGAAACATGAGATTGCTAGGAATATTTTAAAGTACAGATGTGGAGGAAGTTAAAAAGAGAGGTTCTATTTGTGGTTTTAATGTAAATCCAACAAGTTTATATTGAAATATTGTGTTTGAAGAAACTTTTCTTTTGAATGTGTTTAAACTAACTCAAGTTCTAGTTCAAAAGCCCTAGTTTCAATGTCTGTATACTTACGCTTGGCTACCAGTGACTTATAAAAAGAAAATGTTGGCAGATCTATCATCAAAAAACTCATAAAATAATAGTATAATTGGCACTAGTTTATAAATGGCATTGGCCCTCTATAACCAAAAGATGTTCTGGTGACGCCATTTTGAAGAAGAACGCTTTGGCACTTAATATTATAGACATAAAAACATACAAGTCAGCCTTTCTTAACTGTTAATTAAAAAAGATGAAGGGGGCGGGGGGTGTAGCTCAGGTCAGATTGGGACCTTACCTAAGTTGTAATCTGATGCTGGCATGGAAGTGCAGGTAGGAGTACTATTGTTCTCTACCTGAAAATGCCCACATCATCTGAAATTTATGGCTTCATTCACTGTTCATTCATCATAATCTTTAGTAGAAATTACACTTGTTACAGTTATCTCTATTAATTCCTTAAATATTTGAAGCTGTCTTTTTTTTATAATGTGAAATTTAAAAAAATTCATATTCAGGTCTTTTTTTTTTCATGTTTAAAAAATGTTTATTACCAAACTGTGTGTCTTTTTCTAAAACATCAACAGAACTTATGCGCCAAAATAGCATGCATCGCTCTATACCTGTTTCATGAACAACATAGATTGGTGATGAAAAGACCACTACTATGTCTCATACAAGCAATCAATATAAAAATACAAATTGACAAAATTTTCATGAGTCGTATCAGTTTTCCCATACACGAAGGAAAAAAACTCTGTATTATTCATTATATAGCTCTTACAAAAGACTGCTGAGAACTTGAGAAAACTCATTAAGTTGACACTACCTTTCTTTAAACCATAAGTGACTTATGTAGCTACACTTCAAAATATCCCAGTGATTATCAAGGTTACAGTGTATATGTGTACAATAATAAAGGCCAATTTTATCTTTTAAGTAGTCACTACAAAACACAAATCAATGACTTCATAAACATCATAATTTTTTTAAATTCCTCAATATACTTACAAATCTAATATGACATAAAACTATATTCATTAACTAACAAGTAAAACCCTGCTACTCTTGAAAGCTTTAACTTACTTAATAGACCAGCCTTTCCACTTAACAAAATATTCCACTTTGCCCTGTAAAAAAAAAGAAAGAAATTATTAAAAATTTTAAGTTATTTTTGCAGGAATATAAAATATTTTTAAATATATAGTAATTGTGTGTGAAAACATTCATATAAATGTATATATATTTAAAATGTCAATTTCATAGATCAATGGAAAATATTTAATTCAATGGCCTCATTTCTGTTTTGAAAAATACCAAGAATTTGCCTATCAAAATGGGCGTAAGTCTAAGCTTTTAAATTTAAAAAAAAAAAAATTGTTATAAATTAGTCCCTCTTCTGTACTTATTCAATTATCTCTTATGGTTCAAAAGTTCAAAGTGAAAAAGTACTTCTATGTCGATCGTTTCTAAATGTAACCCCAATTTAAATTTTAAATATATATCAATTTCTGTTTTTACTCAAGTTACTGTCTATCATATGTTTGAGATTAAGAATAAATATCAGGATATACCGTATTTTTTGCCGTATAAGACGCTCCGGCATATAAGGAGGAAAATCTAGAAAAAAAAGATTCTGAACGTACCGTATTTTTCGCCGTATAAGACGCACCAACTTTTCCCCCCCAGTTTTGGAGAGGAAAAAGTGCGTCTTATACGGTGAAAAATACGGTAATATTCATGCATTGCTGATGAAAATTTCATGAACACTTATCTCTAGTCAAGTCTAATGGTTAAAAACTTATGGCATTTTCATTGTGAAGTTTTCGTCACAAATTTTTTAAAAATAAAAGCAAAATTTTCAACACTAAAAATAAAATAAAAATTGTCATAACTTCTGTTCTAGTATACTTAAAAACATAAATGAGTGATAAGTGAGGAGGTATCAATAAACTTGGTTCAAAAAGCTCTAGCTAACTAGATATCTAGATCATAGATCTATTCTATATTAGTTTTATTACAATATCTAACTAGGCGAAAAAACCTGTGGGGAGTTTAGACCAATAGTACGGATAAATGTGAGATTGCGTTTTTGACTTTTACTTTTTACATAGGCCACACTTGGAAATTTATTACACTTTTGAATGAAATGGGAGAAGTTTTAAAATTGTGTTATCGATTTCTTTAGACAATGGCCTAATTAATGCTTAATTTAGATTTTTTTTTAAAGTTATTTATCATTTTAAAATTTACTATCAAAAATACCCCTTTTTTTATTTTTAGCAATACAGGGTCCAGGAAAATGCCCCATGATTCATATTATTTTTTGGTGCTAGATATCATGCCTGGCTATGATTCTACCAATTTTTATCGTGATATATCGAGCGCATCACTCAAAAACTTGAAAATACGGTTAGCATCGTGGGCTATGGGACAGTTTTTTTTTAGTTTTTGATTAGGAAATTTTGTTCTTGATGTAAAACTACTTCAGGCCATGTAAGGCCTAATATTCTGGATATATTTAAATAGTTTTAGGTTTAATTTAGCGAGTGAATTTTAAAGTGCATTTTTTTAAAATTGTTTCAGACAATTTTGATACCACTTTTTAAATATTTTGTTATTTTCTGCCATCACAACGCCGCCATTTTGTCTACACCCCTCTGACATTTCTTGTAGCTCTAGTCTAATATTTACATTCTAAACAAGTGAAGTTCATAAATACAAATGAAATCAGATTTGTGAGCTAGAAATTTACTACTAATACTAGATCTAAACATAGAGTTGAAGCTAGGTGCTGAAACAAATGATACATACATATATTAAATATAAATAAATAATAGCACCAGGGACCAGGTTTTTAAGAGAGAAAGTAGTGAATTAAAATGCTACGAAAATAAGGGCATGCGCTGACCGAGGCTCAAACCTGTGACTCTGGATTCGACACCACCGCCTAGCGATAACGCACCAAGCGAAACTAGCCTCTAGACCATCGGAATGTCAAAAAAAAAACATTCTTCTGATCCAGAGTCATTTCGCCCGTATGCAAATTACCACCCCAGGTCAGAGGTCACAAGCCCCAGCCGGCCCCTCCCCCACTCTCGCTGCATCCGTTCACTAACAACTTTCGATAAAGCCGACACAGACAGCCGTTAGGCATGTATTAGACAAACGATGGCTCTATCTAATTGTATATCTCTCACAAAGACAAGTGGACAACATAAACACATTACATATAGAAGCTTCAGTGGGTAACGAGCAATAATGCTGTAAACATAAACATAGAGTTGAAGCTAGGTGCTGAAACAAATGATACATACATATATTAAACATTACTTTCTCTCTTAAAAACTTGGTCCCTGGTGCTGTTATTTATTTATGTTTAATATATGTATGTAATACTAGATCTACAATTAATTTTCATTTTTTATAAGTAGATCTATCGTCTAGGAAACTCAATTCCAACTTTTTAACTTTTTGAGTATACAGGGTTCCCCCACCATTCTGAGATTAGGATTTCAGGAGATTTCCAGGAGAAAATATTTGATTTCAGGAGCGTAAAAAACTTGATGCGAACTATATATTTAGTAAAAAATATATGAGCCAACATACGTATAAAATATTTGCACTACTCTCTCTCTCTCTCTCTATATATATATATATATATTGCTTTTCTTAGTCAGCATTAGGAATTAATAAAAATATCTAAAAACAAATTGCAATGTATAACACATTATCAATATCAATTCAACTCAATCTATAGAGTTGAGAGTACTCAGAGGTAGAGTTTAGCTAGACATCTAGATTTATATTATCTTTAGAACTAAAATCTAAATTAGGGTCGCAGCGGCTTAGTGGTGAAGCGCTCGGCTTTGGAATCTGGGTTCAAATATCGGTGAAGACTGGGATTTTGAATTTCGGGACATAATACCCTGCATGTTAACCGTTGGCCATAGAAACAGATGATCATAACATCATCTGCCCCGTAGATCCTAAGGTCTGATAGGGAAACTTTAGTTTTTTTTGTATTGTATAAATTGATTTATTCTAATATCATTACCTATAAAATAAAATTTTATAAAACTAACTTTGTAGCTAGATCTAGTCCTCAATTTATATCTAGTCTAGATTATATCTAGATTTAGATCTTTACTATAGGCAAGGCTATGTAGGCTAGAATAGGCTACTAGATCTATAGACTAGTACTAGACTTATTACTAGATGACAGATTGTATCTATATTAGACTGATATTTTTAGTAAAATCTAGTAGCCTATATATAGAATCAATAGAGTCTGGTATATAATATACAGATCTAGAATTCTAAATCTAACTCCTTAAGTGTGACTAAATGTCACTCACTAAGTAATTCAATTTAAGTCTGAGTCGACTAAGTCACTTACTATGTAACTAAGACTAAGTATATATATAGATATGGTCAATATAGATACTATAGCTGTATAGCTAGTCACTGCTAGTGACACTGTGAGTTGTGTAACAGTTACAGTCTTAAATTTAAAGACTAATGTGTAACACTAACAGTCTTAAATTTAAAGACTAACGTGTGTAACACTTACAGTCTTTAAATTTAAAGACTAATGTGTGTAACACTTACAGTCTTAAATTTAAAGACTAACATGTGAAACAGTTACTGTCTTAAATTTATAGACTAACTTGACTAAGTCTAAAAAAAAAAGACTGTACTTACTAGTAGTAGTTTACTAGATCTAGAGACACTAGATTAGTACAGTACTATCTTAAGTCTCTATAATGAGCCTATATACATCTAACAATCTAGATATATGTCTGTAATCATTGCACTCGGTATAGAAGCCTTAGTATAGATAATTCATAAATAATAGATATCTACTATCTAGCAATTTCATTCTAATTCTAATTTTAATATCAAGTCTTTCTATATTTAGATCTAGACTCTATATAAAAAAGATCAAGCAATTTCATTTTAATTCTAGATCTAGATCTATGGTGACTAGTCTAGATCTAGATTTGTTTTTAAAAAAATCACTTATGATTTTTTAAGAGATCGAGATAGACTTAGAATACATAGATCTATATATTATATGCCAGTGACTATTACAGTAAACAAAGTAATAGAACTTCCGTTTTAGGTTTGAATTTACCATTTTATTACATTTTTATTAAATAAAACCAGACATTGCAGTTGGTTTTTTTCTTAATCGCCCGTAGGATCAGCGTTTTTCATATTGAATGACACCCAAAAAGAGAATTTTGTCTATTTTTCAGGAGATTCCTATGACTTTTCAGGAGATTTTTAACAATTTCAGATTTCCAGGACTTTTTTGTATATTTTGCAATTTCAGGAGATTTCCAGGAGCTCCTGAAAAATCAGGAGGCCGCACGAACCCTGGGTGTATCTCACTGATGCTCTCATCTCACTTGCTCCATGTCAACAATGTTGGGTCAAAATGACACAAAAAAAAATCATAACTTTCTGTTAAACATACAGACAATACATTCATACACCATTACAAAGTTCTTTTTAGGTATTTTAATGATGTACTATCGAAAAATTGTTTTTTCAAAGATAAATTTTTTATTTCACCTCCCTACAATATCACTTGAATATCAATTTTTCAAAGTACTTATAAAACTAGTCTAGCTTAACTCTACCTCAACACTGTGTCAGTGTGAGTGTGACTGTGCTGCTTCTAGGACTCTAGATCTACAGTCTTAACTTAAACGTCTTAGACTTGGAATAGTTACTTATTTATTTATTTTAAGAGTAAGAGTCAACACACTAACAGTAACACAGTGACAGTACTAGATTTAAAAACTACTTACTTTGAGTAAAGTTTGAGATTGACTCATTGAGTTAATTGACTCAAACTCAAAAAAGAGTCAAGTCAACTCAAACTCATCTTTTTTTTTTTTTGACATCTTCTTAGTAACATAAACTAGTTTAGTAAATTTAGATATAGTTTAGAAGATGCAATACATTAATGAAGATAGATGTATAGACTCTAAATCTAAGATGTTTACCTTTCGAACGCGACGTTTTTGGATACATTCAGCTGCGAAAACCCTTTCCCCCATTTTAGTAAGCTCCATAAACATTAATATAAACATACGCCAGATGGAGCCCTAAATGTAACTATATGTTTCAAACTTCTTATCTTAAGAATCTAGATCTAGATATCTCGATCTAGATCTACTCATTTATTTATTTTTTAATAAATTTTGTCTTGAAAAAATGTGATAAAATCTAATTATATTAAAAGTTAATTACATTTAGATGTAGACATAATCTAGTTTCTTTGAAACCTAGATTTAGATTCTTTATAGTTTTTTTTTTTTAGCTTCGAAGCCAAATTGGCAAAAAAATATTTGGAAAAAAAAAAGGGGGGGGGGCGGAAAATCAGAATCAGGTTTATTGATTCTGGGTATTTTTATTAACTGAATATAGAACTAGACTTAGACATCTATAGTAGATTCTTATATTAGGCACACCGTATTCGGGAACTAGGTCAAATTTTTATTTTATTTTTATTTGGTGACTGTTTAACTTACAAAAAAAAAAAATGAAAGCAGATTCTTATTCTGCAACTAAAGGATTATAAAAATAGCTTATTTCTTTGAATTACCACTCATGGTCAAGATTTTATTTTAAAATAAACGGGGTCACTTCATGCTCCTATAATAAACGCAGTTTTTGTGCTTTCTCCTTTAGCGCACATTGAGCACCGTTAAGAAACACCACTATGTTATTGCTAATAAATTATATCTGTGTTAATTTTAAAAAATATTATTTAGATTGTATTAAAAGAAGTAGATTCACTTCTGCAATATGTATTTATAGTATATTGCCTCTCTCTCTTTCTCTCTGTCTCTCTCTCTCTCTCTGTATATATATATATATATATATATATATATATATATATATATATATATATATATATATATATATATATATATATATATCGTTTATAGTTTATTTATTTATATATGCCTACCTATATAATCTATGTGTAGAAACAGACAGAAATAAGTCTATAAAAATTATAGATCTATAAATTAATTATTATCATTTAATAAACATGATATTTTCAACTAGGCTACATGTAGGCCTATTCTCTGTCTCTTTCTTTTAATTCCCATCCAAGGACCCTCTTCTTTTCATAATTTGGATGTTTGTTACACCTTAACATCCCCTCCCTCCCATGGATGCTTTTCTTTGTGTTTTCATGACTCTCTCTCCCCCTTCCCTCCACTGCCTGTATAATAGGTTGTGACACTACATGTTTAGTATATACCTCTCCTCACCACCAGCTCTCGCCTGGCGTGATCACCTGCAGTGGGCATGGTCTCTGGCTTCAAATTAGCAGCCGCACTTTTTCTTTCATTCATAAATTATATATTCTAGATATCTCGATGTAGGTCACGTTTATCCATTGAAAAATCATAGATTTATAAATCCCAATAATATTTCTTATTACGATTTTGCCTTGTGCACTATAGGAAAATGTGTCAAATTCATTTTTATCGTTGAATTACCTCCTTTTTTAATTTTATTTAACAGCTAACAGTATGAATGTGATTGGAATGTCTTTCTAAAGATGTTTGGAAGCTTATTTTGATATATCCACCAGCCTACGAGCAAACAGGCTAATAATATAACCTTCATCCCTTATATGGGTATGAATTGCCGGGGAAGGTTAAAACAATAGCTTTACATACTTGGTTACCGAGAATCCAAAAAAAAAAACTGCCATCTGCTTGGGAAAAGCGGAACAAAAATACAGGAACTTATCTAAAATTGCTTGGGGGAGCTACCACCTTCTACCAAGCGCGTCCCCAGGTGGCAGATAGGGGAAAGACCCTTAGATATAAGGGTTAGCTGTGAATAGCAAATAAACAGCCGCGGACCAACTGGTTTGCAGTCATGGAGGATGAGGTGAAGTATTCCAGTGGTTAGAATATTTACTAAAAACATCTCAGAAATCCAGGGAAATGATTGCAAAAAGCGAGTATAGGGCGCTCTAACTCTAAACCCGGGTAGATGAAACTCGTTAGCTAGGGATAGCAGTTCATCTAGGAGAGAAAACTCCGAAAATAATCACCTGCTGCCTTGCATATGATCTTGGATGATCAAAGGCTATGGGAGCACACCCAGAAAGAAAAGCAGGCTGAAGTCGTAGTCAATGGACCTCCTGGCGCAAAACACATTGACACGCAACCTCATCTATGTTGGAGTTCAGTAACGATTCTAATAGATGTGGCGTCCTGCCTGTGGAATCCCGCCGCGCAGGTAGGGGGCCGGGCTCTCCGCCTCGAAGGAGCCCACACAAGCGAGCTGGTGGTTCTTCTATCTCTGCCTGTGGAGCCAGGAGCAGGGACAAGAAAGTAAATACTACTGGCCAACACTCCAAAACCAAAAGTCTAAAAATCTTACAATGGAACGCAGAGGGCATCCAAAAGAAAAAAGAAGCTCTAAAAATATTTCTGCATGAGAAAGAAATTGATTTAGCTTGCATCCAAGAAACTCATTTGAACAGTAATCTTCGTTTCTCCATTAGAGGCTACACCTGCATCAACAAGATAGAGAAATCAGACCCAAAGGAGGAATCCTCACCCTCATTAAAAAATGACATCCCTACCACAGACATAACTATGCCCAACTCCTCAGAATCAGAAATAATGGAAACTAAGCTAATTCTCCCAGATGGAAATATTAATCTATTTAACTGCTACTTCCCACCAGACAAGGAAATAGTCATTGACCACATACAAATACCTGACCAAGAAGACTGTCTTATCTTAGGAGATATGAATAGTCACTCTCAGAGCTGGGGATACCCAGACCTAAATGCCAGGGGAGAAGAAATTGAAGAATGGCAAGCAGAGAACAGACTTATCTTATATCTTATCTTATATAATACAGACGTTACTTCAAAAAAAGAAGATGATTACGTCCTACGCGTCATGCATTTAGTCATGCATATTAACCAATGACTTAAATTCTGCCAAGTCACTGGTTTTCCTGGCTAGCTCAGGCAACCCATTCCATGCTCTAATAGCACTAGGGAAGAAGGAGTATTTGTACAAATTTGTCCTAGCATATGGGACGAGGAATGTGCCTTTATTTTTGTGTCTTTCAGAGTATTTTATTAAATTTTGTTTTTGTATTTGAAGATTATGGTTCAGTGTTTTATGTATAATTGCTACTTTACTTTTGAGTCTTCTGTCCTGAAGGCTTTCTAAATGTTGTGATTTTACTAATGGTGTTACCCTAGTCAAATGTGAATATTCGTTTGTTATGAATCTCACTGCTCTATTTTGTGTTTGTTCCAGTTTCTTAATGTTTTCTTGAGTTGAGGGGTCCCACACGGTGGATGCATATTCTATTATTGGCCTAACCAAGGTTAAATAACATTTTAGTTTTATGTTCTTATTTGATTTATAGAAATTTCTTTTAATAAACCCTAATGCTTTGTTGGATTTTTTTATAGTTTCATCAATATGTGGATTCCATGACAGTTTTTCATTTATTATAACACCTAGGTATTTTGCGTTTTTAGTCTGTGTTACTGGTTTGCCATGAATAAGATAAGTGGAATTAATTTGTTTTAGTTTTTTTGTTACTCTTAACAACTGACATTTTTCTGGGTGGAAAGACATGCTCCAATTTGATTCCCATTTCTGTAATTCATCTAATTCTCTTTGTAAAATATCTGTGTCTTGTTTTGTTTTTATTGTTCTATATATTATGCAATCGTCTGCAAATAATCTGACTTTTGTTCCTGAACTAATGCAATTTGGTAAATCATTTATGTAAATTAAAAATAGTAGTGGACCCAAGACTGTTCCTTGAGGTACACCTGAGTTTACTGTTATTGGTGTTGATTTAGAGCCATTTATTATTACAGTTTGTTCTCTCCCTATCAGAAAATCTTTAATGCCGAAATATTTTAATTTTTTAAGCAAACTATGGTGGTGAACTTTGTCAAAAGCCTTGGAAAAATCTAGTAAGATAGCATCTATTTGTTCACTATTATCTAAACCTTTTGAAAAATCATCAATTAGTCCTATTAGTTGTGTTTCACATGATCTATATTTCCTAAAGCCATGTTGGTATGGGGTGAGGACATTATGTTTGTCTAAGTGGTTTATGATATTGCTACATATTATGTGTTCTAGTATTTTACATGTGATGCTGGTAAGTGATACTGGTCTGTAGTTTCCTGGATCTGATTTTTCTCCTTTTTTAAATAGGGGGGTGACATTAGCTTCTTTCCAGTCCTTTGGTACGCTGCCCTGGTTAAACGATGCCTGAAAGAGTAGTTTGAACACTGGGGCTAGCTCATTGCTTAGTTCTTTGAGTAATCTAGCTGGAATACCATCAGGTCCAGACGCTTTATTTGGTTTGGTGTTGGCTAATAGTTTTTTAATTCCATTTTCTTGTACTACTAAATCTTCTATGTTGTCTACTTGGTTCAAATTAAGAAATATGTCTTTGTCTCCTGGGGCTGAGAATGCTGATGCAAAGTATTTGTTTAGGATGTTTGCTTTAGTTTCATTATCATTATGTATTATGTTATGTTCATCTTTTAATGGCGCTATGCCTGTTGTTTCCATTTTCTTAGACTTAATGTATGACCATAGGTTTTTGTTGTTATCTTTAGATATTACATTGTTTATGTATTCACTCTGCAGCTGTCTGCTTACTTTTTGGGTTAGGTGTTTAATTTTTATATACTTTTTGTAAACTCTTTCTGCCTTGGTTTCTTTAAATTTTCTATATAGGTTTTCCTTCTGTTTACAAAGCTTCTTTAGTCTATTATTAAACCAGCATTTATTTATTTTGTTTGATGTGTATTTAGTTGGTATATGATTTTCTATAATGCTTTTAAGATGGTTTTTAATGAAATTCCAGAGGTCATCGACTGGTTGGTTAATGTCTTTTTCTAATAAGAATGTTTGTTGAAAGTTTAATGCAGCTTGGTGTAGTTGTGTTAGGTTACATTTATTCCAGAGTAAGATTTTTCTTTTGGTTTTTGTATTGGCTACTGCTTTTATCTGACTGTGTATTTTTATGATCTCATGGTCTGATAGACCAGGGATAATATCATAATCAACTACTAATCCAGGTCTGTTGGTTAAGAAGAGATCTAATGTGTTGTTTAATCTAGTTGGCTTTTTAATGATTTGATCTAAACTTAGGTTGTGTAAAGTTTCTATGAAAAGCTCATTTATGTCCTTAAGGTTTTGGTGTTTATCTATGGTTAGTGTTTTCCAATTTATATCAGGTAGGTTGAAATCACCCATAATCCAAAAAACTGCATTTTTATTTGTCTCTTTAAGTGTAGTAATCTGATTACATAGTTCCTGCATGTATTCTAAACTAGAATTTGGTGGTCTGTAAATGCTGCCTATTATATGGGATGTTGAGGTGGTATTAATTTTACAAAATGTAGATTCTATGTTTTTTGAGTTAGGTAAGGTAATTTCTTCTGCTATAAGAGTGTTTTTTATTGCTAAAAGAACTCCTCCATGATTATCAGCCCTATCTTTTCTAAAAATTTCATAATTACTATTGAAAATTTCTGCATTATAAATTTCAGGATGTAGCCAAGTTTCTGTTCCTGCAATTATGTCTGGTTTCTCACATTCTAATAAAATTTCTAAATCTGCTGTTTTGTTCCTAATGCTTTGAAAATTTATTACTAAGGTTTTAAGAAATCCAAGATAGAATCAAAGAAAACTATCCAGCTTACTCCTTGGGAATGACCACTAATCTTAAAATGAAGGAACTTGATGAATCCCTAAAAGTCCTCAAACCAAAACAAGCCCCGGGCCCAGACAAAATATCTAATGACATGCTTCTTCATTTGGGTCCTCAAGCCAAAAGAAAACTGCTACAAATATTCAATGCTAGCTGGAAATCTGGCAGAATTCCAAACATCTGGAAAAAATCCATTATGATCCCTATACTAAAGCACTGCAAACCAAGAAACAAGCTGGATAGCTACCGCCCCATCAGCCTCACTAGCTGTTCCTGCAAACTGATGGAAAGAATGATAAATAGAAGGCTGACATGGATCCTTGAGTCAAATAACCTACTCACTGAAGCCCAGGCTGGCTTTAGAAAAGGCAGATCAACAGAAGATCAAATCGCCTTTATCACACAAGAAATAGAAGATGGCTTTCAAGAAAAGAAACCAACAACAATTGTGTGGGTTAACTTAGAAAAAGCATTTGACAAAGTCTGGGAACAAGGTCTCTTGCTCAAACTAATCCAGCATCACATATCCCACAGAATGTACAACTGGATAAAGGAATATCTAAATAATAGAAAAGCCTTAGTTTGCATGCAAGGACAAAGAAGCCACACAGTGGGTATAAAAAATGGTGTCCCCCAAGGAGGAGTCCTATCCCCAACACTTTTCCTAATATTCATAAACGATCTAAATCAAAACCTACCAAGAAAAGTTAAAAGCAGCATGTATGCAGTTGACCTTGCCTTAATTAGCAAAGAAGAATATGTAGGAACATCGAAATTTCGATTACAAGATGCTCTCGATATACTCAATAATTGGTCCAAAGACTGGGGCATGTCCATCAACACAAAAAAGACCACAGATACCATATTCTCACTGTCAACAAAACAGCAAACAATAAAATTAACATTAGATAAGGAAGCTTTAGAAAAAAATGACAGCCCTACATACCTTGGAGTCACCTATGACCCGAGACTAACCTGGAAAAGCCAAATAGATAAAACACAGAGTAAAGGCATCCAGAGACTATCCCTCTTGAAAAAATTAGCTGGCTCAGATTGGGGAGCAAATCACAACATCCTGAAAAAGACCTATACCAGTTACGTGAGACCTGTATTAGAATATGGTGCCACAGCATGGGGCTCAGCAGCCCAAACCAACCTAAGAAAAATAGACAAGGTTCAAAATATTGGTCTAAGGATAATGACAGGAGCTATCAAAACAACACCCATAAGAGCTATGGAGGAAACCGCTGCCCTGATCTCTCTGGATGAAAGAAGAGAAATAAAAATCCTTTCCCAATTCACTAAATTGGAAACCATGGAGAGGCACCCACTCAGAACAAAAATCCATAAAACTGGCACCAAAAAACGCCTCAAAAGGACCAATTTCATACAGGAATCTCTAAACCTAAAAAAGAAACACCAACTTGAAAAAATTACCCTGGAATCCTCGATACACTATAATGAATCTCCATCCTCGATACACTATAATGAATCTCCACCCTGGGACGAAAGCCCTCTTCCTACTATAAGGGACCGTATTGAAAGCATTAAAAGAAAATCTGATTACAGACCAACAGAGCTCAAGAAAATAGTGAACTGTTTTCTACATACCAATTATCCTACCAATCAGTGGATCAGAGTTTACACAGATGGCTCAACCCATAAAGCCACCACAAATGGAGGAGCTGGAATACTTATCGAATGGCCAGATGGAGGAAAACTAGAAAAATCCATTGCAACTGGAGAGCTCTCTGACAGTCACAGAGCAGAAAGGGAAGCACTAGCACTAGCTGCTACCATCCTAGCAAATCATCCAAATTCCCCACACAGTCAGATTGTCTTACTAACCGATGCAAAAACAACCCTCCAAAGACTGCAAAACTCTGATTCCTCATATATTAAAAACCTCAAAACAGCACTTATAAAGCTCAACAACATCAGCAAAAAAAACTGTAATTCAATGGATCCCAGCTCATATAGAACTAGAAGGAAATGAGAAGGCTGACACACTCGCCAAGAGTGGGAGAACTAACACACTAATAAACTCTGCACTCTATCAAGAAGAATTGAAGAAATTAATAGTAAATAAAATAAATGAGAAATGGACGAGCTCTCATCCAAATCACAAGAAAGATGACGCTTACTATAAGCTATCCCGACAAGACCAACGTCTAATCTTTCGACTCAGGACCGGACACAACAGAATGCGACAACACATGTACCGGAAGCTCAAAATTGGAACCAGTGAAATCTGCCCATGTGGAGAATCACCAGAGAATTCAGACCACGTCCTCCAAAACTGCTCTCTATACCAAGAGGCCCGTATAAGACATTGGCCCCAAATCACCCCACTAGAAAGGAAACTATATGGAGAGCTCCCAGATCTGGAAACCACTGCGCATTTCATCTCATGTATTGGTCTTCTCATCTGAACACTCCAACATAACAATGAGAACGAAGAAGAAGAAGAAGCTTTCTACAAAGCAATCCACCTAGCAGCTAAGGAATCAATTCCTAGAGGAGCAAGAAAAGATTATATCCCCAACTGGTCTGATCACCTTCAACAACTCCACAATGCCACTATTGAAGCCAGAAACACAGTAGAAAATAACCCTTGTATAGAAAATAACATAAATCTAAAAGCAGCTAACGCAGTTTTCAGGAAAAATTTCCTTTCCGCCATGAGGAAAAGTTGGCATGAAAAAAACAGAACAGCTAAACTTAGATAGAGACAGCCACAAACTCTGGCGTATAGCCAAATGTCTCAACCAGGAAGAAAACAGAACACTTCCTATAGTAATAGAAAAAGACAACAAACCCCTGAAAGGCAAAGCAGCAGCAAATGAATTCATTAAGTTTTTCCAAAGCGTAGGAAAAAACAAATCAATTAAAGTAGAAATAAAGATGTAAACTCAGAAATCCAAGATAGAATTAAAGAAAACAATCCAGCTTACTCCTTGGGAATGACCACTAATCTTAAAATGAAGGAACTTGATGAATCCCTAAAAGTCCTCAAACCAAAACAAGCCCCGGGCCCAGACAAAATATCTAATGACATGCTTCTTCACTTGGGTCCGAAAAACGTCTCAAAAGGACCAATTTCATACAGGAATCTCTAAACCTAAAAAAAAAACACCAACTTGAAAAAATTACTCTGGAATCCTCGATACACTATAATGAATCTCCACCATGGGACGAAAGCCCTCTTCCTACTACAAGGGACCATATTGAAAGCATACAAAGGAAATCTGATTACAGACCAACAGAGCTCAAGAAAATAGTGAACTGTTTTCTACATACCAATTATCCTACCAATCAGTGAATCAGAGTTTACACAGATGGCTCAACCCATAAAGCCACCACAAATGGAGGAGCTGGAATACTTATAGAATGGCCAGATGGAGGAAAACTAGAAAAATCCATTGCAACTGGAGAGCTCTCTGACAGTCACAGAGCAGAAAGGGAAGCACTAGCACTAGTTGCTACCATCCTAGCAAATCATCCAAGTTCCCCACACAGTCAGATTGTCTTTCTAACCGATGCAAAAACAACCCTCCAAAGCCTGCAAAACTCTGATTCCTCATATATTAAAAACCTCAAAACAGCACTTACAAAGTTCAACAACAAAAGCAAAAAAAAAAAATGTAATTCAATGGATATCAGCTCCTATAGAACTAGAAGGAAATGAGAAGGCTGACACTCGCCAAGAGTGGGAGAACTAACACACTAATAAACTCTGCACTCTATCAAGAAGAATTGAAGAAATTAATCGTAAATAAAATAAATGAGAAATGGACGAGCTCTCATCCAAATCACAAGAAAGATGACGCTTACTATAAGCTATCCCGACAAAACCAACGTCTAATCTTTCGACTCAGGACCGGACACAACAGAATGCGACAACACATGTACTGGAAGCTCAAAATTGGAACCAGTGAAATCTGCCCATTTGGAGTATCAACAGAGAATGCAGACCACGTCCTAAAAAACTGCTCTTTATACCAAGAGGCCCGTAGACATTGGCCCCAAATCACCCCAATAGAAAGGAAACTATATGGAGAGCTCCCTGATATGGAAACCACTGCGCAGTTCATCTCATGTATTGGTCTACTCATCTGAACACTCCAACATAATGAGAACGAAGAAGAAGAAGAATCTAAAATTGGACATGCACTGTCCCGAAACGTCGTTTTTAGCTCCAAACATAAAAATAAATTAATTATAAACAAAAACGAAGATGTTTGTTTTTTGTTGTTTTTTTTGCTCTAGATATACCGAATATAGATCTATTTGGTCTTCTTTAGCTATTATCATAAGAATTTAAAATAGCACTAAGTTCTGGATGAAGGTCTAAATAAAATGTTAACAATAATTTGAACTTTTCTTCTTTTTTTTTTCGTATCAAATTATTAATTTACGAAAAATATAATCTATGGTTAACAATTAAATCTAGATCTATAATATAATCTATTACGTAGATCTATTTACGTCACCAAGCAATGCGAAATATTGATAAAATAAAAAAATATATATGCATGCAAGGCTTGTCTTCGAGTCCGAAGATTAGTGAAGAATACAGTATTACCCGTGGCTGCGCAGCTCCAGCTGTGACCTACATAGTTTGCCACAGCCAGGGCAAGCATAACCATTGACCGCAGGTGGTCAATTTAGATTTTCTTTTCGTCGTCTGCGTTTGTCCTCGGCAGCATTCATATCTACATGTTGAATTATTTTCTTTTGAACAAAATTATGCTTTATGACTTAGAGATCTATAAAGATCAATGACATAATACGGGACTCGTAGGCCTACTATAGGAAATAAAACATTTTATTTTAAATGGGTAGCATTATCTTAATACTTTTATTTTTTATCTGTTGATTACGACTACAGTTAGATCTATACATTTCTAATGAATTTCAAGTGCCATCCGTTTTCGTAAAATCACAGCACAAAGAAAAAGATTGATTTTATTAAGCTGACACAGATGTAGTGATGACGTAATCCCCTTTCTCCTAGCCGGCAGTCCTCAGTGGAGTCTAGGAGGCCCAATGCGAAATGAATAGTGTGGCCTCAATTGAAATAGAAAAGCAAAAAAAAAAAAATAAGACCTAAAATATACAATGAATTATATATAAACTGTCCTGTATCACCTGTATCTATATCAAAACCAATAAATAAGTTAAATTCTAATAGCTCCGATGACATTAATGTGCTTCGTGGACGATTCATGATCACCAGACTAGAAATAACATTTCCACATGTCAACACAAGAAAGAAACAATGGTCTTCTAACACATGTAATCTAACAAGTAGATCTAAATATTTGTAAATACACCTTGAATTATAGTTTAAGAGACTTAAAATTAGAACTAGGGGAGATATAGATCCATAGAGTTCTGCTTGTGATTTAATTCACGTTTCGCAATTTTTTTCTCTAAAATCATTATTTGAATCCTCTGCGGCTGCCTAGTTTGCTTGTGACTAAGGAGAGTCCAGCTACAAGATTTGGGGGGGGGGGGGGGGTTATAGGTCGAGTGTAACTTGACCAAGAAAAAAAACTGCTCCTCTATTACACTAAATTTGTGTAACAATGTCTGGTTGGGGGTGGGTAGCGATTCCATCTACCGCCTCCCCCTCTCTTTTCATCAATCCACTAGTATTACATTCTGTTACGGAGTCCCAAGCCAGTTTTTCTCTCCTACCGTACCGTAGTACCGTACCGGCGGCTAATTTCTCCCTTTCTCCTTCTGTACATTTAAACACACGCCGACACTTACGATCGATCGTAGCGGCAAGGTCACGATCGTAGTCTTCACGGCAGAACTAGGTGTGATGTAATCACCTCTCCCTGTTCGGAGATTCGCCGTGGCCGTATTACGTCAGCTAATGTTTGGATCACCGGTATGCTCGTAAAGTGGGAAGGGCATGGTACGGTGAATTACTGATCTCGTCGTTTACTTTTTATGTTAGATCACCGACATGCAGTTCAGCTGAGGTCTAAGTCGAGACTATGACTAAAATGTGTCGTTACATAAACGATGGATCCTATATATAGTCGGCCAGCTTCAATAGTTAGTTATGTATGACAAATACACTCTGTTTGTCGTAGTGTCTCCTCCCCCTCCCCTATTTGGTTCAGAGAAGTAGTAACACTCATACTATTTCATCTTGTTGCACTTTCATCTAATTGTATAATAAAATCTTTGATTTTGATCGGCCGAGTCTCTATTTCGAGCCATCACAAGGTTACTAACAGCGATACCATTGTAACATTTCCCGAATCTTCCCTCCATGCCACAATCCAATCATGGCGTTCTCTACTTTGTTGTGGATATTGATTATTTTTATGTTTTATTCTATTATTTATTTATTCTATTTGTTCTATTACCGTTTGTGTGTGTCAGGCCTACCGGTATATCTAATTAACCCTGTGCATTAAGCAGTAATTTAAAATTAGCAAATTAGCTTATTGATTATTGATACTTAATAATTTTGTTTGGAATTGAATAAGTGAAAGAAATATACTTAAATGATGTGGTGGTATAATTTTTTTTTATTATCATAAAAACAACGAAGATTAAATTACGTTATGGCTACAACATGTCAAGCATAAAGCTAGAGGTTATATATTTAATGTGAATATTTTTTCTATTAATTTTTTCGTCTTTGTAGATCTGTGTTATTACTTTTATTACATAATTAATATACAAAAAGCTTGTTTGCATTCTAAATAAGTTTCACTATTAGATCTAATACTTGTAATAGCTGTTAGAAACAGACAAAATACAAATAGAAAAAGTTGGCAATTAACTTAAGGGAGATAATCTAGTGTTTAGCCTTAAAAATAAAAATGGCGTATTTCCAATGACAATATAGAGTCTAGATCTATATGCCATATCATATGGTAATAAGAAAATAAACTTAAAATATATATTTTTTAAAACTATTTATCTCCGAAGAAATCAAATTACATATTTGTAATCTGCATTTTTTTTATGCATATGATATTCTTAAAATATAAGATTAACCTGATTCTGCGTATCTATTACTATATCTATATTAACTAATTAACTATATATAATATAATATTTATTAAATATTATTAATATAATTATAATAATATATTGAAAATTCTAGTCACGTAAAGTCAAAGTTTTAAACTATAACTGTATAACTATAGTGTCTATAGAGATAGTAATAGTCTATAGTTACTATAATATAATAATTATAATTAATACTAAATTACTATATTATATTTAATAAAATTTTAAATAATATAATATTATAATGACACTAATGCTAAATGTACCCTAACCAGGCTGACTAGACTAGGTCACTAGACTTAAGAGTCAGAGTCTAGACTCTAGAGCCTGGGAGTGAGAGAGAGAGACTACACTTTAATAATTAATTTATATTCTAAATGACTTATTATACTATACTATACATAGACTATAGTAAACTTATAGTTATGCCGACCGGTACTAGACTAGTCACCAGACTAGTGTCACTAGTGTAGTAGTAGTACTAGTACTTAGTTAGTAGTAGGGGTAGTGACGTAGTGATTAGTCACTATCAGTCACTATGGTAGATTCTTATAACTGAACACCGACTTTTGGGAACTAGGTCAATTTTTTATTTTATTTTTTTATTTTGTGAAGGTTTAACTTACAAAAAAACTGAAAGCAGATTCTTATTCTTCAACTAATGGAGAATAAAAAATAGCTGTGTTCCTTTGTATTACCATTCATAGTCACGATTTTATTTTAAAATAAATTGGGTCACTTCATGCTCCTATTTTGAACACAGTTTTTGGGCTTTCTCCTTCAGTTGAACAGTGAGCACCGTTGTTGAACACCACTATGTAATTGCTAATAAATTATATCTGTGTTACTTAAAAATTATTTAGATTGTAGTAAAAGAAGTAGATTCACTTTTGCAATATGTATTTATAGTCTATTTCCTCATATACTCTCTCTCTCTCTCTCTCTCTCTCTCTATATATATATATATATATATATATATATATATATATAAACAGGGCCGCCGTAAGGGTTGTAGCCGCCTGCATGCGAAATTTTAAAATGCCCCAACCCATTTTTTTTTTCTAGAAAAAAATTCATTAAGACTAAGCTGGACACTGTTCCAAAAGTGGCATTGGATTAAAATCCATTTTTATAGGCCATTCTATTTTTCCCTTTTATATCCGCACAGTTGTTGTACCCCTTAAGTACAACTATGAATCATGCATTAGGAACAATTTCAGACATACGTGCTTACAGAAATCTAACATCTTGTTGTTTTTTTTGTGATAAACTTAAAAAAACTTATCTCGTTCAGACGACTAGCTTATGATCCTGTATTTGCGACGATGAATTTATAATTGATGAGCTGCGGCAGGTATATTACAATCAACAGCGGAAATGATCATGATCTAAATACCATTTCTCGATAACTTTGACTACTCAACAGTGTTATATGGTTTGGACTCCGATATGTTAACTTGTTTGTTATTGTAAATAAAGCATAATCCGGAAAAAAAAAGCTCGAAATAAAAAAGCCATTGACATTGGAACTTTTTCAATGTTCTGTACACTTTCGTGATAATTATCACAATTTTATTTCGGAGAGATGTGCATTGTATCCACAATCATCTGACATACACGGATTCAGAGGTGCCTACAAATTTATCCAACAAATGAATCAACTAAGCGCTGAATATTTGTCTTGAGTTTAAAGAAAGTAAATAATCCTAAGTAAAAGTCACTTAAACAATAACTTGTAAAAAAAAACCAGAGTACTGCAGTGTTTCTCAAATTCCCAGGTGGAGAGTCCCTAGTAGCATTTTCCTTTAAGCCCACAATAGAAGTTAGAGCCCAGAGGAGCGATGTAGGCCTCGACACTGAGGCCCCTGAGTTTTTTTAAAGAATGTAATAAATAAAAAAAAAGAAACTTAGTCATAATTTTGTATTAATTAAACATTGTGTATAGAATCCAAAGTTATGCCATGAAAGTTTACTAAAACATTGTTGTTTTTTTTTTTTTTTTTTTTTTTTGGAAATTGTGTTGCCTACATTAATTATTAAGTGTTGTAAAAAGTTATTCCTGGAGATAGAACTGTAGTTGCGGCAGGTTTCCGCTCAAGTCGGCAACAGGTCTGAATCTTTTTTTTCCACTAACTTCTTTGTGAACTATAGCTCAATATAACTGTTATTACTCCAGATTTAACTTGAGATGAGATAAAGATTTAATAGTAATGAAATAAACTGATATTTAAACAAAATCTAGCTCTCAAAAAAGATAAAGTCTTTACTCGTTCATGTCTTAAGATCGTCTCACATTTTTACTAAGTACGTTAATTTCATTTTCACTTTGTAACCACCAATCAATCAATTAATCTCTTCTCACCGACACTTAGGAAACACACACATTCCATAATACCCGTTTTTGTCAGGATGTTGCGTTCTCCCCCTCCATATGAGAGGAACTAATGCGCCCCCCACGCCCACTAATGAAAATGTTTTTTAAAATTACCAGTAATAGATTTACTTACAGGGCTGGCCATTGGATCAATGATCAATAACCCGCGAAAATTTAATGCCAGAGACGAGTAGGCGCTTTAGGCCCGTGGGAATCCCTCAGCCGATGCTATATTTTATTTGTTCTAGTTTTCAAAATAATTTCTTATGTATGAATATCGTTTATATTTTCAAAGAATAATGGAATATTTAGGAGAATGAGCTTTCTTCTTCTTCTTCTTCGTTCTCATTGATTATGTTGGAGTGTTCAGATGAGTAGACCAATACATGAGATGAAATGCGCAGTGGTTTCCAGATCAGGGAGCTCTCCATATCGAGGCGGAGAGCCCGGCCCCCTACCTGCGCGGCGGGATTCCACAGGCAGGACGCCACATCTATTAGAATCGTTACTGAACTCCAACATAGATGAGGTTGCGTGTCAATATGTTTTGCGCCAGGAGGCCCATTGACTCCGACTTCAGCCTGCTTTTCTTTCTGGGTGTGCTCCCATAGCCTTTGATCATCCAAGATCATCTGCAAGGCAGCAGGTGTTTATTTTCGGAGTTTTCTCTCCTAGATGAACTGCTATCCCTAGCTAACGAGTTTCATCTACCCGGGTTAAGGGTTAGAGCGCCCTATACTCGCTTTTTGCAATCATTTCCCTGGATTTCTGAGATGTTTTTAGTAAATATTCTAACCACTGGAATACTTCACCTCATCCTCCATGACTGCAAACCAGTTGGTCCGCGGCTGTTTATTTGCTATTCACAGCTAGCCCTTATATCTAAGGGTCTTTCCCCTATCCGCCACCTGGGGACGCGCTTGGTAGAAGGTGGTAGCTCCCCCAAGGGAGAATGAGCTGAATTCATTATTATGTGTTTGGACACCCCCTTTTTAAATTTTATTTAACAGCTAACAGTATAAATGTGATTGGAATGTCTTTTTTCTAAAGATGTTTGGAAGCTTATTTTGATATATCCATCAGCCTACGATCAAACAGGCTCAAAATATAGCCCTCGTCCCTTATATGGGTATGAATTGCCGGGGGAGGTTAAAACAACAGCTTTACATACATGGTTACCGAGAATCTAAATAACTGCCATCTGCTTTAAAAACGGAACAAAAATGCTGGAACTTATTTAAAATTGGACATGCGCTCTCCCGAAACGTTGTTTTTAGCTCCAAACATAAAAACAAATGAATTACAAACAAAAAAGCAACCCGTTCAAGAAAGGAGAATTCGATGGAGTGTTCAAAATATAAGAACCTCCTATAGTGACACTACTAAGTAGTGACTGAGTCTGAGATGACTGAGTGAAGTGAGTGAAAGGTAAATAAAATAATAATACTAAAATAGATCAAATACTGAAATAGATGATGTCTAGTCACTAGCGACAAGTAGATCTAGTGACTAGAGTACTAGAGTCTACTGTCTAGTCTAGAGCAGTGGCAGTAGAGTCTAGTAGAGTGACTAGAGTAGGTCTTATATTAGTTAGACTCCTATTAGTATTAAACATGTAATTAATTAACCAAGACACAGTAAGGCTAAGGCATAAATAAGGCTATAGATCTACTTATAGTATTAATTTAATTATTATTAAGTAGGCTGGCCTATTATTACATAGTCTAAATTAATTATTGTTTCTAGATCTAAAAGTAGGACTAGCACTAGATCAGTAGATGATACTAAATCTAGATCTCTCTAGAAATAGACTTAGAAGGTGATGATAGATTAGATTCTAGATTTCTATGTATCATTATGTAATAAATTTAGTTCTCAATAAGTCTATAGATCTAGACATTAATGTTTAGATCTATAATGTTATTATAATCTGTGTTCTTAGACTTAGAGGACTTATTATATGTAGGTCTAGACTAGTAGACTCTTAAATTATTTTAGATCTAGAACTAGAGACAACATCTAGACTATTAGAGTAGAGCCCTACAAAAGGATAGATAATCAAGTAGATCTAGAATAATCTAGATCTAGTCAGTAGATTTAGATCTAGTAGTAACAAATAAAAATAGATATAGTAACATTTGAGTCTAGGTCATTAGAATACATTTTGGTTAGAATTCATCATATAGGAGTTAGAACTATTGATTTCAAACAAAGGACATAATTATGAATTAAAGGTTTTCTTACTTTTAATTATACTATTTACATCTAATTTATAAGAAGCAAACTAGTATTGTTATTAAAGTAATATAATTGAAGTTTTATTTATATTGCGTACAGTATGGCTAACAAACATAAACGCGTTTATGTTCCACATTGGGGCCCAAAATTCCACATTTTCAACCTGAGTGTTCCACATTCTGGGTCTTGGGGGTAGGCATGTCTGAGTATTACTCCTAGAGTTTATTGACAATGGGCTGAATGGGAGCTTATGATCATGATGGGTTCCACGACAATTCATTCACTGACATTTCGTTCACCGACTAATCGTTTACCACTTTTTTTTCACGCAACTATTCGTTCACCCGACAAGTCATTCATGCGACATATTGCTCACAGACTATTCGCTTAAAGACAACTTGTTCACTGACAGTTGGTTCATGACAAATCGTTCACGCGACAATTCGTTCACAGGATAGTAACATATTTGCTTTTTATTATTATAATTTGATTGTAATGTTTGTTAAAATATTATAATAATTTACATAATTTTATTATTATTTTTCTTTGAAACAAAAATAATTCAGTAAGCAAATAAACTACAATTATTTGACTTTTCATGATTAAAAGTGTATGTGCATTTTTTCTCTGTGATTTTTATGTTCTTGGTAAACTTTCACTAAGAAATATGTTATGAAAATAAAATTAAATTTTCTGAAATAACTAAATAAAAAATCCTTAAAATAATTCAAAATTACCAGAAGAGTAAAAAAAAAAAAACACTACACTATTTTATATATATATATATCTTATTAACAAAAACAAATATATGCACAGACACACTAGTATTTTTTCCACAATCCTGTCAGTGTTTTTATGAGGGATAATTTAGATTTTTAACAATGGTACTAGATTTGGTACAATATTATATATGGTTTCACTGTTCAACCCTGAACGTCACATACTAGTTACAGATCTATGGTTAATACTTATCAATTAAGACATCTAAGAAGAAAAAAAAACAAAAACTAATTACTTATACAACACCTGGAAATATTTTGGTTCCCTATAAAAAAATTATAAATTTATCGCAATACAACAAAACAAAATTGTTTCAATAAATTTGTTATTGAAGTCCAAGCAATCAATTAGTCTACCAATGGGTGGTCACATATATAAACAAGTTAACTAAAAAAAAATAAAATAGAACTCTTTTAAAATTGATGGAAAGTACTATACTAGTGTCTAGTAGATATTTTCAATGTTAACAGATTGAACATGTGTATAGGCAATGTCCAATAAAGTTTTATTACTTCCAGAGGAGCCACTCTGTCTAGCACTCAACTAGGTGTTAACTAGAGTATCCAGATGAATGGATAGATTCCCGTTTTTTTTTTTTAAATTTTGGGGGGTGTAAAGGTATATTAAAGGTGAAAGAAAAAATGTTACCTATAGTAGAGTGAGGGCCAGTTTAAATTTTTGAGCTAGTTTGTAAGATCTCTTTTTTTTTTTTAAGTATAATTTTTATCACATACACTGTCCTCATTAACAAAATATTAACAATAAACAAAAAAAATTAACAAAGAAACTTGGATTAGGCCAGATCTCTAGCAATTTTTTGTTTTTGGAAATAATAGCTACAAAAGTTTTAATGTAAATAAATTAAACACGCAACAAGAATATATAATAATAACAATATGTTACTATCCAATGAACGATTTGTCGTGAACCAACTGTCGGGGAACAAGTTGTCAGTGAGCCAAAAGTCTGTGAGCGATATGTCGCATGAACGAATAGTCATCAGTGAACGAATTGTCGTGTCCCCGTATATGATGACTTATCTCTATTCATTGATACCGGTACTTATGACTTTTGAACCAATAATAAATATCTAGCTGATTAAACTCTTTCACCATAGCCCCAAGTTTGTGTCTCCCAAACAATGCTCAAATTAATAGTGTGAAGTTTCAAAGATTATTTCTCAAATTTATAAAAGTGTATCATAAGCTAAATTTAAGACTTAAGACTAAGACTGCTTTATTGATCCTTATGGAAATTTGTTGTGATTACTAGGTCTCTTTTCTCATATAAAGACAACACAACAGAGAAATACACATAAATACAACAGACACAACACAACTATGGCTCTGGATAGGTTGACAATATGAATATTTTTTATTATAAAATTTAAATTGCAAATGGTATAAAAATTGATTTCAAGCAGTTATAATAGATCTACATACTTCAGAACATCATAATCATTTTGTGTCTCCTAGGAATGTTAGCCGTATCAGTATCACTATAGATTTAAGATTAGAAAACATTTTTAAAGCTTTTACTGTAATTTACTTAAATATAAATCTGTGTTTGAATGTAGATATTTTCAGATTGCTTTCAGATGTTGTAATAAGTATATTTGAATAAAAAAAATTACCAACAATAAATGATCAAAATGTGGCTGGTATTCTACACATTAGCATATTTTAAATCATTATTAGCACTTGATACTATTTGAAGAAAACTAATTAGTTCATGAATATTTAACAGTAACAGAAATTTTACTTATAGACTACAGTAAATGTCATTGTCAAAGAGAATTAGTCTAAAAAATTATAGCATTTAAATAGAGTACTCTTGTTTTATTTCACAGGCGTCAAGCAAGAAAATGCTTTCATTACCCAGTAAATTGATGAATCATGCTATTGCTAAACAGCCCCTTAAGCACATGCTTTCAAAGCATTTATTAGCTGCAGATGTATGGCATAAACGGTAGGCCTACTATAGGATATGGATAATACAAAAAAAAATCAAAAATTGATTTTTTTGCAATTTTTTTTTGTGGATATTAAAATTTAACCATGATTTATCTGATTTGATTCCAGTGCACGTACAATAGAAATATAGAGTAATAGATTGGGTCTTGAAGACAGCAACAGACCAGAAGCGGAATGGTATACAGTGGACACTTTGGAAACAGCTAGATGACCTTGACTTTGCAGATGACTTGGCTTTTCTTTCTTACACACAGCAGCAGATTCAGGAAAAGATAAATGTTGTTGCAGACAATTCAGCTAGAAGGGGGCTTACCAAAAACAGAGGGAAGAGCAGGATGTTCAAGATAAAGGCATCCAACAATACACCCATTGCAGTCCAAGGTGAGGCGCTGGAAGAGGTGGAAAGCTTCACCTATCTTGGCATTATCATAGACCACCATGGAAGAACAGATGCAGATGTCAGAACCCGCATTGGTAAAGTTCGAGCAGCCTTCCATCAGCTGAAGAACACTTGGGGATCTAGGGGAATAAGCACCACCACCTAGATTAGGCTCTTTGACACCATTGTTAAACTGATACTACTTTATGGAGCAGAGAACACCATCACCACCATGAAAAAAATCCAGGTATTCATCAATACCTGCCTGAGGAAGATTCTTATGATCTGCTGGCCAGACAAGATCTTGAATGAGGAACTGTGGCAAAGAACAAAACAACAACCCATTGAAGTAGATATCCTTCAGAGACACTGGAGATGGATAGGTCACACCCTTCGCAAGCCTGCATCCAAAATGACAAGCTCTAACCTGAAACCCCGAAGGAAAGAGGAAGAGGGGACGGCCCATGAATACATGGCGCCGCAATCTGGAAGCAGATGGGCAAGATGTGGGGTAGTTGGGGAGACTCACCCAGAACCGAGATGCCTGGAGGAAGCTGGTTGGTTGCCTATGCTCCAGAAGAGACCACAGGCAGAGATGAGATGATGCGTAGTGATACATTACAAAATAGCTATTTTTATAGACAAAAGGATGATGAATTCATTGACATCCTCAGTTTTTTCATAGGTCACACCATTACGGAGTTATGAATTTTGAAACTTAAAAATGGCCGGAGATTGGCTTAGCGTGGCCGACAAGCATCCTTTACTCTATTATTTATTTAAATTTTGTCTGATTTATGGACTCTTGTTCTTCTATTACACGTCTTAAAAGTATTTACCAATTAATTTTCTTTGGTCATTCTCATAGATGAATCCTTTAAATAGATTCTCATCCTCTGAAATTTTTTTTTATTTATTAGATATATTTATTTGATCTGGCTTTAATGTTTTTTAAAAAGGTAAAGTTCAGAATTTTTTTAAAATGTAGGGCACTGGTAATTTATGTTCTTATTTCTAATTTTAACTCTTTCTCTCCTAACTGATGATACCAACGTTGATTCCACTAGAATGTGGTAAATAATTACGGAGAGAAAGAGTTAAAATCTAATTGATTACATTATTATTGATTTTCTTAATCATTTCTAACATTTTTGTGTCTTACCTTCTAGCCCTTGTTGTCCTTGCTTTTGTATGTTTGATTCAAAGTCCCTTCCCCCAAATCTTCTGTGCACCAAGTTGAGAGGATGTAGGTCTAGTCAGGTCACTAATGGAGATCTGACCCATTTTAAGTTTCTTTGGGTATCTAGTTAATGTCATTCTATAATTTATGGGGGTTTGGGGATTGCAGCATCTCAATATCATATTCTCAGGTAGGACTGCCAATTATTAATGTTCATAATATTTCTTCATAAAATAGTCAAAACCTTAATAGAAACGTTTTTTTTTTTTTAGGGGTGTGTGAGAATGCTGTTTTGAATATATAGTATCATCAATAGACAGCTGTCAGGAAATATAAATAAAATTTTAAGGCTTATTAAAAAGACCTAATTCTACCATTAGGATTGTTTGTAGTTGTGCAACCTTGAATATAGGCTTTCATTAAAGTTTTATATTTGTTTCTTGTCAAAATAAAAAGTTGTATGGCCAAGGATAAAATCTCATTTTTATTTGACCTATAACCTGTATAATAATTGTTGATATTGAAACATATTTCTGATTTTGATTAATTAAATTGCATGCATTTAAATTCCCCACATACATTTACAGGACTTTAAGTTCAAAATCTAATGGAATAACTGATACGAATTTGAAAAACTCATCTATCAATGGCAAAAAATCAGTTGAAATGAAACAAGAGCCAACATTATCAAGTGTTGATAAAGCTAGACAGATGAATCTAAAAAATCAGGTAAACTAACTTACATCACGCAAGTAAATAAAAAATTGCAAAGGAAAAATGGAAATTTTAATTCAATGAGAAAAAAAAAAATTTCAGCGTTTGCAATCCAGCATTATTTATGTGTAATGAAAAATTGAAACCCTGAATATATCAACCAAGATGCTCTGATTTTAGAATCACTAATATTGATGTCATTGTAGTTGTAGCAAATATATGAAAAATATGATTAACTATGAAAACCCTCAGATACCATGAGCTCCAACAGATTGTCAGTTTTAGATAAGGTACCCATGACTAATATATTGAGCTGGCGCGAGGCATGGCTTTTTTATGCTCGGATCAATAAATTAGGCAGGTGTGCTGAATTTCAAGGATCCCTTGGTCTTGAAATAATTAATTTTGAGGAATTAAGATTTTTAAAGTCAATGTTACCATAATGATTGTGTTATGAAAGGTATGTATCATATTTAATAAAGTTTTGAATATTCAAAAACTTTTTTTCAAAATGCTAGATGTTACATTCAATAAAACCAAAAGGCTTTAAGGAACTAAAATTTAAAATAATGAATATTTGGGAGGAGGGTGAGGGTGATGTTGTAGTCAACAATTTTTTTTGTGAGTAATGGATGTAAAAAAAAAATTGAGCGCTAGAACTTTTAAGTCTTCTATTTTTATACTCTTGAAATATTTATATTAAGGCGTTGAAAGACCTTAATGGTTGTTAAAATGAATGTTCAGTTCATTTATTTTGAGTGGATGTGTTTCAGTTGTAAAAATGAATTCCAGTGGATTGCCTGTGACTTCAAAATAAACAAAGCTCCAACAATTCCAGTAATAGAAATTCAGAACACTAA
Organism: Biomphalaria sudanica; assembly: GCA_036873155.1. Lineage (NCBI taxonomy): Eukaryota > Metazoa > Mollusca > Gastropoda > Planorbidae > Biomphalaria > Biomphalaria sudanica. The sequence goes on along the minus strand of JAZGLO010003202.1, from coordinate 490,310 downwards.
TCCAAACATCTTTTTTTAGAATAACTTCAAAAATTGAAATACTGGTAGTAATAAAGAAACAAGAATTTAATTGAAAGCCAAACCAAAAGTATCAGATAAACAAATCAAACTTCACCTTTTTACTAGGTTGTGCCCCCTCTTGTATATATGCAGGACTCACATGCCTTAAGTCACTATGTAACGTCTTGGCCTAAAATGGAAATTTCAGCTTTTAATTCATGGATGGTCATTTTAGTTATTAGTATGTAACTTCCCTTTTATCCTACATGCTCTGTTAAACTATTGAATACAAGTTTTTGGCTGTTAATATATTTTTTTTTAAACACTTTAATGTCTGTTCAAACCATCATTGTTTCTTTTGATTCCTATATATATATATATATATATATATATATATATGTATATATATATGTATATATATACATATGTATATATACATATATATATGTATATATACATATATATATGTATATATACATATATATATGTATATATACATATATATATGTATATATACATATATATATGTTATTATTGTAAATAAATACAAAATCATGTTCAGTTAAAAAGAAAACTTTTTTTGTTTAAATAGGTTATTGATTCAAGCCTTCCAAATCATGATCCACAAAGAATTACTTCTGAAAGTAGAAAACTGGAAGTCAAAGCCAAGTCATTACTAAAACAAATAGCCAATGAAAAGTAAAAAAAAAAATTTAAATGTTTATGTTAATGAATGGCTCTAATAGAAAGAACAGCTTTGTAATTCTTATCATTTTTTGTGTAGAGGTACAGATAAAGCAGCCTTTTTGTATGCTATCAATACATATATCTCACAAGAAACATTGTATCGAAGAGGTGCTGTGGAGTTCATTTATTCGGCAATGCATGAAATGAAAACTTTTGGTGTAAATAGAGATCTTACTGCATATAAAGCTTTGCTGCAGGTACTAAACATATTTTAAAGGTGTTAATATACACTGCCTTTTTAATATTTTAATATACATAAATTATATGCTCAGTTAAGGAGCTGTCATGTAAATAACACAGTGTTGTTACTGGTTGTTGACTTGTAGCACCAAACTGCTGGTATACAACTAAACCATTGTAAGCATAATATCTTAATTAATAAAACTTCAATTTACTTGAATAACTTACTTTTGTGAACAAAACTAAATAGAATGTTTATATTAATATAAATGAAATTGAGTTGAAATGAGATGAAATAGCTGTGATAGACTTTAGTAATAATATTCTTTAAAAATATCTTAACTCACTACAATAACACAGCCTTTCAGTTTTTACATTCTGGGGTAGTCTCCCCTAAGACCAAGTGAGGACAATGCCACCTATGTTGCATCATTCACAACCAATCACTAACCTCTTCCCACTATCACCATATAAACACACACACACTCCATAACACACAGTAATTCAGCTGATTAGATAATAATATTGATTAAAATAAAAAAAACTGAGGTACATTCCAAACAATGTATTCCTGTAATTCTTCAATACCTTAATGTATGCCTAAAAATGTTCCAGAAATTTCCACACTGCATTTTTTAAAAGTTTGACTTTTGGTGACTTAGTAGCTTTTTTTGTCTTTATGAAGTCATTTTAAGACATCTGTGGCATTTTATGTCTCAAGAAACTTATACTCACTGCAGGGAGGAAGAGGAAATCATGTCTCATTCTTTTCGACTGCCCCAGGCTAACTGATTTTTATCTCGACAGGTCTAGGTAACCAAAAGTTCTTGACCTGTATGGTAAAATACATGCATTATACATACAGCATACTCCTGTTCCAACTTTAAATGTCTTTTAGTTGTCTGCCATGACCTACTCTTCATGTCATCTTTTCATATGTCTGGCTCTCCATATTGTCTCAGTAGTCAGTCTGTCTGTATGTCAACTCTGTCAAATGCCTCCTCATTGTCTATTTATGAAACTGATGTTGAGGGGTTGGCTCTATTTCATGAACTGTTCCAGAATGATGGATAGCATCAGAATCTTAGCATGATCTCTCCTTTCAGAAGCATGGTCATGGACTTGTGTATCTACGTCATCTTTCATTCGGTTTATCGGTTCAGCAGGATACTTTTCTTGGCAAGCAGTTTAGGCTGGAATCAAGGTCAAACCTTTTTGTGAATTTTGATGAGAGTCTTCCTTCCACTCAATTGGCTCTTACGTGTTTTTTACCGTATCTTGCAGATAGCTGGCAGAATAGCTCCATGCTGGTCTTTATTTCTACCACAAGCGCTTCTACCAGGATGTTGTCTTGTCCTGCAGATTTTCCATTCTACAGTTTCTTGATTGTGCAACAGATCTCTCCCTCAATGAATGTAGGTCTCTTGCCGCTGGCAGTATCTCTGGTGAGTTTGCAGTAGTTGTTCTGTTCAGTATCTCTGGTGAGTTTGCAGTAGTTGCTCTGTTCAGTATCTCTGGTGAGTTTGCAGTAGTTGTTCTGTTCAGTATCTCTGGTGAGTTTGCAGGAGTTGCTCTGTTCAGTATCTCTGGTGAGTTTGCAGGAGTTGCTCTGTTCAGTATCTCTGGTGAGTTTGCAGGAGTTGCTCTGTTCAGTATCTCTGGTGAGTTTGCAGGAGTTGCTTTGTTCAGTATCTCTGGATAGTTTGCAGGAGTTGCTCTGTTCAGTATCTCTGGTGAGTTTGCAGGAGTTGCTCTGTTCAGTATCTCTGGTGAGTTTGCAGGAGTTGCTTTGTTCAGTATCTCTGGTGAGTTTGCAGTAGTTGCTCTGTTCAGTATCTCCTAGAAATGATCAATCTAACCTCTTTTTTTGTCCTTCTTCATTCTTGTCCTATACTTGGCTTTGCACATTTTCCTGTTATCTTCTTGATGATAAGAGTATATGTTTTAGTGCTGCTTCTGTTTCCATTGTTTCTATTTAGTTCTCCTTCTGTCTTGGAAGACAGTTGATGCTTTTACTGCTCTTGTTGTTCGCACCGGCTTTCTTCTCTTTTCTTTCCTCAATTCTGTGACGTTTCTGCCTTCTGTAGTAGCATTTAGTCAGAACTATAATCTATTCTCTTCTTAAATAATTTTATTCATCCTTATGAGCATCATTATCAGTATAGTGTATTACTTTTACAGACCTAATCAGTCCTCTTTAATTTGTAAACCAAACATTATTGTACAATTACATATAACAAATATATTTGGTGCAATATTAGGTTTTCCCAGAAGGGAAGATGATAGCAAGAAATATATGGCAAGTTGAATTTATGCACTATCCTAGACAACAGCAATGTGGAATTGATATGCTAGAACAAATGGAAGTTAATGGTAAAACTTTTGTTTTCTATAAATTATTAGAGTTAATTAAAGATAGCTAACTTTTGAAGGGATTCCTTCATATTTTTTTAATATGGAAAACTTTATAACCACTTATTTTTGAGACTGTGATTGTCTTAGTTTGTACTCTGAAAATTCAAGCTCCACCTCTTTCTACAGCAGCTATACAAAAAACACCCTAAAACATTACATCACATGCCCATTTTCCTTGTGGTATTTGAGGCAAAATGTTAATTTTTGTTCCTTTTTGCTTCTCTTTAGTTTCACCCCTTCATAGTTTAATTAATCAAGATGTCTAAGCCCTAAAAATTGTTTAGGAAATATCTTTTTTTCTTTTGGTAATCAAAGTAAATGTCTAGACATGAGCATGACCTATCATAACTTTTGGGGCAGTTTTTTTCATATGAAATAAGTTCACACTGAAAGACATCACAACACATACACGTCAATCTTGAGTTAAGGTCATAATTTGTTTTACCCCTTTTATGTTTTAGCTCTATGCATTTTCAACATCATAATACAAGTTTTATATTTTGTTTCTGGTCTTGAATTATTACTTTCAGAATTTAATATTCATTCATAGTTTACACAAAATATAATGATAATTTCTGTGAAGAGCAACAGCAATCAAATAGGGAAATATGATCTACACATTCATAGACCTGATCTTGTGGCTTCTAGACCCTTGCTTGTTATGATTTGTGACATACCACAAGTATACAAGTGCTAGCCTATTAGTAAATTAGTAATTTTTAAATTTTTGAATATATTTCTTAAGGTGTTATTCCTGATGATGAATTTGGAGTACTCCTGAAAAACCGATTTGGTTCAACAGCCCATGTGACAAGAAAATATCTCCGTATGATGTACTGGTTGCCAAAGTTCAAGAACATTAATCCCTACCCAATACCCTACATCCTGCCTACTGATCCTATCCAGATAGCTTTATTTATGTTGAAAAGAATGTGTGTGGATCAAGAAACTAAATACTCTGTTTTAAAGGTAGCTATCAGTGTTTTTTTATTTATAAAAAGAGGAAACAATTAAAATCCATTTTTTACTTATTTTATTTGATGTATTAAGTCTACAGAATTAGAAGAGAATAGTACACAGGAAGACACATACATTGTCAGTGCACAAAGTCCCATACAACAAGAGTTACTTTCTAAACACAACTGTAACCTGCCATTATTTGTGGAAGGACCATATCCAGTTTACCTACGATACCTTCAAAAACACTACTTTCTCTTGCGAGCAGAACCCAACATACAAATTTTAAGGCAGAAAAAGCAACAAGAGATAGAAGAGGAGAAAGAAAACAGTAAGTTTTGCTTAGGATGCTATTTTTTATTTTAACAACCGAGATTTGATTTCTGATTTGCAACCGTTTTTCGGGCTAAACCGAGAGTTGCCTACAAGTACGCATCTCGCCTATTTTGTACGCAAATGGACATGAAAATACGCGAGTACGGTTTATCATCTGAAAATACGCATTTCCCCCTCTAAAGCAAAAAAAAATATTATATATATCAGGGCGTCAATGCCTGGAATTGGCTATTCTTATTAGATCTACCACGAGATAGTATCACTTTTTTTTTCACACACGCTAACACTCACGAAGATTTTAATGCTTACTAGGTTTTATTGATCTAATTAGAGCGGAGTTCCTTTCAATGTGTCAGTTTATATGAAGTCTTCTAACTGATTGGGAATTAATTGATTAGTTCTAATTCATCCCGACTTGACCTAGAACTCCTAGAACTAGATCTAGAGATATTTACAATGTCAGGCATCTATTTACGTAAAACTACATTTAGAATTAAGATCTAGATCTAAATAAATCTAGATTTTTTCTAGATTTAGATCTAGATTTAGATTTTAATCTAATTCTAGTTTATATTCTAGAACAACTTCAAGCATCAGAAATCAGAACACATAACTTTATCTCTACAGCTATTCAGCAAACAAAATAGCCTCAGCTTTTATATTAGATACAAGTTCAATGACTAATTAGTATTTTCTGCCTGGAAAAAAATCTTTAAAATGTTTGCTGTTATGATTGTAGAGGATGCCAACGCTTTCATTGCTATCTCTGCAAGGAATGGTATGAAAGAAGAAAATCTGAATTCTTTCAAAATGTGTTACAATATTTCCAGTGTCTGGATACCTTGTAAAGAAATTTCCTATAAACAAAACTACTATTATAGAATTAGATGTCACTGATCCACGTAAGCAAACCATTACATCTGGTGTAGGTCTAATTTCACTTGTAACAAAATTCCCATTCTTTTTAATGAAATTTTCGCTGCCGCTATTATGGAATGTGAAATACACTAGAGGCATTATGATCATAAAACCATTGTCAAGTGACAAAAACGGTATCATTCTAACATATTCCAGAAGAGTCTATGACAAAAGTATACACATTTTGACAAGTGTACAAAATGTCTTATATAACTTTATGTTTTGTTAACTTTAGGATTGCTGCATTTTGTGTATGCTACGTGTGTTATGAAAATTGTATTCTGTATCGGTTATCGTTCTTATGTTTACATGTGCTTGCAAGTCATCCGTGAGAATGTGTTCACGAAATGTGTGTTGTGTAGTCATTCAGTGTATTAAAGCCATACTATACAGACATGGTTTTTGACTCTCTTATCTTTATGTTCATAACAATTTAATACACTGAATCCAAAACTGTGAAGTTGTAAGAATTTCGAAATGGATAGGATATTTCGGCCAGAGAAGTTTGACATCGAGCCCACAGCACCTCAAGCAGCAGAGCATTGGCAGCACTGAAACTTTTAAAAATGTTATATCAGCAGTATCAGAGATAATCTTGATACTAAGAAACTACCTATAAACTATGTCTCTCCTGCTGTATATCAAATGATACTTGATAAAGAGACATTTGATGAAGCAATCCAGACTCTAAATGGCATCTACATTCAACCAAAAAATGAGGTGTTTGCTAGGCACAGGTTAGCTACTTGCAAACAAGAGCAAGGTCAAACTATAGACGCCTACATGCAGAAATTAAGAATTCTATCCAAAGATTGCAACTTCAGGGCGGTGACTGCTGAACAACACAGAAGAGGCTATTAGAGATTCGTTTATCAATGGACTAGTGTCCAACAGCATTCGAAAACGTCTACTTGAAAAGACTGTTTTGAGTTTAAAGGACGCCTTCGAGGAGGCTCGCTTACTAGAACATGCTTATCAGCACTCATTACAGTATGAATCATCATAGCCGGAAACGAATTGTGCGGCAACTACTCCCACCAATTCTTCGGCCTCACCCTTGCCAAATGTAACGATTCCTCAAAATGCATTAGCTAGCAAGTGCTACTTTTGCGGCAGGGTTAAACATCCCCGTTCTCAATGCCCTGCAAGAGAAGCCACATGCAACCAATGCTCCAAAAAGGGCCATTTTCAGAAAGTTTGCAAATCTAGGGCTTCAACAGTTTCGGCTATCGCTACTGTACAGCCTATGAATCTAAACAAATCTACAATACCTATTTGCATCAACATTGTGCAATTGAAGGCCCTAGTTGACACTGGGAGCTGTGAAAGCTATATTTCAACACACATCGCTAAGAAGCACAAATGGCAGACATGTTCCTCAGGCAACAGAATCTTTATGGCTTCCACCCATCTATCTCGAATCACTCAAGGACATATCTAGGCTAACATACTTCTCAAAAATGAACGATACGAGGGAGTTAGACCTTCTCTACTAGACAATTTATGCTCTGACGTAATTCTTGGACTCTTGACTTTATAAGTTTGCACCAAAACTTGTTTATTCCTTTCGATGGTCAGAAACCATCGTTGTGCCTGAATACTCTCCAGCCAGCGAAGGTAGAAGCTCCTAGCCTATTTAGTAATCTGTCACCAAACTGTACCCCAGTGGCTACAAGGTCTCGCAGATACTCAATTCCAGATAGAAACTTTATAGAGAAAGAAATTCAACAACTAATAAAGGATGAAATTATCGAACCATCTAAATCTCCCTGGCGTGCACAAGTCCTAGTCACAACAAATGACAGACATAAGAAAAGAATGGTTATAGACTACAGCCAAACCATAAACCGGTCCACTCAACTAGACGCCTACTTCTGCCCAGAATTGATGAACTAGCAGAAAAGATTTCCCAGTACTCTGTATATAGCACTTTAGACCTGAAAAGTGCATACCATCAGATTCCTATAAAAGAAGAGGAAAGGCCGTTCACAGCCTTCGAAGCATGTGGGAAACTGTATCAATTCCGTCGGATTCCGTTTGGCGTTACGAATGGAGTTGCCTGTTTTCAGCGTACGATTGACAAAATCATCGAAGACGAACGACTCACTGACACTTTTGCTTATGTGGACAATGTGACCATCTGCGGTATAGACCCTGAATCACACGACCGAAACCTACAGCGATTTCTTGATAGTGCTCAAAAGTATGGAATCACTCTTAATGAAACAAAAAGTGAAATTAGCACTGCTAAAGTGAGACTGTTAGGATACGAGATTTCCAAAGGACAACTTAAGCCGGATCCTGAGAGATTTCGCGCTTTAAGGGAATTACCCGTACCAGTGAACATGCGTGAACAGAAACGAGTAGTGGGTCTTCTGGCTTACTACTCACAGTGGATACCTAACTTCTCAACAAAAATAAGCCTGTTAACAAGAAATCAACACTTCCTGTCTCCGAAGAAGTTAAAAGAACATTTGAAAGTTTGAAAAATGAGCTTGAAAAAGCCGCCGTATATACTATTGATTCAAATCGCCCTTTTACCGTATAGACGGATGCTTCTGATATAGCCATTGCCGCTACCCTCAACCAAGATGGCCGGCCCGTTGCTTTCTTCTCTCGCTCATTAACAAAAAGTGAAAGAAAACATTCTTCAGTTGAGAAAGAAGCATATGCCATTGTTGAGTCGCTGAGAAAATGGAAACATTTCTTAGTTGGTAAAACGTTCACACTTGTTACGGATCAGCGATCTGTCTCTTAGGTCAAACAAAGGAAAAATTAAAAATGAAAAAATCCAAAGGTGGAAACTTGAACTCTCGTGTTTCCACTATGACGTCATCTATCGCCCTGGCAAGCAGAACACTGTAGCTGATACACCTACCAGAAACTATCTATCTGCCATCACTCGCAATGACCTGAAATTGCTGCACACTAGTCTTTGCCACCCAGGCGTTACTCGACTATTACACTACGTATGGACTAAAAATCTTCCATTTTCCTGTGATGACGTCAGAACTGTAATAGAACAATGTCAAGCTTGTGCAGAACTAAAGCCCCGTTTTTTTCGACAGCCGACCGGAGAACTGATTAAAGCAACTCAACCTTTTGAGAGAATTAGTATGGATTTCAAGGGACCTCTCCCTACTGTTTCAAGAAATAGATATCTATGAATTCTCTAGATTTCCATTTGCATGTCCCGATATGTCTTCCTCTACGGTCGTTAAATGTCTCAATGAACTATTCGCCCTATTTGGATTTCCAGCGTACGTCCACACTGACAGGGGTCATTACTATGCACTGCAACTAACAGGACACCACATGAACGACTTCTTGGGTTCAACCGAAGAAGTGGTTCCGGGACATCCTTGCCAACATGGTTGACCAGTCCTGGTCCTGTCCTTCTGAAGAAGAACGTTAGATCATCTAAATACGATCCCATAACAGGCTTTGGTAACATGCAACCCTCAGTACACTGTTATCCGAACACCAAACGGCCGAGAGGAAACTGTCTCATTACGAATGTTAGCCCCTAGGGAGGAACAAAAAGTTATAGAAAATGAGAATCAGAGTAGAACAGAGCTTGATATTGGCTACCCCGTCCAAAGCTCACCTCCCAGGAATCAACTGACTGATTCTATCATGCCTGAAGAAACCACCAGCACCACCGAAGAGATAGCCAGACCGTCCGAAATTCAAGCAGATGAAACCACACATACATACAATCTTAGAGTAAGGAGAACTAGGCCCAACTACAAAGTGTAAAAGCTCATCAGCTTACTAGAACTATTATTTTGTTTATTCTACTACTTTCATTCGGCTTTGCTGACTTAAATGTGATATTTGATCTATCATGATATATTTTAATAAGCTATCTCTCTTATCTTTATGTTCATAACAACGTGCTTGAATGATTTTTAGTTTTTTCTTGAGTATATTTCTTTATATTTAGGAAAATACACACTAGCCACTCAAAATACACATTTCCAGATCTGGGAATACACGTTTCCATTTTAGCATGTAGGCATCTCTGTAAAACCTAAATGAGCATCTCAACCAGGTTGGAACCCCCAGCACCCTTCCACTCTACCCTTCATAAATGCATTTTCCTGTTGCCTACAGACGCATTATTCTTCCTATTAAAATAAACAAATTCAGGCCACATAAAGTTGATTGAAAATATGATGGATTTGGTGTAGGCACATATATGCTTTTAATAGGCTTAATCTTTGTTAGATCATTGTTTTCAAAAGACTTCTAGTAGGGGGCCTGTTTGGTTGACCCACCAGATGTCAACAAAATTATGATACAATGGAAGAAATATGAAGACTCTTTTGTGAGAAAGAAAAGAAAGCATCACATTGCCAAAAATGTATTCAGTGATGGTAATTTTCCGAAAATGAGATTTGTCATTTTTCATTTTTTTGTCTATTTAGATAGTTAGTAATTTAAAACCATCTTGTTTTATCTAGATCAAGAATCTAGGTCTAAAAGTCTTGATCTAGATCAGTGGTTCCCAAACTTTTTTGTCTCATAGGCCCCTTGCCTTGTTTTCTGGTTTTTGGTAGCCCCTACTTAGTTTCTGCAAATCGATCACCATAAAAAGTGTTGGAGGGAGGGTACTGTTTCTAACCACAGTGAGTTGGAGAGTAAAAAAGTAATACAAACCACATGCTAATTTGTATATGTTAGAGTAATGAAGTTCAAATTAAAATGTTTAATATGTATAACCTGAAATCACCTACTCAAGCTTATCTTCGAGTCTGAAGATTAAGGAAGAATGCAGTATTTCACCTGGCTACGCAGTCCTAGCTGTGATCTACGTAAAACACATAGTAAATAAAAAAACGCTTGTGCATGAGAGGGAGAAGCTTTGAATATAAACTTTCAGTATTGAACCTTAATTTAGTTAGGTTTATTCTCATTCAGTGGTGTCCATTTTTTAAAACTTTTTTTCTTGTAGTCGACAATGCCATAGTTGATTTTACCCCATTCCGCAGTCTAATCGATGATATTATCATCAATGCTTTCTATATATATATATATATATATACACCAAGTCTGAGGTAGTCAAACAGAATGTGAGGCACGGTTTCCTCTTCTTCCCTGCAGCGGGGGCACCGTGAATCGAAATTTGGCCATAGTCGTGACAAATATGAGCCATTCAAGTAAAACATTATTTAAAAGGTTCTTTTTAATAGGATGATCAAAGAGCTGAAGATGTAAGGAGAACGTGTTTCTGTAGTGAAGAATGCAGGAAAATGCTTATGTCGTCGAGGCCTCAACATGACTTTTTTTTTTCTGCCAAAGGCTGAAAAACACTGATTTCTTTTAATTCACACACACAAACACAAATGCATGCACACGCAAACATAATATACATATATATATATATATATATATATATATATATATATATATATATGCTGTATGCCTGTTTACGCATAGGGTTAGGGTCTGGAAAAAAATCACACACCACCCTCCAAAGTTCTGGATCCACTAGTATATATATATATATGTGTATATATATGTATATATATCTATATCTATCAATCTATCTATCTATATATATATATATACATTAACTTCTTATTTATTAACTTATTCAAATAAAGACAATGTTTTCATAACAAACATTTCAACCTTATCAAAATACTATTTATCAATTTTTTTTCCCCTAACAGATATGTTTGAATGGATCAATTTTTTTGATGAAGATTACAAAAGTATTAAACCTGTAGTAAGTGTTCATGAACAAGAAGACAGTACCATTTTAGCATTATGCATAACAGGAACATGCTCAAAATCAAGTGTTCAAACATGGATTAGGTGGCTTGAAAAATCCAATCCAAATCTTACTACAACACCTGTTTTATTTAAATTGTTATCTGAAGACCATGAGATGGAAGTGATTGGTGATAACAGAGCATTTCAAGAACAGAGTACATAAAAAAAAAGTTTAAAAAATGTATAACTATTTTTTCTATCTAATACACTGCCATGAATGCTGATGATAAATCTAGATGATAACTTAGATTGCCTAGCAACTAAGTGCAACATTGTTGGCTGTTGGATTATACTTATAATTAACTAAGATAAGTTTTTTTGTACTGTACCGGTATAAAAAAAAATTGCTGTTTCTTAGTAAATCTGCTTTTTTGTAAAAATTACATTTAGAAATGTTCTTTTAATAGGATGCAATGGATAACATGGATACCCGGTAATGTTCAAAGATATATTGAATAAAATAAACACTAAAAATATTGAAAATGTTTCTACATATCTTGTTCATTACATATAATATTGAAATATTATATATATATATATATATATATATATATATATATATATATATATATATATATATATATATATATATTTGTATAGAAAATTGAAAGTAATATTTCTGTAGAAAATAATGTATTGATTTTTCCTTAGTTTTTTGGATCAAAAGTTGGTTGTTCCAATTTTTATCAAGGTTCTTTTCACACATGTATTTGCTGCTTTGGTTAATGTGTAGAAAAATAATTTTGAAGTAAATTGTAGGTACTATTATTGCATGAAAAGAGTTGAACCAGTTCCTTGCTAAAGAAGATTTATTTTTAATACTTGCATTAGTTGATGTACAGAACATATTAATTTTTCAAACTATGTCTAACAGTTTAAATTGTGAAAAAAAAAAAAGACAAAATTTTATAACAAGCATCTCTACTATATTTCTAAGTTACCACTGGCTGACTCATCCGTTAATCATGAGATCTCTTCCACTGGTGTACGTCTCCTCATCAAGTCCTACACAGGTTCCCCATACCTCCTAATATATGCTCACTAAGAACGGTTTTGACATATTCACAAACTATCAAAGTTTTGTATTTTATTTTTGGCAGTCTATATAGAATATTATAGAAAGCATTTTCTTTTTAAATCACACAAATTGCAATTGTCTACTTATTTTTAATATGCCTTACGTCATTTCCACTTCCTTTTAGACGCGGTCTAAATTTAAAAATAAATACATAAACAATCCTAATAGCATTAATAAGATCTAGAGTTTTTTTTTTTTTTTTTTTTTTTTTAAGAGAGAAAAAGACTGAGTAAGGAATGATACTTTGTAAAACTGAAGAAAAAACAAACAAACTAAATAGCATTGAAAAAATCTAGATCTATTGTCATTTGACCTCATTCCAATGGGGCCAAATAAAGCGATTACAATTAATAAAACTAAATTACTATTTCTGTTTATTTAGAGAACAAAATACCAAGAGAACTATAGAAATGGGAATGTGTACAAGTAAATGTTCTGCTATAATTAACTGGTCAAAATATGAGAGTGTGCATTATGTAGCGGGTCAAGTAGGCACTTTCGTATCGCATGCCGAGAGCCTCCATCGGGAGGAAAGAACCGGACCGGGAAAGAGCAGCCCGCTACAACGGCAGATTCATCTCTCTGACCAGCCCACGCGCCACATGCACGAAGCAGGGCCGGTTTTTGAGACGTAGCCTGCCCTCTCAGTTGTCGATCAGACTTCTGAGTGGGCATCCTTCCTCCAGCCGCATATATCTCTCGTGAGCTAGTATGACGTCTCGCTCTCTGCGCAACTTTAACGGCGGCACGTTCGCCATAATTTCGCCAGCAGCTATTGGCGTTGTCCGATATGTTCCACAGATTAATCGTATGGAACGATTCTGAACAGCGTCTAGGCTTGCTAGAAACGTTTGCGAAGTCCAGACCTGAACAGGCAGAATGTAGTCCAAGTGAGAGTGTACTGCACCCATGTACAGTGCTCTTAGCACATCTGCTTTCGCGCCCCACTTCGTTCCAGCTAGCTTCTTCACAACGTTCAGCTTCTCGGAAACTGTCTCTCGCACCTGCTGGATATGATCGCACATAGTCAGTTTCTGATCGAGGATGACCCCGAGGTATTTGGGCTTTTTGTCCTATGCCAGAATCTTGCCGTCCATCCGTAGCTCAACTGGTTCCTTCACTATATCACGTCCTAACGTAAACCAAGAAGTAAACCGACTTCGAGTGATTCCCCTCGAGGTTCCACATTCTGGCGTACCGTTGTCAGCGCTTGCTGGAGAGTGCCAGTGAGCTGCTGGCGATCTCTCCCCAACTCCCACAACACGATATCATCCGCAAACAGAAGCTTCTGGCATTTCAAGAGAGCTGTCAAGTCGTTTGTGTAGACGAGGGAAAGTGTGCATTTGAGTACCGACTCCTGTGGCACGTCCTGCTCCATTGGAAGTTTCCTTGACACTTGCTTATCAACACTTTCTTCTCTAGGAACCTTGTGAGCCTTCTTTTAATGATACGTTCAGCCGTCTTCCCAACGTTGGACGTCAACGAGAGGGGTCGATAGCTTTCCGCGCGATCGGGACTTTCCCCTTCTTAAGAAGGGGAACTTTCGTTGATACTCGCCAAGCCTTGGGGAAATCCCCTCGAGTCCACGTACGATTGACCAATTCCAACAGTTTCCTGAGATTCTTCAGCATTTCGTTGCTCATCTGGCCCCGGCGCCGTCTAGAGCTTTCGACACTTCGCTCCTTTTAACTTACTTAGAGATAGTCGCAAAGGCACGTTTCAGAGCATCCGACCTTGAGCCGTTAACAGGTGCGATGCTGCTTTTGGTTTTTTCGCCCTGGTTAAGTTGTTGAGGAGTTTCCATGCCTGGCGCCCATCCGTGAGATCCAGGCTAGCGCAGGTCTTAGCCCATTTTAGTCTCGAACCCTCCGCAATAGCTCCTTCACCTCCGCCGACATCTTGTTGTAAGCACGATTGCTTTCATCAGTTTGTCGACGACTGTGCTGCCTACGTGCATCCCTATTCGGATTAGGCGTGCCGGAGCGGAAGACCAAAAAGGCCGAAACTTTTGCCCATCGTAGGACCGGCGCCCCCCGCGGGATAGCCCTTCGCCCCCCGCGGGATAGCCCTTCGCACGGCTCTCAAGATGGCCTCGACAAAGAGTCCGTAAGTCCGGTTAATGCAATCAGCTTGGATATCCAGTACGTTCAAAGAGGCATCCGATGCGCTTTTAAACAGACCCCATTTTGGTTCACGTCCACTCTCGACTGTGACCTTAAGTCAGTTGACACCTGTGACAAGTCTGGTCGCGACACGCCCGGGCACGCTACCCTGCTTCATCGTGGCGCCTGGGTGGAAACGGTCGTGAAAAATGACGGCTAGGCCAAATGGGTAGCACAACAAGGCTCCTGCGGGAGTGCCTAAGAGGGTGCGAGAATATACTCATTACACTGTGCGGAGATGTCAACGTCCAGGCGCCGTCCCTCAAAGGGGCCGTTACATAAATGGCGTGTCCCGCACGGTTAGCCTGGTAGATTAAACGTTAATGGTGGGGGTCCCGGTGGTGCGGCCTTTGGCCGCGTCTCTAGTCCGGAGTGTCCGTGTCTACCGGAAGTGAGCACAAAACTAAACTTTCAGTTTAACCCCCGAGTCTCAATCCCCCCCCCCCCCCGGTCAGACATGGTAGCGGTAGCCCATTCCATGCCGGTGGAAGGGAGCTTTTGTTGGCCTTAGAGTACCACGTTAGACTCCAGGCCTTTCACCCCCATACCTAACCTTGTGAGTCAATTGGGAAGACATAGCTCTAGACCGCAACAGGTGGAGAGAGACAGTGACCAAGAAAGCTATGGACAGTGAAAGTACATGGGTCTCAGCCCAGGAAGAAAAACGCACAATCCGAAAAACGGCCGGCTCCTCTACCACCGAAGCAAAAGCCACCTTAACCCGCGCTATCTGTGGACGGGAGTGTCTCTCCGAAATAGGGCTCCACAGCCACATGAGGAAGTGTGCTCTGAGATGAACCATAGTCGTCCTACGACTGAAGGAGGCAAATGATGATGATGATGAGTCAGGTACAGAGACTACTAGGTTCGCCAATACTCCCCCACACGCTGGGGGGGGGGGGGCGGAGTCGTGTGGCTGTTTTTACATTGGTCCACTGACCTTTAAAACCTGTAACCAAAAACCAGTTCCAATTGGCCACCCCCACGAGGGGTGTTCACGCCGCAACCACGATGAGGTGGGATCAGGAATAGCCGCGTTTCTTTGTACCTCCCCCCCCCCCCCCAATACGTTTCTTGATTTTGCCATATCTTAAAATTGATGTAAGCCTTGCTGTAATTTAGATTGTATTATTTTAACCCAGTGTGTGTGAACAACAGTAGTAGAAAGTAAGGAGTAACCTACTTGTTTTTTGGAGCTATTAGGCCTTGGGAGGCCCCCGGAGGGGGTTTCCCTTTATTCCAGTGACCTTGGTATTTTTAGTCTTGGGTTTGGAGTACGTAGTACATTTACAAAAATAGGTTGTTCCGAAACTTTGTAATAAAAATTTTTGTAACTTTATTTATGTAAATAATGCACTTCTCTCTAATTTCTCTAGTTAAAACGTTACAAAATCTTATTATTGTTAATATTATGTACCGATTATTAAGGAAAACAACTTCTTAACAAGAAGTATGGTGCGTTTTTTTTTATTGTAGGCCTACTATTATTGGCAAAAAATGGATTGCAAAACTATACGACGGACGTGAGCTGTGGTTTGTCTAGACTGTAGGAGGACTTAAGAGACTTTATATTTAATCGCCATGTACAATTACATTTAGAACTAACAGAACACTAAAGCAACTCTTCAGATTAGTACTCTTTATCTGATTGTTCATTTTCGTAATTACAAAAATATTCCCAAAATGACTTCGGGCAGATAACCTTCCTAAGGAAATTATTTAACCGAGCGAGGCGAGGCCTCCTGATATTATATATATATATATATATATATATATATATATATAAAGAGGGACTTATCAGCTTAGGTATAAGCCTACCACCACTTTCGTCAAGTACTATTTCTTTTTCTTGTTTGAGATACAAACGTAATTTATTACCAATGGTTACTTTTTTTAAATTGATTCTTGTGTTGTCAGATAGAAGAAATAATTGTACAAATTTCAGCTTGATCCGAGATTGGGTGTCGGAGAAATAACGTTTACAAACTTTTGGCCAGACACCCAGACAGAGTTGATAGTTCTATAAGCTTTGTAAAAATGAAAAAGAAGTGGTTTGTGTACACGGACAAGTCCCAAAAAGCCCGCGGAGTCTGTGAGCGCATGAGGCGCCCTGACCGCACTTGCCAGTGATGGAGGCTGTCCAGGCCTGAGCAAACAATTAAAGCACACTATAGGACAGATCACTGTCCTGTTGGCTCATATTTCTGACGGCTATGGCCAAATTTCGACTCACGGTGCCCCCGCTGCGGGGTAGAAGAGGAAACCGTGTCTTATTCTTTTTGACTGTCCTAGACAGGTCTAAACAGGTCTGGGAAACCACAAATTGTCAACCTGTATACACTACGCAAAACAGCAGGGCTTTTGCAAGAGAAGATTAGAACCTCTCAAGCCTTCACTCAAATGGATTTTGATGATCAAGATGAAAAATGTTTATAGAAATAAATTTATCCTCCACTTGTTAATTTAGTAATTGTACTACGAATGTTTCTAGCTATACCAATAGCGGATCCAGAACTTTTGAGGGGGGGGGGGCAATTTTTTTCCAAACCCTAACCGTATGCATGAACGTGCGTACAGCACACACACACATATATATATATATATATATGGGGCGACTCGATATAACAATTTAATTTTATAGCATATATACATTATATTAGTGACAGATTTTTTTTACATTTTGTAATTTCTTAACTATAATACAAAAAGAAAAAGTATTGGTTTGTCCCATAGGGGGAAGGTGATTGCACATATCGCCCCTCCCACCTGGTACAACCCTTTTTCATTTTATATTTACTAATCATAAAATTTGAGATTAGAGTGTGGTGCGACGAATAAACAATGGGTTCACGTAGTTTCTATTATATAGATATTCGACTAATTTTGTTCACATACAATGATTTCTCCATAAAAATAGGACCGCCCTCCACTCAGAGGGCTAGAGTGGGGAGGGCTGTAAATTCAATCGCCCCCCACCCCACCGAATCGGCAAAAATACCTGAAGGGGAGCAACATAATATAAAATGTATATATTAATTCAACTAATTTTGTTCACAAACTATGATTTCTCCAAAAAGTAGGACCGCCCCCCCCCCACTCAAAGATTTAGGTGGGAAGGGCAGTAGAGGTATTCGCCCCCCCCCCCATCGGACAACAGGGGAAACACACAATATAAAGAAAGGTTAAATACCAATAACAAGTTTTAATCACATAGATATTCAATTGATTCTGTTAGCAAGCTGTGATTTCTACATATTAATTGGACCGCCCCCCCCACTCGAAAGTTTATAGGGGGCGGGGCGGAATTGATGCCATCGCCCCCTCCCGATCCCACCATAGCGGCCAACATACTAGAGGGGGGGGGCGAAATAATCTAAAAATAGGTTGAAATATAAATAATTAATATATATTAACATAAGTAATAAATTCGTATATAAATTGTGTGAATTGTATACTAAAATTCGTCCGCCCCCCACCCCCCGGCGGCCGAGTGGGGGGGGGGCGATCCCTCCTGGATCCGCCAGTGAGCTATACCAGGGTCAGTGGCTGGCAACGAACAATCATTTTCAAATTGAAACTCTTGAAAGTTACCCAAGATTAACAATGTCACAAGAAAGACTACCAGCCCTAGCACTGAAAGCAAGAAAGAAGTGCTTTAAATTCTTTATTTTACTTTAAAAAATTAAATAATTTTTTTATAATAACTTATAGTGAAATGTGTTTTAGTAGACATGTCTACTTTGAACACTTATATTGAGACTACTTCACTGACTAAGTGTGAATGTGTTTTAGTAGTCATATCTACTTATAACACTGATATTGAGACTACTTCACTGACTAAGTGTGAATGTGTTTTAGTAGTCATATCTACTTGTAACACTGATATTGAGACTACTTCACTGACTAAGTGTGAATGTGTTTTAGTAGTCATATCTACTTGTAACACTGATATTGAGACTACTTCACTGACTAAGTGTGAATGTGTTTTAGTAGTCATGTCTACTTTGAACACTTATATTTAGACTACTTCACTAAGTGTGAATGTGTCTAGACATGCACGTTGACATAGTGTATCTCAATACAAATCAGACGAAACTGCAAACATACATTTATAATTGACTAGAAATAAACATGAAGGCGGCAATTTTTCTTTTCGCATTTAGTCGGCCACAAAAGCGGCCCAATTCCTCAATCTCCGTACGAAGCCGAGAGAGCAGGTAGGAGAATGCAGGTGGGGAGTCCTAGGCTTTCACATCATTCACCCAAGAGGGAGAACTTACTACAATTACATGAAGACATAACATAGATAGAGGTAGGCACTGTTCAGGTGTAGATGCGATAATAGTTTCCTAAATATTTAAATTAAAAAAAAAAAAAAATCAGTAAAAAAATGAAATGGTTTTATTTGTCTTAATATCGTAATTGGCTTGTAAATGTACTAGCAACAAACGAGCACCTAGAGAAACCAGGTGTACATGTTCTTAAATGTACAATATGTACATGTTAAAATGAGCAGAAATAAATAAGTAACATCCCTGGGTTCACAGAAATAGGCAGCCTACTCTTGGCCACTTTAGTCTGTCTCAAGTCAAAAGAAAAATGTTCATTTCTACTAGTTAAATATTTTCTTTCTCAGATTTAAGATTTTTGTAGCAAATGTTATATTATCATGTAATAAATGTACACATATGAATCAAAGATATTAAAGCTAGGGCTGACATGACATAAGGAGGAATTTGTAAAACATTCCTCATTCAGGTTTATTGAATTAGCGTCTTTTTCTTTTAATGCCAAGCCCTTTGCCATACCAGCCTGGTAATGAAGAAAAGCTTAGCTTTCGTTTGTTACTTGTGCTGCCATTTGTTTCCTCTGCAACACCAATGGAAGGAGATAAACAATTTGTTTTTACATTTGTTAAATGTTGACTTTCTACTATGTCATTACTTTCTTTCTGAAACAGTGAATGTTTCAACTGACCTCTTCTACAAGTGTCTCCACAGAGTGCAGGCCTAAATTGGGAACATTCTAGATTGGAAGAGTTTTGGTAAAAACAAGCCCCACTTCCTTTAGTAATAATATGAAAGGAGTCTCTCAAAGATGTTGCCTTATCACACAATGTTGAGCTAAACTTAATGTGAGCTTGATTCAAGATGTCGCAATGCTTAGCAGTACTCTCTGGAATGTTTTCATGCTCTTTAGAAAGTATTTTTGATTCCTCAGACTGCATACAATTTGTTTTGGCTGGGTCATGTCTAACTTTATTTAAGAGTTCAGACTGAATGGAAAAACCATTATCTAGGATTAAAGGTTTTCTTAGCATAACCTGTTCATCAAATGTATGTTGATGAATTTGTTTTTTTACATCATTAAATTGTTTTTGACAATAACTGTGATCTAGAATAACTCTTTCGTTTACATCATAGTTTGATACAAATGCATCACTTATATTATTATCTTGAAATAAGGTGCTATCACAGAAGTTTAAAAAGTTGTCAGAAAATATAGTCAGGTGGGCATCAGCATTTGTTTGTATTTCATTGGAAACAAGATACATAGTTAACTGTTCAATTGGCATCTGTAAAATAGGTGTCAACTTTGACAATAAACTCTCACTTCCTACACAATTGAAAAGCATACAACTGTCAATACTTTCTTTACATGAATGATCAACATTACTTTTTTCACAAGAAAAAATATCATTTTCATGAAATAAAGCACCATATGGGTTGAGATTTTCTGCAGGAATCATCTTAAACTGTTGTTCATTAATGTCTCTGGTGGACTGCACACTACTCTTTTCTAAATCTATTACTACTACCTCTGGAAGGTGTGTCATACTGAATTCATGATGAAAGTTTACTTCATTATTTAGATTGTGCATTTCAGAATTGGACTGCTGACTTTGAGCCTTTCTTTCTATACAAAATATGTCATCAAATTCTTCTAACTGAAGATTTCTGTGACCATGTAGTAGTTTATTAGTTGGATCAGTCAGTGGTAAATGGTTATTACAACAGAAATGTGTACATGAAGAATTTTTAAGTGATGTTCCAACATAACTACCAGAATTAGGAACAGTTGTACTGTTTCGTAATAAATTTCTTATCACTGGATAAGTCTGAGTAGCATTTGAAATGTGAACATTTTTATTTTGAAAGGAGGTAGTCAACTGTTCTATTTTTTTATGAGAAATGTCCACATTGTTCAATTTATCTTCTAAATTTTGCTTCTCAATCTTCCCCATCTTCAAACGTGCATTCTTCCTTGGTTGCTTGATTTTTCTTAATTGCAATGGAACACTAAGAATTTTTTTAGATGTAGTTTGAAGTTCAGTAACTAGCAAAGGGGTATGATGAATAAATATAGGATCTTGTTCTCTGGGGATAGAAATAAAAATGTGTTCATCTTAACATATAAGCTATTAATTGTGAATTCTTTGTCTACCAACTTTTATCATGCTTTGATTCACATTAATGGTTTATCATACAAAAATAGTTATTTAGTAAATTTTAAAAAGGTATTTATTACTAATTGTCATAATATAGAATGACAAAGCCAAAAAAGACAAGTTATTAAAATAACAATTAAACCTTAATGCCATATAATAATAAAACTAACAGGGCAATGTCACCCAGCATAATTGTTGAACAATAAGAATCTGTACTCAGTGGCGTCTCTAGGGGGGGTGCGGACCACACCAGTGCCAATAGGGGGGTGACACTCAAGTGGTAAAACTGCACTTTTGCAAAAAAACAGACCACTTAAAAAATGTGACAGTAAGATTCAATTGTATAAGATTTTTTGGTATAAAATTATGCACAATGGGTACAAATTCAAAAGCAATACATTTTATTTTATTGCTTTTATTGTTTTGATATGTTAACAAGATTACAAAGAGAGTTTGTGTTGTCACACAAAATCAGAGGCGGCCCCCGACGGAGTCGGATCACTGTCGGATCTGCCTATTCGCAAAGAATATTCAAGACGTGATTTTGTTTTGATTGTCAAAAGTAATAATGTCTCAAAGATTTATTTGGTGTTGTAAAAAATGTTTTTTTTGTAAAATGTTTTCCATTTTTTGGATGCTCCTTCAAAGTTAAATATAATTTACTTCCTTATCCAAATTTCCCACTGGACAACGGGGGATGGCAGCGAGCAGGGTATGAAACCTGGACTGTTGAGATAATCAGTCCAGCGCGCTACCTGCACGACCAGGATTTGCTGTTAACTTAATAACAAATAATAGTCTATTATTGATAAAGAGATAAATTACACATTACCGCATGACAACTACCAGACATGCACAATATGTCAGCAGAGCGATATTACATAATCTTTTGGTAATGATTTGTAATTGAAAAGAAAAGAACAAGGCATCGAGCTTGTACTTCGGCAACAACTGCTTGATGTCCCAACACGGTTACCAACAGAGCTATTCGCATTTTCCTTTAAATGGAACTAGAATGAGGATGTAGATCTACCTAAATTAAACTTCTGATTTAACACTCTTAAGATTTATATCTACTAGATCTAGATCTAAAATATAAATTTGGAATAATGTAGATAAGATAAGATTTATGTAAAAAAAAAAAAGGCTAGATAATCTATTAATAGACTGAATGCAATATTAAATTTAAAAATAGTAGATTAGTTTTAGTATTTTATAACATTGCAATATTGATCTAGACATTTAGAAATAAAAATATACACTTTAAGTCTAGAAATTGAACTTATAGATCTTGATCTAGTCTATATCATGGCTGCCAGGTCGTGCGGTTTGAGCGCTGGACTGTCGTTTGGATTTATCGATGGTCCCCTAGGTTCAAACCCTGCCCGTTCCCATCCCCCGTCATCCTGCGGGAGGTTTGGACTAGGAAGTAAACATTGTCAACTCTGAAGGAACATCCAAAACATGTAAATCAATTAACGTTCTTAACTAGACCTAAAAACTCTAGATCTAGAATCTACAAAATTTTAATTAGAATATAAATCTAAATCTAGTTTTAAAAATCTAGCTCTAGTGTAAAAAAAATCTAGATCTAGTGTAAATAATCTAGCTCTAGTGTAAAAAAAATCTAGATCTAGTGTAAAAAATCTAGATTAGATCTAAATCTAGCTATTATGTCTTTTTAAATACATATTACGAGATTTAATAAACATTACTATACCAAGTTGTTTTAGCAATGCATTTGAATAATTTATTCCATATGACGTCAAACAATTCACTACGTCACAAAGCCTAGTTAGACTAAAGAATGTCATTTATACGAGGATTCATAGACATTGGTGCACCGAGTGAGTTCTTTTAGCATTTCATTTAAAGAATTAACTCCTTATGACGTCAAAGGAAAAAAATCCACTACCGTACCTATGTCACACTGCCTAGTGAGACTAAAAATGTCTTTATCAATACGAGCAGGCTCTCCTGCTTTCGAGGGTTCATAGAAATTGGTGCATCGAGTTTTTTTAGCATTTCATTTAAAGAATTAACTACATATTACATCAAAGGAAAAAAAAATCCATTACGTCACAATGGGCTAGTTAGACTAAATATGTATGTATGTATATATATAGGGATTAAAGACGCATTTTTTTTGCATTTTGTCTGTCTGTCAGTCATGTTAATATCAAAAAAAAAAAAAAAGAAGACTAAAAGCTATTAAAAATCTGATTAAAATTTAATTTTCCTTCCAAAACATCGCAATAGTTTTAAGTTTCTATAATAGATTGTTCTGGATGTTTGTATATATAGTGAGAAAAAATAAAGTAAATAAATAAGTCTAAAAAGTGATTTTCAATAATTGTTTCTGATAAATTACTTTCATATTTTAAAACCCTGAACAACCTATTGTAGATATTTAAAAAAAAATAAAGTCATTTGACATAAATTTGTTATAAGATGAAAGTACGGAAAAATTTGATATCGATAAATAAACTATAGTGACGTTTTGTCAAAGAATATAAGTATAATATTAGTCAATTATGTCATTTCAAACAATCATTTGACATAATTTATTTTTTATGAAACAATATCTGTAACAACTTTATAGTTAATGAAATATAAGTCATTTTGCATTTATATGGTATTTACATTAAAAAACCTGAACAACATATTATTGATAATGTGTTTTTGCAATGTTTAAGCATGGAAATTAAATGTAATATAAGTTAGAAGAGCAAACAAAAACATCCGGAACAATCTATACATATACCTAAAACGTTTGAGATGTTTCGGAAGGAACATTAAAGGTTAAATCAGATTTTCAATAGCTTTTAGAGTTTTTTTTGTTTGTTATGTTAACCTGACAGACAGACCGGCAAACAAAACGCACAAAAATAAACATCTTTTATCCTGATGTGGGTACTAAACAAAAAATAAATAAACTCTGATTATTTGAACAATTTTGAGGAAACTGATTAGTACCATGTTTTGCTGCTACATGTTACGCTACTGCACAAAAAGTCGCTGCATATTGAAAAGTCCATTTTTAAAAATGTGCGTGATATTTACATGAAAAGTGCATTCTTAGCCTTTATAAACAAACATAAATGTTTTCTTTTAATTTTAACAGCTAGGTGACCAGAAAATACACCTTTAACTAATATTTATATTTGTTGTGAACATATCTTGTACATTTTATATATATATTTGACTTAGTGATACTGAAAATACACAAAAAATTGTCTTTCTTTGTTAACATATTGTAACATTATCTCCCTTAGATTTATGTAATTGTTTTAGAATTGGTTAATTTTTATGAAAAAATCGCTTGCATAATTAATTTTGTAAATTAAACAGTTTGCTTTTAGAAAATCAAAAGTAACCGCTGCACTTAAACGTTTCAAGCTGCATTGCATGGTGAAAAAATATTTTTCATTTCTCTTCTAGTTTTTGAGATCTTACCCAAATTTAATGGCGGATTTTCCCCTTATGGGGGCCACTAAAAATTAGAAAACCACGAGAAGATAATAAGAACCTTTATCAGGCTTTAAGATCTAGAAATCTTTGGCAACTAGAATACAAAAAAAAAAAAAAACAATGGACCTCATTCACCAATCGTAAATAAACACATTTAGCCACGTCATAAAATTGATAAAACAATTAAAAATAAGTATCACTATGGATTACATAATTTGAATAGAAGATATATAGAAACATGTGGCTAAATGTTTGTTTACGATTGGTGAATGAGGTCCATTGACAAGGAAGTCATTTCTATGATTAACATAAAGGAGAAAAAAAAAGGAACATCTTGCACAGAAAACTTGACATCCCAATGTTTCTCGCAAACATAATGTGGCATTTCGTGGAAAATTGAAGATGAGCCTAAATCTAAAGGAAAATAGTCTTGAAATTGTGAAAATATAATCCAAATATGACCCAAGACTGAAATAATAACTTATAAGATTGCAAGGCAGCGATGCGCACTAAAATGATATTTTCCAGCCTTGTACCAAAATTTAGTGTTTATAGATGTTTTAGCAGACTCCGAAAAGAGACCAATGCTACAAAGTACTGTCATAACACACCTAACATAATAAGTTATAAGCTATTTTAACATTAGCAATGGCATCGCTCAAATGACAAAATGTTTCAGGATTTTCTCTTCAAGATAACTAAAGCTGATGGTACCAATCCCTGGAAAGTGATGGACCTAACTTATTGATGTGTTGAGCTTAGGGCTATGATAATGCAGCTATAATATCTGGAGTTTATGAAGGCAGTATAAAAAAACCCCACAGAAACGCAATTTTAATGGATGTATACATTGTTCATTTGAACTATGTGGTCAAAATTCAAAAACTTCTTGCAAGACATATTATGCACTCTTAAAACATATTTTTTTCTTCGCCGCTTCTATCATTCGATGGGATATTTTAATTAATCATACTGGAGTATCATTAAATGTCTATAATTTCAGCAACTGCCTGGAATGCTCATCATACTACTGTTAGAGCCCTGAAAGAATAATTTGATGAATGTGTGACGGCAATTGAAGTTCTTTGCCACCGCTCTGAAAATATAGACACTAGAGGAGCAGCTCAATAATAATTGTCAGTTTTCTGTGAAGACATGTATATCTCGTATTGCTATACTTTTTGGGCTTGGAAAAAGATCAACACTAAAGAAGAGTAACCTCAAATAAGGGGATTTAATAAGAGTACTGTAGTGTTTTCTCTATGAAAAGTGTCACCATTATCTAAAAATCCAATTAAGATTAGTGTCAAATCAAACTAGGATGTTATTGCAACAGTTAAACAATATGAAAATGTCAGGAGAGTAATCACAAGCTGCCGGACTCACTATTCAAGTAGAGAACAAGAGGTTAATGCCGAGTGCATTGATCCCTTTGCTGCTGAGCCGGATGGCAAGATATTTGAACAGAAATACTAAAACTAGAATACATCTTCAGGCACCAGAAGGTAATTTTGAAGAAGCTAAAACTGGGAAGTACTTGTATTTTAAAATTCAAATGGATTACGATGGGACTTAAGGAACTTTTACCAGCCCTTTGACAGTTTCTTGCCAAATGCATGTCAACGGGTGTCTTTTGAAAGATACTTTTCAAAACTGAATTAAGAACTTTTAATTAAAAACTTTGAGACACAAATTTCAAATCAGGTAATTCTGTCTATTGAAGACGAAATCACAAAAGATATTGACTTTAAACTTATTTTTAAGTTTTCAAGTTTGAAATCCTGAAAAGTTCACGTACGCTTTAAAAGCTTTTAAATGTTAAGCAATAATTGTTATTATTATTTTGTACATATTAATAAATTTGTCGTCTATACAAAACTAGCACTATAGTGTTTAATTGTTTCCGTTAGGAGCTCTTTAAAGTCTACTAAGGAAAACATGTTTTGTTGACGTTAAATATTTTTCTAATTTAAAATCTTTAATTTCAATCTATGCAAAAGCTATTGATAAAATGTTAGAAACAACGAAACTTCTAAATAGAATCGACAGTCGTTTAACGTTCAGTAACAATTATCAACGAATGTAGGTAATTAGCTCACTGTATCATGGCGCAACAAAAAGAAATAAACAATAAGTTGTTGTTTTTTTTTGAAGATTTGAAGGTAAAGCTGAGGGGGGGGGGGGGGTTTTTGACAACACTTACAGCATCGGGTGACACCCACCCTAGTGATGCCACAGTCTCTAATGTTCATATGGGTATTCAGCAGAACCTAGAACACAATTATTTTGTGCACACTGTAGCAGTGTGTCCTGATTTATTTATGCTATCTGATGATATGGGAAATATGGCATTCTATAGAATGCCTGAATATTTTTTTATATAATACAGACGTTACTTCAAAAAAGAAGATGATTACGTCCTACGCGTCATGCATTTAGTCATGCATATTAACCAATGACTTAAATTCTGCCAAGTCCCTGGTTTTCCTGGCTAGCTCAGGCAACCCATTCCATGCTCTAATAGCACTAGGGAAGA
This sequence comes from Biomphalaria sudanica, assembly GCA_036873155.1. Taxonomy (NCBI): domain Eukaryota; kingdom Metazoa; phylum Mollusca; class Gastropoda; family Planorbidae; genus Biomphalaria; species Biomphalaria sudanica. Next base: position 463,281 of record JAZGLO010003202.1, on the reverse strand, counting down.
AGGAGTATTTGTACAAATTTGTCCTAGCATATGGGACGAGGAATGTGCCTTTATTTTTGTGTCTTTCAGAGTATTTTATTAAATTTTGTTTTTGTATTTGAAGATTATGGTTCAGTGTTTTATGTATAATTGCTACTTTACTTTTGAGTCTTCTGTCCTGAAGGCTTTCTAAATGTTGTGATTTTACTAATGGTGTTACCCTAGTCAAATGTGAATATTCGTTTGTTATGAATCTCACTGCTCTATTTTGTGTTTGTTCCAGTTTCTTAATGTTTTCTTGAGTTGAGGGGTCCCACACGGTGGATGCATATTCTATTATTGGCCTAACCAAGGTTAAATAACATTTTAGTTTTATGTTCTTATTTGATTTATAGAAATTTCTTTTAATAAACCCTAATGCTTTGTTGGATTTTTTTATAGTTTCATCAATATGTGGATTCCATGACAGTTTTTCATTTATTATAATACCTAGGTATTTTGCGTTTTTAGTCTGTGTTACTGGTTTGCCATGAATAAGATAAGTGGAATTAATTTGTTTTAGTTTTTTTGTTACTCTTAACAACTGACATTTTTCTGGGTGGAAAGACATGCTCCAATTTGATTCCCATTTCTGTAATTCATCTAATTCTCTTTGTAAAATATCTGTGTCTTGTTTTGTTTTTATTGTTCTATATATTATGCAATCGTCTGCAAATAATCTGACTTTTGTTCCTGAACTAATGCAATTTGGTAAATCATTTATGTAAATTAAAAATAGTAGTGGACCCAAGACTGTTCCTTGAGGTACACCTGAGTTTACTGTTATTGGTGTTGATTTAGAGCCATTTATTATTACAGTTTGTTCTCTCCCTATCAGAAAATCTTTAATCCACTGATGCAGTGGACCGTTAATGCCGAAATATTTTAATTTTTTAAGCAAACTATGGTGGTGAACTTTGTCAAAAGCCTTGGAAAAATCTAGTAAGATAGCATCTATTTGTTCACTATTATCTAAACCTTTTGAAAAATCATCAATTAGTCCTATTAGTTGTGTTTCACATGATCTATATTTCCTAAAGCCATGTTGGTATGGTGTGAGGACATTTTGTTTGTCTAAGTGGTTTATGATGTTGCTACATATTATGTGTTCTAGTATTTTACATGTGATGCTGGTAAGTGATACTGGTCTGTAGTTTCCTGGATCTGATTTTTCTCCTTTTTTAAATAGGGGGGTGACATTAGCTTCTTTCCAGTCCTTTGGTACGCTGCCCTGGTTAAACGATGCCTGAAAGAGTAGTTTGAACACTGGGGCTAGCTCATTGCTTAGTTCTTTGAGTAATCTAGCTGGAATACCATCAGGTCCAGACGCTTTATTTGGTTTGGTGTTGGCTAATAGTTTTTTAATTCCATTTTCTTGTACTACTAAATCTTCTATGTTGTCTACTTGGTTCAAATTAAGAAATATGTCTTTGTCTCCTGGGGCTGAGAATGCTGATGCAAAGTATTTGTTTAGGATGTTTGCTTTAGTTTCATTATCATTATGTATTATGTTATGTTCATCTTTTAATGGCGCTATGCCTGTTGTTTCCATTTTCTTAGACTTAATGTATGACCATAGGTTTTTGTTGTTATCTTTAGATATTACATTGTTTATGTATTCACTCTGCAGCTGTCTGCTTACTTTTTGGGTTAGGTGTTTAATTTTTATATACTTTTTGTAAACTCTTTCTGCCTTGGTTGCTTTAAATTTTCTATATAGGTTTTCCTTCTGTTTACAAAGCTTCTTTAGTCTATTATTAAACCAGCATTTATTTATTTTGTTTGATGTGTATTTAGTTGGTATATGATTTTCTATAATGCTTTTAAGATGGTTTTTAATGAAATTCCAGAGGTCATCGACTGGTTGGTTAATGTCTTTTTCTAATAAGAATGTTTGTTGAAAGTTTAATGCAGCTCGGTGTAGTTGTGTTAGGTTACATTTATTCCAGAGTAAGATTTTTCTTTTGGTTTTCTTTTTCTTTTAAGTATAGAGTTTATTTTATTATGATTGTCTAAGTGTGTATGCAAGGTAAATTGCTGATATGAAATATGCTTCCTATTGTGTCATATGACAGATAAAAGAAAAAAATATGTGATCAAGGTAAATACAACTACTAAGAAAAAGCCACTTGACTTGATCTTGATTGATAAGCTGATAAAACATTGAGTTGTTATAACAGTGTAAAACAGAAGAAATTATTATCAAGTTAAACAAGGCTTCAATACTATTCATTTTGTCTTAAATATTTACACACATTTTGACATTGAAAAGAGCTTGTACCAGTATACAATATATTTACTGGTCTTGATATTGAACTTTTCAATCAAACCTGTGGGCTATGTTCAAAAAGAGAAATGATGTTTATAATAATTATAATAAGGCGTTTTCTCATTTAAATTCTTGCTGTCAGGTTGAGAATAACATTACCCAATGAAGGTTATTTTTTCACTTAAGTACTATTGGACGAAAATGTATGATACTAAAAAGTCATGGCTAAGAAATATAAAAGATAAGCATAATTAGTAAGTATATACATGCACATCAGTCTTTACTATTTTCTTGACCTTTATCCAAAGTCTAATTATATAATCGTAAACAAAAAACCCCACAAAAGTCTATTAGCTGTCAATTTCCTATATTATTTCAGACACTGTAGTAAAACCAAAAATGTTAAACATGAATGAAAATCAAAAGTATTTTATTTTATAGAGAATACTGATGATATTTGATTGTATAATATTGAAGTTATTGCATAGTACAGTAGTTGTTTTTGATATTAAAGAAATCAGATTTTTTAAGCTAGGTTTGCTTTAAGGCAATAATAAGAATAATTTTTAAAAATCTGTGTGCTGATGATTAATTTCTGGGAGCTGAAACAAGTAATACAAGTGCTTACCTTATATACACAGGAATTTTGTAAGAGAGAATCTCCATAACTTTAGACATCACATTGTCACATTTTCCTGAAGATATGTAAAATTAAAATAACATAATAATAATGTTTCTTGATAACAATGCTCAAGTATAATGTGATGCTAACAAAGCTTGTCCCTAGTGCATTTTATAAGTATGATAGTAATTTTTTAAAGACTATTTAGTAACCTTGGATTGCACAGTTACTTTACTAAATATTGTTTTATTTTTTTAGACAAACAATAACTATGCTCGTCAAGCTGAACTTATGCTCGGTGCATACATTTTTATTGGCGTAAATTCTATTTTTAGTGAAAGTGTTGTATGTATGTGCATTCAATAAACACTTTGTTTTTAAAAACAAAAGTGCATGTAATTGGAATACTTTAGGTAGCAGTTGCACTTCACTTCTAAATTTTACTTTCAACTGACACATACCAAAACACTACAGAAATATGTATGTATTTATATCATGGGCGTAGCCGGGGGGGGGGGGGGGGGGGGGGAAATACACACACCGAGGAGGAGATGGGCTTTAGTGACTGATTTTTTGCTTTGATTTTGTTTATTTTAGGTGAGATTTTAATACTAAACCATCACTTGCCCCAGCGCAGCCAAGGGGGTTTTGAGTTTAAAACCCTCTACCAAGTGTTTTTGCAATTAAATCCCCCTCTTCTATAAAACAAAACAAAAAAAATGCAAGTGACAATCCCTAAATTCCAAGAGCACAGTTAAGGAAGATTTTGATTTTAAAACCCCTCCAAAATGTACGATAAACCCCCTCTTCAATATAAAAAAAAAATCAAATTATGCACTCAAAATGTTATGGGCGTAGCTAAATGGGTTTTGACTCAGTTTTAAGTTTAAACTCCCCTCCAGTGGAGTTTGAAGCTGAAAAATACATCTTCAATAAAAAGAAAGCAAATTAAACACTCTAAAATCTATGAGCGTAGAAAAGGGGTTTTGAGTTTAAACCCCCCGCCAGCAGGGTTGGAAGCTAAAAAATACATCTTCAATGTAAAAAAAAAAAGCAAATAATGCACTCAAAATACTATGAGCGTTGCCAAAAGGGGTTTTGAGATTAAATCCCCCTTCAGAAGGGTTTGATGCTAAAAAATACCTCTTCAATATAAAAAAAGATAGTTTGTGTGGAAACACAAACTCAAAATTGATCGAAGTGGTCCACCCAGGCAGGCTTCAATATTTTCAGAAAGAACAACCGAATGAAATTATATCAAAGACAAATGAGAGATTAGAATGGAGAAAGAAGGTTGACAGATCTTGTGTAGTGCCCCAACAGTCCAGCAGATCAAAGGATAGGTGCAAGTGAATGCAAAATTAGATGTGAACCTGGCCTAACTAGTTCCCCTTTCAGATCTATAGGGCAGATGATGTAAAGTTCATCTGTTTTTGTGGCCAACGGTTAATGAGGGTGTCATGTAGCCAGCACAATGACCAAACGCCTTTACTTTTCCCCAACTAATGTCAGGTCCAAGGATTCCGAAGTTGAAAATCCCAGTCTTCACCAGGATTCGAACCTTGAAAATGGCTTAGTCGTTCTAGACCTAAGGCTAGTAAGAACAGGTTAAATTTTCATATTTCTTCATCCACGCCATGTGGAAGAATTAGTGATAGGTGAATGAATGAGGGCTCTTTCCGTTTATATATGTATTAAGGTCTGTGGGATCCAGTTCTTCAAAGATTTAGGCAAAACATAGTGAAAGATATTAAATTATATGTGCAAACCATTTATTTTCAAAGTTGCAACATCGTCTTTTGGAGTCCACTGTAAATTAACAATCACTAGTTTAGGTCTGTACATAGGCTTTTTATCCATACTCCATAGCGCTGAATATTTTTTAAGTACCTGTTTAAATAATAGAAATATTATTTTATAACATTATAGACTATTGTTTAATGTATTTCAATTATATGTAATTTTACTAAAGCTACCTTCAAACTGGAACCAAGACATATAATCAAATCAGCTTTTTTGGCAGCTCGAATTGCTTCTTTCCACCTATAAGGAGATGTAAGTTTGCCTTTTTCACCAAAATGAACTATAGTGTCCTTCAGGTTTCCTCCACATACGTGACAAGCTCTAGCAGTTGTGTGACGGTGAATTGAAGTGCGTTCAGTAACATCAAATAATCGGATGTATTCTTTGTGTGGAACACAGGAATAGCAACACTACAAAAAAAAAAATATAAACAATACCTTTAAAAAGTGCTCTAAATTCTATGGCCACCACTATCTCAATGGATATGATGAAATGGTTCAATTTGTTAACACTAATCCTTGAGAAATCTTTATCATCTCATTTTCTAAAAGCAAAACTGTAACCCTAGTAGTCTTATCATGTGTGTCCTTTGTGTTTCTAATAGATCATAGGGCAACAAAAAAAAACTTATCTCCACAAGTCTCTTGCTAGTCTTTTATTTGCTTTCTAGCCATTTCCTGCCCTCAACTTCTAAATGACCCCTTCTTTACAAGGAATTGTTTCTTTTTCATTGGTTTAAGTAGAGTGGTTGGCCTTACAGGACTATCCCTGCACTGCCTCATAAGCCTCTTTTGTGGAGCTCTACTTTAGGCTCTGACTATGTTTAGTGTTTGTGTTTTTGCTATGGTTTCTGTAATTTTTTTTCCTTGGAAAGGTTATTACCCTTTCGCACAATCCCTTTGCCCCAGGGAGGGTGAAGCACTTTTTGCCTGGCCCCTTTCCTAACAGACTTGTCTGGCTTGGTAGCACCTGCCATGAACGATGAGCTCCTGCCAGTAAAGCTTTTAGGGTTATTGGGACATGGTAGTGTATGTGCAATAATGGTGGTTTTTAGTTGTTTTTTTTTATTTTCTAAATTTATTAAGCAATGAATATTTATTTATTTTTTGGAACTGGTTTGCAATATCTAATAAAAATAAAAGAACAATCTAATATTTGAGCTAATATTAAGGTATATAAAGGTCATTGTTTAATAATAAATAAACAGAAAAATGCTGCGCAAACTTCAATATGGTTACCTCTATATACATGTTTCCATGCACTTCAGATAAAGCTGATCTAGGGAAACCACTTCGTAAATGGAGACCATCACAATTTTGGGAAACCACATGCTTCACCTGCAAAGAATACTTTATGGTCATAACTGTAAACAATAAAAAGAATAAATGAAGGCTTAGAGATTCATATGAGAACAAGTTTAGTAACTGGTTATAAGAAATTTAAAATAATCTTTTATATTAAAGGCCTAGTAATAAATAATTAAAAGCCATATATATAAATGAATATTTTAAATATAGCTACTGTACAACAACTAAAATACAATGATACTGTTTAACAAAATGAGAGCGTTTAATTTCAGCCTTGGCTGAAGGTGTTTATATAACTGTTACTTAGATATAAAAATATTTTTCCATTTTGTCAACATAAATTATCTTTAAATTGTGCTAATTGTTTTTTTTATTTGCAAGTAATATAATAGTAGAGATAACAGTAGAGAAATATTTCTTTAATATAATAGTAGAGATAACAGTAGAGAAATATTTCTTTAATATAATAGTAGAGATAACAGTAGAGAAATATTTCTTTAATATAATAGTAGAGATAACAGTAGAGAAATATTTCTGTTATATAATAGTAGAGATAACAGTAGAAAAATATTTCTTTAATGTAATAGTAGAGATAAACAGAAGTGAAAAATATTTCTTTACCTTCCCATACTTGTGTAGCCCAGTCAGAGACATGTGTGTTAAAGTTGGTTCTGCATCACTCAGATCCTGTGGGCTTTAAACAAAATGGACAATATTAATTAAAGGTAGAATTCAAAATACTACTTTAATTTCAAATGAAAACTGTATAAAAAGGTTATAATTACATTACACATTGTGTCACAAACCAATTTGGCAAGAGCAGAAGTGTGGTCCATAAAATTAAAGTTTTTAACTTGTACAGTAAAGTCCAGGAAACTTAGCATTCAATAACTCAGCCACAACCTGGCACAGCCGAATGGTAGCTAGTATTTTTTTTTCCTGCAGTTAATTTTCACTATAAGTAGCTTCAGCCTTCATTAAGTATTTTTCAGAGGTCTGTCTTATCAGGTAAATTACTGTACTTTCTGTACTGTACTCAGAATCTGTTTTAATTAATTTATGTTCACGTGATAAAAATTTATTTAAATGTAGTTTATTTTCTGTTGTATTCTCAAGCAAACAGTACATATAAGTAAATTGCATTTTCACAAAATCTGGCAATTTTAGGTCCAAATTACTTTTCAGGACTACTATACATTAAGTTGCTAATTATTAAAACTAAAAATAGCACATGAATTTCCAAATGACTATCTAAATAATAGTACAATTATCATACTACCAGCAGTACACATTGGCTATGCCATTCATTTTTTCCAAGGCTCTTTATTGTTTATTTTAATAAATGGGCCCATATTTTAATGACCAATTTAACAGACTTTTCATGGCCCGCTCTCTCTTTCCTTCTTTCTCTGGAATACCTATATTTTTTTTTTTAACCAGCACACTCATATTTTGGGCCCGTTAAATCTAGTATCACTTTCACTTATCCACACACAACAGACAACCGCTTTCACAGTTTTCTGACCATTTTTATTACAAAGACAACTTTTTAAGCATCCTCCAACTGATCGACTATTCCTATAAATAGAGCTGCGCAATATTTAATATAATACAGACGTTACTTCAAAAAAGAAGATGATTACGTCCTACGCGTCATGCATTTAGTCATGCATATTAACCAATGACTTAAATTCTGCCAAGTCACTGGTTTTCCTGGCTAGCTCAGGCAACCCATTCCATGCTCTAATAGCACTAGGGAAGAAGGACGTTTCAGGCCTAGTGTAAAAAAAAAATGCATTTTCTGAAGGCCCCAATGGAATGCTACCTTCCCGTTCCCCACTCTACATTTCTAATGGTATTGTGTTCTCTAAATAAAATAAAAATTGGTTTTATTGTGTTGTTTTTTTTACCCCTTATGAATGAAGTAAAATGGCAATAGATCTAGATCTATCTTTTTATGCTGTTAGGATTAGGACAGTTACAAAAGGGGGATAATAATAATGCAGCATGTCAGATTAAAACACACTAAAGCAACAGAACACTGAAATGACCACACATGGTGTGAGTGGGGAAAGTTATTTTGTTAACAAAGACTTAAGCATTGAGAATAGACGTCTGCTACAAACAATAAAAACTTACAATGTCATAGTCGAAAGATCCACTTTAAAATAATAATAATAATAATCTTTATTGTCCGTAAGGAAATTTGTCTTTTAATTTGTGAATTACACCAAACAAAACATTATAACTATAAAAAAAACAAAATGTACATTCACACCAGACTCACTCATAATTTACATGTGAAAAGTTTATATCAGATTGTTTCTATTTAATGATTTGATTGCCAGGGGAACAAAAGAGTTTTTGATTCTGTTTGTCTTGCAATCGGTGTCTTGTATCTCTTTTGTAATGGCATAATCACAAAATCCTGACCCAAAGGGTGATTTTTTATTTCTAGAAACTCCCAAATGGAGTTTGTTTTTGCCAATGACTTTACCAGCAGCATTTAGGATTCTATGAAGTTTATTTTTTTTTTTTATATTCAGATTGCCATACCAGGCAGTGATATTAAAACTTAAAATATTGCAAATGTGAGCGTGATAAAACATAGCCAAGGCCTTTTCACTAACATTAAAACGAGGACAGTTTTCTCAGTAATCGTAATCTTTGCTGCACTTTTTTGCTGATATAATCAGTAAAATTTAGTTTATTGTCTAGGATAGTACCAAGGTATTTGAAAGTTTGCACTATTTCAATAGTCTCTCCAGCTACAGAAACAATATCCGTTTACTTCTTTCCCTATGAAAATCGATTATCATTTCTTTGTTTTTTTTTACATTTCATAATAAAAAATTATCATTACAGTATTTTTCAATGTGTTCTATTTCTCTGAAATACTCATTTATGTCTGAGCTCTCTGAGAGCAGGGCAAGAAAAGCATCATCATCAGTGAATTTTGTGAAGGAGCAAAAAGGACTATAGGATTGAAAATCATTGGTGTACAAAATGAACCACAATGGCGATGTCACAGCCCCCTGGGGCGCCCCTGTGTTAACTATGCGTGCATTTGATATTACATTGTAAACATTGTAACCCTCTGAGGTCTTTGGGTCCAAAATTCATTAGCCCATAGTATTATATATGGACTAACCTTCAATGCTTTCATTTTTTCAATAAGTAAATGAAGTTGTATGGTATTAAAAGCTGATGAGAAATCCAAGAACAATCTTATAGAAGTGTTAGGTAAGTCCAGAAGTTTGTAAACACAATTAAAAATATTTAGGATGGCGGCGTCTACACCTTTACCCTTTTGGTAAGAAAATTGTAAAGGATCCAACTTACTACAAAGATCATTCAGAAGAAACATTTTTACCATTTTCATTTTTTCTAAACATTTAGACACAATGGAAGTAAGTGAAACAGGTCTAAAGTCATTCATTTCCTTTGGTTTGGAAACCTTTGGCACAGGTACAATTATGGACGACTTCCACTCAGATTGTATCTATGTTTTAGAAATGAAGTGGAAAAAATCTCTAGGAAAGGTTTAGCTAGTTGTTCAGCACATTCTTTTAAGATTCGCCCTTTTATTCCATCAGGCGAACCAGCTTTCATTGGGTTGACGTTTTTGAAAATGTTGCAGACTTGTTCTTTAGTAATCGCTAATAACTTTGACATCTTCAAGGGCTTTGAATCTTAGATAATTAAAATCGTTAGTTTCGAAACAATAGAAATCATTTAACTCAGATAATGTTTTGCCTTTTCTTGTAGCAAGATTATTTTTACTTTTGACTTGTGCTCCTGCCATTCTGAATTCAGAATGTCCCTTTACCATTAAGCTCATGGTCTATCAAACAACTTGGATGTAAATCAGATACAGCTTCAAGAAATCATTTGATTTTGCATCCACGGCAAGCAATTTCCAAAAAGTTGTAGCACTATCTACAACACTTTCTATCATTAACTGAGGGAAGCTAAATAATTTGCCAGGAACAGAAACAATGGTTTTTCATCTTGATACTGCCTAGGAAATTTCTTAGAATAAATAGTTCCCCTTTCAGACCTTGAGATCTATACAGCAGATGATGTAAAGGTCATCTGTTTCTGTGGTCCACGGTTAATGTTAACTCTTTGGGACCCCTCAACTGAAGAAAACATTAAGAAACTGGAACAGACACAAAATAGAGCAGTAAGATTCATAACAATTAGGTGGCCTGAAAAGATAACTACTGTCACTTTGTGGAAGAGAACCAAGCTAAAACCCATAGCCCTAGATATAAAAAAGCAATAGTGAAGCTGGATAGGGCATATAAATAGATAAAATAGTGAATTCAATATAACAAAAATTAGTTTTCAGGACTACTATATTTGAAATATAACAAAAATAAGGGACTGTGTTGACAAAGGCACAAAATAGTGACCCCAGATATGGCAACTCTGCCTAGCAGTATATGCAGCGTGCGCCTCTCTTTCTCCTCTTGTTTAGCAAAAAAAAGTATCACAAATTAGAAGGTCTAGATCTAGAACCAAATTAATAGATCTAGTAAGACTTAGAGACGTCCAACTCCAAGTCTAGATCTAGTGATTTCGAAAATCTAGATTCTTTATCAAGATCACTTGAGTAGATAGAGATTGCTAGAGCTAGATCTAGAATTTATTTACAATGAATAATAATACCATTTATTGATCACAAATCTTTTAGAAGCAAAACAAAATTTACATATTCATACCTAGAATCCTAGACTTAGATCTAGATTACTTTTTTTTTTTAGCATATATAGACTTTTACTTAGATATCTAGATCTAATAGTATTCTAATAGTGAATAATATATATTAAAATTTGTAAATATCAAACTAATAACTATCATAATATCATTTTCTTTCTTTTCCTTTCGGAAGTCGCTAAACATTTCTTTCTTTCAGATACCTGGACCCTATGCAAAAAGCTGACAAAAGTCCTCTCATCTAAATGTATAAACAATAGTGCCTTTACATTTTGTGTGTATGTGTCCTATAAAGCTCATGCAGTGTAATTAATATGTAAAATTATTTTTAAACAATATTTAAAATAATTTTTTCTACATCTTATATAATACAGACGTTACTTCAAAAAAGAAGATGATTACGTCCTACGCGTCATGCATTTAGTCATGCATATTAACCAATGACTTAAATTCTGCCAAGTCACTGGTTTTTCTGGCTAGCTCAGGCAACCCATTCCATGCTCTAATAGCACTAGGGAAGAAGGAGTATTTGTACAAATTTGTCCTAGCATATGGGACGAGGAATGTGCCTTTATTTTTGTGTCTTTCAGAGTATTTTATTAAATTTTGTTTTTGTATTTGAAGATTATGGTTCAGTGTTTTATGTATAATTGCTACTTTACTTTTGAGTCTTCTGTCCTGAAGGCTTTCTAAATTTAGTGATTTTACTAATGGTGTTACCCTAGTCAAATGTGAATATTCGTTTGTTATGAATCTCACTGCTCTATTTTGTGTTTGTTCCAGTTTCTTAATGTTTTCTTGAGTTGAGGGGTCCCACACGGTGGATGCATATTCTATTATTGGCCTAACCAAGGTTAAATAACATTTTAGTTTTATGTTCTTATTTGATTTATAGAAATTTCTTTTAATAAACCCTAATGCTTTGTTGGATTTTTTTATAGTTTCATCAATATGTGGATTCCATGACAGTTTTTCATTTATTATAACACCTAGGTATTTTGCGTTTTTAGTCTGTGTTACTGGTTTGCCATGAATAAGATAAGTGGAATTAATTTGTTTTAGTTTTTTTGTTACTCTTAACAACTGACATTTTTCTGGGTGGAAAGACATGCTCCAATTTGATTCCCATTTCTGTAATTCATCTAATTCTATTTGTAAAATACCTGAATCTTGTGTTGTTTTTATTGTTCTATAGATTATGCAATCGTCTGCAAATAATCTGACTTTTGTTTCTGAAGTGCAATTTGGTAAATCATTTATGTAAATTAAAAATAGTAGTGGACCTAAAACTGTTCCTTGAGGTACACCTGAGTTTACTGTTATCGGTGTTGATTTAGAGCCATTTATTATTACAGTTTGTTCTCTCCCTATCAGAAAATCTTTAATCCACTGATGCAAAGGACCATTAATACCGAAATATTTTAATTTTTTAAGCAAACTATGGTGGTGAACTTTGTCAAAAGCCTTGGAAAAATCTAGTAAGATAGCATCTATTCGTTCACTATTATCTAAACCTTTTGAAAAATCATCAATTAGTCCTATTAATTGTGTTTCACATGATCTATATTTCCTTAAGCCATGTTGGTATGGAGTGAGGACATTATGTTTGTCTAAGTGGTTTATGATGTTGCTACATATTATGTGTTCTAGGATTTTACATGTGATGCTGGTAAGTGATACTGGTCTGTAGTTTCCTGGGTCAGAATTTTCTCCTTTTTTAAATAGGGGGGTGACATTAGCTTCTTTCCAGTCCTTAGGTACTCTGCCCTGCCATCAGGTTCAGAAGCTTTATTTGGTTTGGTGTTGGCTAATAGTTTTGGATTCCATTTTCTTGTACTACTATATCTTCTATGTTGTCTACTTGGTTCAAATTAAGTAATATGTCTTTGTCTCCTGGGGTTGAGAATGCTGATGCAAAGTATTTGTTTAGGATGTTTGCTTTAGTTTCATTATCATTATGTATTATGTTATGTTCATCTTTTAGTGGCACTATGCCTGTTGTTTCCATTTTCTTAGACTGAATGTATGACCATAGGTTTTTGTTGTTATCTTTTATCTTTTTGGGTTAGGTGTTTAATTTTTATATACTTTTTGTAAACTCTTTCTGCCTTAGTTTCTTTAAATTTTCTATATAGGTTTTCCTTCTGTTTACAAAGCTTCTTTAGTCTATTATTAAACCAGCATTTATTTATTTTGTTAGATGTGTATTTCGTTGGTTTATGATTTTCTATAATGCTTTTAAGATGGTTCTTAATGAAATTCCAGAGGTCATCGACTGGTTGGTTAATGTCTTTTTCTAATAAGAATGTTTGTTGAAAGTTTAATGCAGCTTGGTGTAGTTGTGTTAGGTTACATTTATTCCAGAGTAAAATTTTTCTTTTGGGTTTTGTATTGGCTACTGCTTTTATCTGACTGTGTATTTTTATGAGAGTCTCATGGTCTGATAGACCAGGGATAATATCATAATCAACTACTAATCCAGGTCTGTTGGTTAAGAAGAGATCTAATGTGTTGTATAATCTAGTTGGCTTTTTAATGATTTGATCTAAACTTAGGTTGTGTAAAGTTTCTATGAAAAGATCATTTATGTTCTTAAGGTTTTAGTGTATCTCTATGGTTAGTGTTTTCCAATTTATATCAGGTAGGTTGAAATCACCCATAATCCAAAAAACTGCATTTTTATTTGTCTCTCTAAGTGTAGTAAACTGATTACATAGTTCCTGCATGTATTTTAAACTAGAATTTGGTGGCCTGTAAATACTGCCTATTATTAGGGATGTTGAGGTGGTATTAATTTACAAAATATTGATTCTATATTTTTTGAGTTAGGTAAGGTAATTTCATCTGCTATAAGAGTGTTTTTTATTGCTAAAAGAACTCCTCCATGATTATCAGCCCTATCTTTTCTAAAAATTTCATAATTACTATTCAAAATTTCTGCATTACAAATTTCAGGATGTAGCCAAGTTTCTGTTCCAGCAATTATGTCTGGTTTCTCACATTCTAATAAAATTTCTAAGTCTGCTGTTTTGTTCCTAATGCTTTGAAAATTTATTACTAAGGTTTTAAGGTATTTTGGTATTACTTTTTTAGTAGATTGGTTAATATTGGTTAATATGCATGACGCGTAGGACGTAATCATCTTCTTTTTTGAAGTAACCTAAGTATTATATAAGATAAGATAAGATAATCTAGATATATAGATCAAAAGTATTTGAATTAAAGAATCGAGATCTAGATCAAGACATTTTATCTATCTGAACTGATTCAAATCACTCTTGAACTATCTCATCTAATTTATTTACAAAACAGACTTAACTTAAAAAAAAAGATGATTATGTCCTACGTGTCATGCATCTAGTCATGCATGTTAACCAATGACTTAAATTCTGCCAAGTCACTGGTTTTCCTGGCTGGCTCAGGCAACCCACTCCATGCTCTAATAGCACTAGGGAAGAAGGAGCATTTGTACAAGTTTGTCCTAGCATATGGAACTAGGAATGTGCCTTTATCTTTGTGTCTTTTTGAGTATTTTATTACATTTTGTTTTTGTAATTGAAGATTATGGTTCAGTGTTTTATGTATAATTGCTACTTTACTTTTGAGTCTTCTCTCCTGAAGGCTTTCTAAATTTAGTGATTTTACTAGTTGCTTTGGTGGGATGTGTGACAGAGTGCATAAACCAGTTAGCTACCTATCAGGGAGGCTCAAGTTTGAATCCAGACTCGAGTTGTGTTGGCTGAGCACATAAAGGCAGCATGGAAACCTACCCCCACAGATCCACAAAAGAGATTGGAACTTAACGCACTGAGCATGCTATAGAATGAAATATGTGATATACATAAGGAGGCATAAAACCCCAGTGCAAAGCCCTCAGCCCCCTGGATGACAAAGTGGTCATCATCGAACCACGATGGACGAACAATATATATATATATATACACACAAGTTATTTTATTTCATATTACCCTTCTATTTTATTTATATACATACATATTTAGAAAATAATCAATTGATGTGTTTTTGAGATTTGTTTTTTAAGAAAAAAAAAGTTTTAGAATATATTTTATTACTTCAATGTCATACAACAATGCTCTTCTTTATTTACTTACCACATATCTTGTCCTTTTTTCAGCAAAGTCCAGACACCATTTGGCCCCCTGTAATCAGGAATAGAAGCTGCCTTAAAAAAAAATAATTAAAAAAAAATTATTATTTTTTTTATGTCTTACAATTAATAAAATATGCATGCTTTAGTGGATGGTAAATGGAGTGTAAACAAGAGATTAACTGTCTCTTGTGTATTCACAGTGGTACAGTGTAGGATGTGATTTGTTTTTACTATTAGACTTTTTCCATCCTTGCAGTAAAAGTCTTTTCTAACAGAGACTTTTGGTTCTTCAGATGAAGTTGTCTCAATGTTGAGCAGTGTTTTAGAAAGTTCATGGTTATTTATCAGTTAGTCAATCCTTTGGTTACTATATTTCTCAATAGTAGGGTTGTATGCCTAGATGGAGCTAGGTTGGGTCCAGACCATTTTGGTGGCTATGTTGAGCTGGTACTGGGACTGTCATGATAATGCCATAACCGGCCTGCAGTGCAGTGCAGGCCTAAAGTTAGCTTGGGCATTCTGCTAATTTTTTATTGTGGTAAAAAATACTTTTGTTTTCAAATTAATACTATGCATAAACAGTATGAGACATTTTGGCGATGCTGTTTTGGTGTAGTGGTGAATTTGGCAACACCATTTTGGTGACATGGTCGCTTTGGTGCTGAATGTTTTAGACACCTTATAATTGTTCATTCTATTGAGCCTTAAAAAAAAAGGATACATATATACATTTCTGCATGTGTGTTTGTGTTTAAACATATTTGTTTTGGGGAAGTACAATAGTTTTTTCTAATGGATTTTGGATTTTTTGTATGGGTTCTAATATTGTCCATTAAACCATGTAGCTTATCCTTTATGCATGTATTGAGTTGGTTATCATTTTCACTGGTGCTAGAGGTTAGGTGAAAATTCAAAATGCACAAACATTTAAAATAATTTTTAAAAATTGTATGAATAGATTTTAATATTTAAAACAACATTCCCATGCAGTCTCCCCTCCCCTTTTTTTGCCAAAAAAAAAACACCCAAACACACAACCCCCCCTCATAAATTTTAGGATGGGTGACACATACCCCACATTGCCTCTGTGACACTACAGCACTGTTATGGTGTCTAAGTGTGTGTTTTCTCAGTAACAAAAAGGAAATGGAGTGTTGTTTTTTAGTGATGTAGAATGATGAAACAACAAGAGGGTCTGTCATAATTTATGATAGGAAGTCCTGTGGCTGATAGTAAAATGGGAGACTACTCAAAGAAGCGAGACATCAAAGAGGTGTAAAATTATGAGTTAGATTTTTATTTAAA
Source organism: Biomphalaria sudanica (assembly GCA_036873155.1). Classification (NCBI taxonomy): domain Eukaryota; kingdom Metazoa; phylum Mollusca; class Gastropoda; family Planorbidae; genus Biomphalaria; species Biomphalaria sudanica. Next base: position 447,124 of record JAZGLO010003202.1, on the reverse strand, counting down.
TATCATTTCAATTCATTACTTTTAGATCTATGTCTCATCTCAAGTTGAATATATCTATATATTGTGATAAAATTTATAGAGTTTTTGTTCACACAAAAAAATTTGTTCAAATTATTTTAAGTTTATTTCACTGAAAATATAAGATACCTACATCGGTTTGATTGTACTGGCTGTTTAAAGATATAAACTAATGATCGACCATCAACATAATGGTACATATTCAACACTTTATTACTAAGATGGCTGACTGACTATTACAAAATTTTGAATTTAGCAGATCAGTAAATAGTTAAAGAGAACATACTTATATTTCCTAGGTTATTAAGTATAACCTCTAATTATATAATTACATTAATGTATGCAAAATCATAACATTTAACAAAATCCCAGGTAAACATACATACAAATAGTTTATTTACATGAAGAGTCAAATAAATGTGTCAATTACCGGCAGTAAGCTCATAAGCCTTCTCAATAAAAAATAAACAATCACACACTCAAAAACAGTATGACACACTGCACAAGTCATACAGTTCAAATAAATACATAAGTATTATATGCCGTAAGGCCACAGCTGCAATCTAATGTCTCATTGGAGAATACTATCTAAACCACTGTGTAAAACGCATCAGGGTCAGAAAAAAACAACTTGTAAGGTCACAGGCGTCAGTTCAACACATAACCACCTTTAGCCATTTTAATGTCACAGGCGTCAGTTCAACAAATAACCACCTTTAGCCATTCTAAGGTCACAGGTGTCAGGGTCAACACATAATCACATTTAGCCACTCTGGTTTATTCTCCATGGATAACTGGTACTATTACAACTATTGTAATGGAAAAACCTATAACTTCATTGAAATAAGCAAAATTCCTAATCAATACCAGATAACAATAATTTCAACAGTGGCTAAATATTGAAATGGCCAAGCCCGATAGGGAAAAGCCATAATTCCCCCCCCCCCATTTTAACTATAAGAAATAAATGCTGTACCCATGTTGTTATGGGTCATTGACTTGTAGCACCAAATTGATGGTAGACAACTAAACCATTGTAGATGTAATATTATCTTAACTAATACATTTTTAAATAGCTTGAATAACTTCTTTGTGAAAATACTAAATATAGCTTTTTTTAATAATACAGACAAAATCAAATTGTGGTTATATAAATGAAATAAATGTACTAATAATATTTTAAATGAAACCTAACTCACTACAATAATCAAACCTTTCAGTCTCACATTCTGGAGTCGTCTCCTTTAACTAAGACCAAATGATGACAACGCCACCTATGTTGCTTTATTCACAACAAATTGCTAACCTCTTCCCACTGTCACCATAGAAACACACAGACACACTCCATAACAACCCAAATTCTGATTTCACCTTCATGATGATTAATATAGGTACAATAGCTATTTTTTACAAAGCTTATATCAACTCACTCTGTCTGATAAAATTTTGTATGTCTGAAAGCAAACCCTTTTGGTTTTAAAATTATTATTTTATGCACATTGTTAACTGAACTGTACCTCACTTAAAATAATTGCAAAGTTCACTTTGTTCCCCAAAATGCCTACTACTTTGGTTTAAAAAATTAATATGTATCATTTTTAGAAAAGATTTAAATTATATTTAAATTGTATCCTACTGGAAAAGTTACAGCTTTGCTACTGAGTAACATATGTACAAAAGCTATTTATGGACTTCTGAAAAGGCCCTGTTCTGTTTTTATATGTAAGTAAACCACTTGTATGTATATATTTGAAAAAAAAAATTAAATAAAGATTTTTAGAATATAAATAACAATGACAAACAAAAGACATATAAATTTGTAAGTACTATGTACAAATTAAAATTCCAAATTATATTCTAGTAGAATCTAAATTTTTATTCTTTACCGTACTTATTCCAGCACCAGTATAGACAACAATATATTTGGAAGACTTGATAAGTTCTGCTAATTGCACACATTTTAAGTTGAATAATCCTGGTTCATCCTCAATCTGAAAAATGAACACAAGCTGATAATTTAAATCAAGACATTCTGTCTTTTTTCATATATATATTTTTACAACTGTGGTGGCGAAGGAGATAGGTGTAACAGTTTGAGTAATCAGTCAGCACAGATGACATAGGCCAGCACTATGCAAGCAGTCAACTGTGGCAATGCTTCAAGAAACTACGATGACCTGAACACTAGCCATGCAATTAACCCCTGATATGGCCATGTGATCATCCAGAAGGAATTGGTGACATTTGATCATTTTCCAGAATGCCTTCAGGGATCCAATATAAAGAGCTAAGAAGTCAAGACAATTCAGATTCAGTCCGGTACAGTGAGTCTAGTATGAAGTTGGTCTGGTACAGAAGAATCCAGTAAGGCCAGTCTGGTACAGCAATACAGAGTTTGTACAGCAACATGTTTATCCACTGTGAAGTATTTATACAGTAAGTGTATTGTGTAGTCAATTGTATTTTTCTAAATATACTTACCTCAAGCATCCTTTCTTTTTTTGCTTTCAACTGTCTTGCATTTTTTTCAGAAGTTTTTACTATCTCAGGATTTTTGCTTACAAAAACTTTATCTGCTATAGTTCTTAACTTTTCAGGTTTTTTGAGAATTTCAGAAATCTTAAATACACAGAAAGAAAAAAATAATTACCAAACAAAAAATTAAACACAAGAATTTTCAGGCTTAGGGGTTACATGAAATTATATTTAGGATTGCATCAATCATTTAAATTAATTTAATATCTATATCTAATAGGCAAAATTTTTGACACTAAAATTGTCATAACTTCTGTTCTAGTTGACTTAGAAACATAAATGAGGTATCAATTAACTTGGTTCAAAAAGCTCTATATTAGTTTCATTACAATACAATGAACTTGAAATTTTTATCAAAGTAGCTAATATAGATCTAGACTATAATTTAGAGAGATCTAGATCGATAATAATCTATATTTTTATAATATATCTAGAGTAAATTTTTATCAAAGAATCTAATATAGATCTAGACTATAATTTAGAGAGATCTAGATGTAGATAGATAATAATCTATATTTTTATAATATAGATCTATATTTATATCCAGAGTAAAGTTTGAAGATCAAGCGGCCCCGATTTGCAGAGGCTCGATCGGCTCACTTTTTACTACTAAAACTTCTTTATTTCAATGTTTACAAAAGTACTACTATATTGTTACTGCAGATGCACTTTTTTGCTGGACTGAACAGCCGATTTGACCCCCCCCCCCCATTTTTTCCCACTGGACATGTTAGAAGAGTGTAGAAGCTCTGAGTGGGAAGCGTATTAGATCACCTATCACTCCTCTCTCACTCCCTCCCCTTCTAAATTATTCTCGCAACAGAGGCATCTAATAGGCATTTTTTATTTCTAGTACAGTCATTTAGACTAGATCATCTACACTGACCAAGTTGACCTTGTTGTGACGTCAGTTACAAGCCGCTAATGAAGTTGTGGAGCGTGGGAAAGGTGGCAATGGATGGTGCTCTTGTGCTGGAGTAAAAAGAAAATGACTTTGTAGTGAAAATTAAAGATTATAACATGATCTGCTCAAGCCTTTCACTGGCATGACAGAGCTTACAACCAACTGGGGAGGGGGAGGAGATTTGGGTTGCCCCATAGAGGAAATGCCAGCTTAAAAAGGCTCCCGGGCCGGATGGTATCACCCCGGAAATGCTTAAGCATGTAGGGGGGAAAGGAAGGGCCGTGCTTGCCACCATTATTCCTATACCAAAAAAAGGGAAAAGATGCTTCCACTGCTGAGGGCTACAGGCCCATCTCACTCACATCTTGTGTGGGAAAGATGGCTGAAAAAATGGTAAATGAGCGTCTGGTTTGGTACCTTGAGAGTGCCCATCTTATAGCTCCAGAACAGGCTGGTTTCAGGGCTGGAATGTCCGCTATAGACCAAGTCAACATCTTTGTGCAGAGCGTAGCAGATGGATTCCAAAGGACCGAAAGCACATACACAGTCTTCATTGACTTAAAACAGGCATATGATAAAGTATGGCGGCCTGGTTTGCTTCATACGATAAGAGCCGTGGGGGTGCAGGGACGGATATATTACTGGATTAGAGACTTCCTACAAGAGCGTACAATAAGAACAAGGATGTACGGAGAAGTCTCAAGGGATCATGACCCTCGAGCACGGCCTCCCCCAGGGCACCGTTCTGTCATTTGCCCTTTTCACGGCCTTCATAAATGACCTACCAGCTCAGCTGAAATGCCAAAAGCTGCTATATGCTGATGATATTGTCCTTTGGAAATCCGGAAGGAGCGCAACCTCTATACAAAAAGTGCTACAAGAAGATCTCCCTACGCTCTGCTCATACACACAAAAATGGAGGCTAGAAATAAACACCTCCAAGACGGTCTATTCTCTGTTCACGCTCGGGACTGGCATTCTCAGGCAACCTTTCCGGCTCTCCCTCAATGGAGTGGCTCTCAGCATGGAAAAGCTACCCAAGTACCTTGGTGTAACTTTAAATGGCAAACTAAAAATGTGTGAGCACATCCAGGATGTTGTAAGAAAGGCCTCAGGGAAACTTTGCATTGTGCGGAAGCTGGCATCCATGAAGTGGGGAGCCCGAGCAGACATGCTCCGATCCCTGTATTTAGGAGCAGTCCGATCACAGATAGACTACAGCCTACCTGTGCAAATTTATGGCTCTAGGACTGCTCTTGAACAACTTGATAAAATACAGTCCCAAGCACTAAGATTTGTCTGTGGAACCTTTAGGACAAGTCCAGTAAATGCGGCTGAAATAATGGCTAATATAGGTCCACTAAACCTCAGGAGGGAAAGGTCAATATGACCTGCTATGAGCGGTACAAAAGGCCGGATGAATACCTACCAGCTAGAAAACTAGTGGATGGTTAGAGATGCAGAAGATGTATCCAGATGCAGTCTTTTATGCATCATGTCACTAGACTTTCTGATGAAGCTGGCCTCTCCACCAACCGACAAAACATTCAACGCTTTCATCCCCTTCCCCCTTGGTGTCGCCCAACGACCCCAGACATACGCTTGAAATTAGTAGACCCTAATGCCACTAAGCAAAGCCGTTCATCTAACGACCTTCAAATTCTAGCTCTGGAGACCATTAATACCTTCAAGCCCAGTGCTATTTTTGCATACACTGATGGGTAATCAATAGATTCTGGAAGAGCAGGCTATGGAGCCTACATTGACTTTCTTGGCTCTTATGCAGTCAAAATCTTTGGACCATGTGGTAGTGTTTGCAGTTTTGATGTGGAGACCATGGCAGTCTGTGAAGCCTTAAAAGTCATTGACTTTCAACTCGGTGAGGGACATTTGAGGGCAACACAGATTGTTGTGGTCACTGACTCAAAATCTGTACTACAGGCTTTGCAAAGCCCCGGACCATGGCCCCCCAATATCAACACTGTCATCATGGCTTCACATAACATTAAACAACCCTATGGCACCCCTGTAATAATGCAGTGGGTACCGAGTCACATAGGTGTGACTGGCAACACAATTGCAGACTCTTTGGCCCACCAGGGAGGACAAATTCCACCCACTGATCAGGCTGTAAGCTTTCATCAAGCCCTGGCTATAATACAAAAAACAGAAATGGAAAAGTGGTTTGAGTGCTGGGACAAGTCCCAAAAAGCCAGTGGAGTCTGGGAGCGCATGAGGTGCCCTGACCGCACTTCCCAGTGGTGGAGGCTGTCCAGGCCTGAGCAAGTTATTATAGCCCAGTGCAGGACAGGCCACTGTCCTGTTGGCTCATATTTCTCGCGGCTATGGCCAAATTTTGATTCACGATGCCCCTGCTGCGGGGAAGAAGAGGAAACTGTGCCTCATATTCTGTTTGACTGCCCCAGACTTGCTGATCTCCGCCTCGACAGGTCTGGGAAACCCAAAATTCTCGACCTGTACGGCGACATTTATGCACTACGCAAGACAGCAGGGTTTCTGTCCAGGGCTTTTGCAAGAGAGGATTTGAGCCTCTCAAGCCCTCACTCTAATGGAGTTTGATGATGATGATGATGAACTGGGGAGGGGAGGGGGATTTGATCTAAAAAAGTACGCTTGACGATACCCTCTTTGACCTCATATTTAATTTTTTATAAGCGCAGCCATACATTAAAATCTTATCACATCTATTTTTATAGACAAAAGGATGAGGAATTCAGAGATACCATCAGCCAGACTGTTACGGTACTATAAAAATCCAAACCTGAAAATGGCTGCCAGCTGGCTTAATTCGCTCGAACTTCGCACTTTACTCTAGATATATCTAGAATCTAGATCTCGATCTATCATGATCTAGATCTAAAATCTAGTTGATATAGCCCAATATAGGTCTAACTCTAGATTCTCTCTACTAAAGATATATTAGAATCTAGATCTAGAAATCTAGTGTACTCATAGTAAGTCATAAAGACTATCTAGAGTCTACTGAACTTATCTTCTTCTTATCTTATATAATACAGACGTTACTTCAAAAAAGAAGATGATTACGTCCTACGCGTCATGCATTTAGTCATGCATATTAACCAATGACTTAAATTCTGCCAAGTCACTGGTTTTTCTGGCTAGCTCAGGCAACCCATTCCATGCTCTAATAGCACTAGGGAAGAAGGAGTATTTGTACAAATTTGTCCTAGCATATGGGACGAGGAATGTGCCTTTATTTTTGTGTCTTTCAGAGTATTTTATTAAATTTTGTTTTTGTATTTGAAGATTATGGTTCAGTGTTTTATGTATAATTGCTACTTTACTTTTGAGTCTTCTGTCCTGAAGGCTTTCTAAATTTAGTAATTTTACTAATGGTGTTACCCTAGTCAAATGTGAATATTCGTTTGTTATGAATCTCACTGCTCTATTTTGTGTTTGTTCCAGTTTCTTAATGTTTTCTTGAGTTGAGGGGTCCCAAACGGTGGATGCATATTCTATTATTGGCCTAACCAAGGTTAAATAACATTTTAGTTTTATGTTCTTATTTGATTTATAGAAATTTCTTTTAATAAACCCTAATGCTTTGATGGATTTTTTTATAGTTTCATCAATATGTGGATTCCATGACAGTTTTTCATTTATTATAACACCTAGGTATTTTGCGTTTTTAGTCTGTGTTACTGGTTTGCCATGAATAAGATAAGTGGAATTAATTTGTTTTAGTTTTTTTGTTACTCTTAACAACTGACATTTTTCTGGGTGGAAAGACTTACATTGTACTATATTAGAAAGAGAAAGATCTATAGTCTATCTAGATATATCTATTATTCTTCTAGACTGACTAGACTACTAGAATAATCTAGACTGTCAAGAGTAGATCTATATAGATCTAGATCATCATCATTCAAATGATTCATCAGAATGAGAATCAGACATCTATAGTAGATTCTTATATAAGGCACACCGACTTTCGGAACGTGTCAAATTTTTATTTTATTTTTTTATTTGGTGACGGTTTAACTCACAAAAAGCTGAAAGCAGATTCTTATTCTGCAACTAAAGGACTATAAAAATAGCTGTATTCCTTACCAATCATAGTCAAGATTTTTTTTAAAAATAAATTAGGTTACTTCATGCTCCTATACTGAACCCAGTTTTTGTGATTTCTCCTTCAGTGCACACTGTGCACCGTCAGTAAACACCACTATGTTATTGTTAATAATTATATTTGTGTTAATTATTTAGATTGTATAAAAAGAAGTAGATTCACTTCTGCAATATGTATTTATAGTATATTGCCTCTCTCTCTCTATATATATATATATATATATATTATATTATAAGTAGAATGTGAGGTGTATGTTATGAATAGAAATCAAAACCGCTCTGCCAATCTTGATAAAACTTGGTAGAAATGTTCCTTGGGTGCTAACTTAGACTGTAGTGTTTGTATTGTAGACCTAAAACAAACTTAAGACCCTAAAAAAAAAAAGTTGACCAACTCTATTACAGTTATAGTATTTTATGGATTTAGGCTTTGTTTACATCGTTGACATGAGAAAAGATCGAAAAGATTTAGATCTAGATCTAATTTTAAGAACTACACTTTGCATTTATAGTTTTTTACTTTGACACATGAAAATACAAAATATAGTCTAGATTGATTTCATTATTTAATAAAATTAACCTTCAAATTTGTGTTTCAAAAGCATTTTTACATAAATTCGTTCCATATATCTGCGAATTCAGAACGTCCTGACTTACTTATAATTCCATTCATTTAACAAATATGGGTAAACCCATTTTAACGTACACCTAAATCCAATCCACTAGATTAGTAAGCACAAACTAAGACCAACAGGCGCGGGTAATGTCAGGCTAGTATATATAAATATATATATATATATATAGTTTATTTATTTATATAGGCCTACCTATATAATCTAGAAACAGACAGAAATAAATCTATTTAGATTATAGATCTATAAATTAATTATTATAATTTAATAGACATGATATTTTCAACTAGGCTACATGTATTATCTCTCTCTCTTTCTTTTAATTCCCATCCAAGGACTCTCTTGGATGTTCGTTTTGTTACTCCTTAACATCCCCCCCTCCCATAGATGCTTATTTATAATTCTTTTCATGACTCTCTCCCCCTTCCCTACACTGCCTGTACAGGTTTGATAGGTAGTGGCACTACACGCTTAGCTCACCGCCAGCTCACCTGGCGTGATCACCTGCAGTGGGCAAGGTCTCTGGCTTCAAATTAGCAGCCCTCACTTTATCTTTTATTCATAAATTATATATATTCTAGATATCTCGATCTAGGTCATGTTTATTCATTGAAAAAATCATCTATAGATTTATTAATCCTAATAATATTACTTCTTATTACAATTTTACCTTGTTTACTACAGGAGAATGTGTTAAATTTATTATTATTCATTGGAACACTTCCTTTTTTAACAGTATAAATGTGATTGGAATGTCTTTTTTCTAAAGATGTTTGGAAGCTTATTTTGATATATCCATCAGCCTACGATCAAACAGGCTCAAAATATAGCCCTCATCCCTTATATGGGTATGAATGGCCAGGGGAGGTTAAAACAATAGCTTTACATACATGGTTACAGAGAATCTAAAAAACTGCCACCTGCTTTGGAAAAGCGGAACAAAAATACTGGAACTTATTTAAAATTGGACTATGTGCAGTCCCGAAATATTGTTTTTAGCTCTAAACATAAAAACAAATGAATTATAAACAAAAAAAGGGACGCGTTTCTCGAAGGAGAATTTGATGACATGTGCCTTATATAAGAATCTACTATAGTACTGATAGTAGATCATGATAGAAAATAAGAGATAGTCTATCCTCGGCTCTATACTTAAAATTATACTGTCTATATACTAATTATATAGTATATAGATAGAATAAAGATCTAGAATATATATCTAGAATCTAGATTATCATAATGATAATCATCTAGAATCTAGATCTTTAATAATAGACTAGACTAGAGAAGTAGAGCAGAGGCAGAGCTCTTTCAAAGTTCGGAATCTTTCTTGATTTCTTCACAACATGATTCATTACTTCATTCTATTATTATTATTATACTAATACTTCTTAGACTTAGTTCTTATTCGAATCAAGTTGAAGTTATTCTGAGTAAGACTAGAATCTAGATATAGAAAATAGCCTAATAGATCTAGAAACAAGGTCTACCAGTACCAGCGTCTACTTACTTTCTTTAGTTTCTCTTTCCTTTCATATTTAGCATTTTTACTTATAAGAAAATGGGTTTTTGTAACTTTTCTAAGTGATCGTCTCCGTCTGGCTTTATTGTCAGCGCCAGCCATTTTTTTTTTAATGTCTAAGTGTGTGTTTGTATGTGTGTGTGTGTGTTATTGCTATTAATGGACTTGTTCTAGATCAGTGGTTCCCAAACTTTTTTTGTCTCGTAGACCCCTTGCCTTGTTTTCTGGTTTTCGGTAGACCCCCTGTTTAACTTAAATTTTTTCAAATTCATCAACATTTGTTTACAACTAATTTCTATCTGTAGTGAGTTGAAAAGTGAGAAAGTAATTTAAAGCTACATACTAAATTATAGAGATCTATCTTTTTTTTATTGATAAAATTCAAATTGAAACCAATTAAAATAAAAATTAAAATGTACTGCTGGAATCACCAAACAAACTGGAAATGTCTTTTTGCCAGTTTATCATCCGTTGCTACAGAGTTGTGTTTCAAATAGGAATTTGTTGTTCTATGAAGTAGTGCTTCAACCATTAAATATTAATTAATAAAGTTTTCGCAAAGAGCAGTTTTTGGTGTATTTCTTGATCTTTCAAACATGTTATCACTAACAGGAGAAGGGGCGAAGCCAGTAAGCGTCAAGCATGAAGGGCTCATTAACCGAAGTAAAACTGAATTCAAAACTCTCCTGCCTTGCAACTATATTCAAACATGGGAAAGGTTTTGTGGGTCAATCCTGATTAAAAATAAGGAGCCGGTGACCCTAATGCAGTTTGCAACACACGTCACTACACCCTGTAAGACCCTGTGACACCGCTGATCCCAAACTGTATATATGTCGTTTGCAAATAATAATAAGCTTTTAATTTTATAACTCATGCCACCGACGTGTCCTTGAACTGTAATGTTGATTAAAGCAGTTCTTTTAATAATATCAGATGTTGGTTTGTGTAAAACAGTTTTTACAACTACAACGGCTAGTAAAATCAATGTTTTACCTTTAATATTTTACGTATTTTGTCATAAAAGTAAAGTTCCCTTTAAGACCTTGTGATGATGTTAAGGTCATCTGTTTCTTTGGCCAACGGTTAACGAGCAGGGTGTCATGTGGGCAGCAAAACGACCAACCGCCTTTACTTTTCCTAACTAAAGTCAGGTACATATTAGAGTTGGGTGGACTCAGTGGAGCAATAAAAATCATGAAATAAAATATTCACCGAAATTCAAATCCAGGAGCCCAGGTTCGGAAGCCAAGCGCCTGTTTTGCTAGAAGTAAACAGATATTGTAAGACACCCACAAACCATCATCTTCTCTATATGATGTCGAAGAGATATTCTGAACTTTATGTTTGAATATTCGAGTTTTTTTGTTGTTTTTTTATCAGGGTGACATTGTCTCAGTTGATCCTCCAGCGTAATTGGTTTCATATCGTCATAAAAGCGTGGTCGAGAGGCCAAGTGCGCTTGAACTTGGCTACCTAGAAGGGGGCTCGAGGTTCGACACCGGACTCGGACAGAGTTGTGTTTACTGAGCGCCTTAAGGCAGCACGGAAAACCAACCCCTAGATACCCCCTCCCCCCACTGGTCCACAAATAAGATTGGACAAAAGCGCTCTGAGCATGCTATAAGCATGAAAGTAGCGCTATATAAAAGCTATAATTATAATAATAAAAAAAGGCAATTATGGCATGTTTGATAAGGAAGGAATGAACAATTTTAACTAATCAACGCTATACAGTTTACATTTCTTTTTGCTAAACATTACTTACATGTAGACACAATTAAGTTATTTAAATAAGTATTGAAATTAAATACAACAATTTTTCGTTTGAATTGCAAGATAAATATTCAAAGGATAAACTAAGGTACACATTATATATTAGTGTGAAGAATTCAATTAATTGGATGTAAACATTAAAGTCACGACGTGCTTAAATGAAATCTATTATCGTGGACCCCCGTGGGCACCTCATAGACCCCAATTTGTTTTTTCACTTTCGTAGACCCCTTGGAAGTCTTCGTTGACCCCTAGGGGTGTATATAGACCACTTTGGGAATCACTGATCTAGATACTGTCCATCTCTAAGAAAAGCGTTGAAAAAAATCCCAAGACAAGCACATATTATACTTATAGTGATCTCAAGAATTACATCTAGATCTATATAGATATCTAGAAACAAATTCCCTGAAAGGCGACGCTTGTTAATTTACACTCACGTGTAGGCAGCCTGTTACTGTTAGAAATTACTTAGATCCATGGGCGTTCACCCCCCCCCCCCCGAAAGGGGGGTGTCGGAATTTAGTGACTGATTTTTTGCTTGATTTTGTTTATTTTATCAGAGATTGTCCCAGCACAGACAATGGGGGTTTTGATTTTAAAACCCCCTACCACCCTATTCTATAAAACAATACAAAAAAAAAATGCAAACGACAATCCCCAAATTCAAAGAACAAAGCTAAGTAAGATTTTGATTTTGATTTTAAAACCCCCTCCAAAATGTACGATAAACCCCCTCTTCAATATCCAAAAAGCAAAGTACAAATTCAAAATTCTATGAGCGTAGCCAAAGGAGTTATGAGTTTATACAGCGGGGTTTGAAGCTAAAAAATATCTCTTCAATATAAAAAAAAAATAATTAAAAATCACGCTATCAAAATTCAATGAGTGTAGCCAAAGGGAGTTTTGAGTATAACCGCCCCACCAGTGGGGTTTGAAGCTAAAATAATATACCTCTTCAATATAAAAAAAGCAAATTACACACTTTAAAATTTATGAGCGTAGCCAAAGGGGTTTTGAGTTCAAACCCCCACCAGCGGGGTTTGAAGCGAAAAAATACCTCTTCAATTAAAAAAAAGTAAATTACGCACTCAAAATGCTATAAGCGTTTAAACCCATCTTCAGAGAGGTTTGATGCTAAAAAAAAACCTCTTCAAAATTTTTTTTAAAAAGCGAATTACACTAAAATTCTTTGAGCGTAGCCAATGGGGGAGGGGGGTGGCTTTAAACCCCCCTTCTCCAGATGGCTTTTTTCAAAAAGTTTAAAACCCCTCCAAAGAGTTTTGAGGTTGAAAACCTCTCTCTTCAATATTATTCTAAAGCAAACTGCAGCCACCAATTCTATGGCCGTAGCAAAATGGGGTTTTGAATTTAAAGAGATTTTTTTAGTTTACCCCCCCCCCCCAGATGATTTTGACGATAAAATTTCCATTTTCAATAAAAAAATCTATAGCAAACTACAGTCACCTAATTCCAAAAGCGTAGTCTAGGGAGGTTACACATTTCTACAAGTGGCTGGGCTCCATTAATAAAGTGCAGTGAATAGTCATCTGCCGAAATAAAAAAAACAACAACACTAAAAGTGGCTTAACAGAGATGGCTAAGACAGATTTTAGGAGTCAGTTATAGTGATCGGATCTAAATCAAGGAAATCCTATGCCGAACTGGGAGTCGATCCCTTAGTAAGGTGAAAGAGCGTGACCTGTTGCGGGACCTATTCTCCGACAAAATGAATTACGCATAATAAGAGTTGCGATGACATCCTAGTACAACTTGGCGCCACACATTCATGGAGGTCCTTAGAGCAGGTGGGAAGAGGCTTCAGACATTGCCAGTGACAGATTTTTGTGGAAACAGCTTGCCGCTAAATACGCCGAACGGCGCGGGAGGTCTAAGCCAGTAAGAATAGCAGATTAGGTTTTTGAAATGTAACTTTTTAATAGCAGAATAATCTACTAAAGATACCTCAGAATAAGCAGTTTGTTGGCTTTCAATACCGGAAATAGTGCTTGGCGGCGGGGCTCCGCCCCGCGCTGGAGGAGCTCCTAGCGCTCCTCCAGACCCCCTTTGCAAGCAAGGATGGGGAGTCTATAATTTTTCCACTACTTTCAGCATCGCCACCATAAACGCCGGAAGTATTCACGTAGGCAGCGTATTGTCGAGCACAGTGTATGACTTCCGTAAGAACAACAGCCATCTTGCGAAGTTCGAGAGCAACAGTTTCGTCGATGACATTGTTTCAGAAATATGCGACTGATAGAAATAAACAGTTACCTGATGCAGTAATTTCGACCACATTGAAAGACCTATTGACTCCACGAAATATATGTGAAGCGGTGGCCATGGTTAGGAAACGAAGGGAAATACGAATGAGCAAAATCAAAACAAAGCTACAGAAAAAAAATCAACTATTTTAATGAAACCAGATATTGACGTGTGTAAAGAAAATTACACACATTAATGTAGTCAAGTGTGGTATATTATTATTATGTTTTTATTATGCGAATGTATATATTTATGTTTATTCATATCACCTGATATCACTAATAAATAACATCACTTTCGGGTCATTCACTGGAAAATGTTGTAAACCAAACATGTCTTCATTTAACCTTCTATGTCTAATAGTGTATGTAATAGAAGCTTGATAAGTCACGACACCACAATTGGCGATGAGAATGGGAAAGCCAGACACGTTTAATGAAGGTACAGAAACATTTATAAATTATAAAGAAAGGCTAGATGCCTAATTAATCAGTACTTTATTGCAAACAGTACTCCATCGGAGAAAAAGGCCGCTATACTACTAGCCTCCATAGGGTCCAAACCATATGCTACATTAAGGTCATTAGCATCCCCAGAGTTGCCCATCACGAAATCATATGAAGAGCTTTGCAAGTTGCTTAACAATCATTACAGCCCTCCTTCATTGGAGATTATGGAAAGATTTAAATTCCACAACAGAATTCAAGAAAGACAATGAAATAATCAACGAATTTATAACTGCTATTAAAGTACTATCAGAACACTGTAATTTCGGCCCAGCTCTCCAAGAATCACTAAGAGATAGATTTGTTTGTGGTCTAAAAGATGTAAACATTCAGAAAAGATTCCTTCAAGAGGCCAATCTAACATTATCGACAGCTATCAACATAGCTACAGCCATGGAGACGGCCAAGAGAGATGCAGAACAGATTCAGTCTAATCAAGCCCAATCTCTACACAGGATGCAAACCAAAAAGAGCACAGCAAAAGCTGAACTACGAATGAACGATAATTTCTATAGAAAAGATCAAAAGAAACCTTACAACTTATCCCCATCGAAACAAGAAGATAAAGGGGACACCAGAACTATGTGTCTCTCTTGTGGCAATTCGAATCATACAAGAGCAAGATGCTTTTTTCGCAGTGCTACTTGTTTCAAGTGTGGCAAACAAGGTCATATAGAAAGAGCATGCAAAAGAGAAGGAAATGTACACAATGTACACGAAGATACAGAAGAAGAAATATTCAGCTTGTCAACAAACACAAACAAAATGTGCATCAAAATTAATATTGACAGAATCGAGACAGAAATGGAAATAGACACAGGTTCTGGGCTATCATTAATGACAATAGAAGATTACAAGAAAATCTTTAAAAGAAACCCAAAACTTGAATGCACCAATTTCCGCTTGAGAACCTATACAGGAAAGAAATACTCCCTCTGGGAAAAGCGATTGTAATAGTATACAATCATCATGAAACCAAGAAACTTCCTCTGTACATATTGAGTAAAGGTAGCAATCCTATACTAGGACGTGAATGGATAAAATCTCTGAAGATCAAACAGTTAATATCCTCTGAATCTTGTATACAAGAAAATATCAATTGTCTAATCAAGGAATTTGAAGTGGCCTTCTCAGAAGGAATAAGCACCGTCAGAAACATGCATGCAAACATAGCAATAAAAGATGATGCTAAACCAAAATTCTGCAATGCAAGGCAGTACCTTATGCTATCAAGGCAAAAGTAGAAAAGGGATTGAACAAACTAGAGAATGAAGGAATTCTGTCTAAAGTGAATTACAGCAATTGGGCAACACCAATAGTACCAATAATGAAACCATCCTGAGATGTTCGAATATGTGGTGACTTCAAGGTAACCATCAACCCTGTGTTAAAAATCGAACAATATTCTCTACCAAAAATAGAAGATATTCTTGCAAACTTAGAAAAAGGAGATAAATTCTCAAAAATAGATATACGACAAGCATATTTTACACTTCAACTAGATGAAGCTTCAAAACACTTAACAACCATCAATACACACAAAGGCCTATATGTGTACAACGGACTCGTTTTTGGGATCACATCAGCTCCTATGATATGGCAAAGAACTATGGATATTATCTTAAATGGACTGCCAGGTGTACAATGCAATCAAGATGACATGATCATCACAGGGAAAGATGACACAGAACATCTTGCAAATTTAAGAAGTGTACTCAGCAGACTGAAGGAATATGGTCTCAAGGCAAATCTTTAAAAAATATGCCTTCTTCAAAGATGAAATTATTTTCTGTGGAATGAAAATTTCGAAAGAAGGATTACATAAAACCAATGACAAAGTATTAGCAGTAATGAACGCACTTACTCCAAACAATAAGTCACAACTGAGGTCTTTTCTAGGTATGGCTAACTATTACCATAAGTGGCTCAAAAATATAGCATAAATAGCTAAACCACTCTACAATCAACTACAAGATAAAGTTAAATTCATTTGGGACGAAAGCTGTACCAAGGCATTCGAAACAATAAAAACTATGATCGCATCTGATAATGTTCTCATAAGATATGACCAAAATCTACCAGTTCGATTGGCTTGTGATGTATCACCATATAGTATAGGGGTAGTTTTGTCTCATGTGACCAAATCAGATGACGAAGACCAATTGCGTATGCATCTAGAACACTAAATAAAGCAGAAGAAAATTATGCACAACTGGATAAAGAAGCTCTAGCAATAGTTTGGGCCGTAAAGAAATTCTTCATCTATTTGTGTGGGAGACACTTCACCCTCATTACCGATCATGAGCCACTGAAACACATTTTCAATCCAACCAAAGGTATTCCAGCTATGTCAGCTGCTAGACAGCAAAGGTATGCTGTATTCTTATCTGGATTTAACTATTCAATTGAATTTCGTAAGTCCAAGTCACATGACAGATTACCACTACCCATTACAACCCCAGTAAATGGAGACAACTTTATAGCAAATAATCTCTTTTACAGTGAACTAATGGAAACGATACCGCTAAATGCGACAATCATTGTTAAAGAATCTCGCCAAGATCCACAAATAGCACAAGTATTAAGTTTCACCTCACAAGGCAATTGGAGCAGATTCACATCACCTGGCATCGAACCATTTTTCTCAAGATGTCATGAACTTATGGTCCAACAAGTATGGTTACTGTACTGTGGCGTTATCGTATAATAATTCCTAAAAAGCTTTGCTCACAACTGTTGGACACTTTACACTAGGGGTGCACCGGATAGTACTTTTTGATATCCGGCCGGAGCCGGATATGACCGGATAGTAAAATTTGATATTCGGCCGGTGCCGGAGCCGGAGCCGAATACCTAAGTGTTTTGTAAATAGCTTGTATTGCTGAGCATTTTACGAAACTGTTAAATAACATACCTATATTTGTTGGTATTATTTTTTTCCTTTTATATACCTTATTGTTTTAAACTCTTTTGCTAATTGATTTATTAAAGATTAACAGTATTTATAAACATAAATTAATCTGTGTAGCATGAGCGTGTCTGTGTGTATGTATGAGGCCACCAACTATAAAGGCTGTGTGTTGGAGGGTCAATGTAAAATATGTTAGTATATATTTAACTAGTTACTAATGCAAATCTCTCATCTGGCTTGTATGGTGGTTGGATGTATGTGTTCAATAATTTCTGACCAACAACTGGTTATCAGACTTGTAATTTTAAGTCCAAAGACTGCTTCTGGTTCTGGCTTAATACTGATAGCTGTTAGTTAATAGTTGGAATCTGAAGCGTAGTAGGTCACATATTTATTAATCCTGATCTTTAAATGTTGCGAAGCATAGATTTAATTGTAGTCTGTAGGCCTATTATTGTTATCAATGTTTAGATCTACTGTTATATAGATCTAAGAGAATTAGGAAAACCAACTATAAAAGAAACAAAATCACCCACACCCTCCCTACCAAAAAAAACCAACATAAATAGACTTTGTGTTCGACTGATTGTAACAACCTGGTCAGATAGACTTAGTGAGCCTACACATGTAGTCCTAGTGTAGTGTGTATAGTTGATGGTGTTGACCTTCACGCGTTTTTTTTCCTTGGGCATACGCAATAGTGTTTAGTGTGCAGGCAAAAGAAGATAACACATTGGCATGATCAGTCAAGCATATAGATAAATTATCTCTGTACCTTAGTTACAGAGGTCAAGTGTTTCTTAACATTCCAGCATATTTTTTCTTTGTTTGCTAGATCTAATTGTGGTGCTTTAGATCAATTTATTTTCTGCGATGTTAAATTTAATTGTAAGGTTTTCCTTTATATATTAAGTCAATAGAATTAAACAATGAAATTAGTTTTCTTTCTAAAGGTTTTAATACAAGGGGAAAAATACATACACGCACACATGCACATATTAGTTTTATTTTATTGTGCAACGAACGTGTGTTCAGCGCCCTAAATGACATTTCTCTCCAAGTAAACAAACTTAGTGTCACCATCTAGTGACCTCTAGACAGTCTCAATATGTCTTAACAATTTGCGTTAATCCATTCTGGCTTAAGAATGGTCAATGTCTATATTCTCTATCAATACATTGTCATGGATTAAACAAATAAGAAGTTGGGGGTGTTGAGTCTCTTGAGCCCTCCCTTTAAAGATACCCTTGGTCAGTGTCTGTTTGGCTTGTAGTCCTGACTCATACGTGAGACTTAACTTAAAGTAAACAAACTTATTACCCGTCCAATGGTATAAAAGGTGTGGTTTGTGGTCCAGACCCTTGATTGACAACCAATCTCATAATAAACTAACTCATACCAAATTAACCTTATAGAGATTTGGCTTGTAGTCCCGCCTCTAATAAAAATTTTAATCCAAGTAAACAAACTCAGTTCCCTCATAAGATGTGACCTCTAGACAGTGTCGACACGTTGACATCTGGCTTAATGTGGTCAGCTGCCTATTTGCGAACTCAATGTTATGGACTAAACAAACAAAAGGAGGTGGGGGTAGCTCATCTCTACCTCTGGAGATACACCCGCACATCTTGACAGATTATCAGCGTGACGAAGTTAAGGAATATGACATGTTTACTAGACCACTCAAAGGTCAAGACAAGCCAGTGTGCCAGACATCGCTGCTACGTATGTAATACGAATTTATAATGTAAAGTCTAGTCCCCCCCCCAATAACAAACCTAGTTCCCGCGTGTGACCTCTAGAGAGTGCTTACGTCCATCGTATCTGACTTGGGGTCACCTGTCAATCAATGAACTCAATGTGATGGGCTAAACAAATAAAAGGGGGAGGGAGTTGTTCATCTAGAAATATACCTGGTTACCTTAGAGGTGTGGCTCTTGTAGTCCAGCCCCCCCCCCCCTCCAATAAAGATTAACTACTAAGTAAACAAACTCAGTTCCCTCGAAAGGTGTGACAACTAGAGAGTGTCTATACGCTGACATTAAACCTACGTCCATCGTATTTAACTTGTGGTTACCTGCCTCAATGTGATGGACTAAACAAATAAAAGGGGGTGGGAGTTGTTCATCTCTACCTCTGAAGATATACCCGCACAGCTAGACAGACGTCTGGTCAGCATGACGTAGTCAAGGAATGTAACATTTTAACATGTTAACTAACTTACTCAAAGGTCAAGACAAATTGAAAAAAGTGCCAGCCATTGCATCTCTGTATGTAAAGCGCATTTATGATGTAAAGTTTCATCTCTATTTATATTAAGTTATTAACATGCCTTGTCTTTATAATAAACGATGTTTGGTGCATATTTATAATGGCTCTATTTTTAAGCACATTATTTTGTTTTCATATAAACATTAATACATTCTATAACAGACAGTAATGGAACGAGGTCCACTTTATGCATGTTAAATAGGTGTATTTTTACTATCCGGTTTACTATCCGGTAGTGATATCCGACCGGAGCCGGATAGCACCGGATAGTAAAAAATGCCGGATATTCGCCAGAAGCCGGAGCCGGAGGGACTATCCGGTGCACCCCTACTTTACACATAGGCCATCTGGGCATTGTCAAGATGAAAAATGTCGCACGAATGTATTTTTGGTGGCCAGGTATAGATAAGGACATAGAATCTATCACAAAGTCGTGTGAGGGATGTTCTTATCATCAGCCTGATCCTCAAAGAGCACCACTACATCCATGGCAGTGGCCAGAGCGGCCATGGGAACGAATACGTTTAGACTTTGCTGGATCTTTTATGAATAATATGTTCTTAATAATACTAGACGCTCATACAAAATGGGCAGAAGTATTCCCCGTCAGTTCTACACAATCAGCTTCAACAATCGAATTTCTCACAGAAACATTCTCAAGATTTGGAATACCCAACATCATCGCAAGTGACAATGGCTCTACGTTTACTTCAAATGAATTTAAAGACTTTACTAAAAGAAATGGGATCAAGCACATCACAACTGCACCTTTTCACCCGGCTACCAATGGACTTGCAGAAAGGTTCGTGAAATCATTTAAAATAGCTATGAAGGCTGCAAAAAATGATACAGGCACATTAAGTCAGAAAATCTCTAGATTTCTATTCGCTTACAGAAATGCTCCACAATCCACAACTCATGAGAGTCCAGCATTCCTTATGTTTGGAAGAAGACTACAATCTCGTCTGGATTTACTGTGAGCTGGCGCTCCTAGATCTAATTTTTTTTTATCTATTTATATCTATTTTAATTTTTGTAAACAATATAGGCTAGTGCTGAGTGCATGCCTGTCTCCCGCCAGCTCTTTAACTTTAAAGTTAGTGTAGACGAGTCATGACCTGGCTCTATAAATAGAACGGATTCTGCCGTGTCTTGTCCCTTTTCCGGTGTTGACCGCTGGTCAGTGCTTGATTAGCTGGTCTGTGTGACCAAGCAGTGAGTTAGAAAGTTATTTTTAGTGTTGTTCCTGTGTGGACGTGCTCTGTGTGGACTGCCTGTAAGTTGAGAAAGTGTTTTATTTTTACTTGATATATTTTAATTAGGATTGATTGTTGTAAGATTGATTTGATGTAAACGGATTAGTGCCGTGCAACACCGGCTTAATTACTCAGCCATTGTCTATGATGGAACTTGAAGGTCCTTTAATCTGGATAGCATCACCCCCCACCCCCCAGGAGCCATCCCTATGATCTCCTTGTTGCTTTTCTATACAATGTTTTATTACCTTTAGTTTCTAAAAGTATTTCCATTAATATTAGAATGATTATTTTATATATTTTTTTATGTTTGTTTATATTTGATATTGCAGGCTATAATTACTGTCTGCCGCAGTTATTACTGTCTGCCGCAGTTATAGCTGTTGTTTTATTGTTGCCTTACTGTCTAACTTACTGCCTAACTGTCTGCCGCAGTTATTACTGCCTTATGGCCGAACTGTCTGCCGCAGTTATTACTGCCTTACGGCCTAACTGCCTGCAGCAGTTCTGCTTTACTGTTGCTAGTAGCTTACTGTTTAGTGTTGGGGTAGTTTAGGTTATTTGATGGTGGGTTTAGTTAGTAATAGTTGTAGATTTAGCAACATAGATCCAGAGGCGGCAGAGGGTTTTGGTTAGTGGAATTGTTAAGTTCAGTTAAGTAGGGTTGATTAATTATTTAGTAGTGTGTATATAAAGTTTTTGTTTATTTCTAAGTTTATTTTCATTTTCGTATTCACCTATATTTTTATTGCTTTGTAAGTTGGTTGTAAATAAAGTGTATATAAGTTTGCTTTATAATTGTAGTTGGTTATTTTATTTTTAGTTAGCTAGTTTAGTTTAGTTTAGTTTAATTGTGCTGTCTGGTTGCTTAGGCTACTATAGCCCCTTGGTCGCAGACCGAGGTGCACAGATTGGGCCCACCCAGTAGAGCTACCACCTGCCTACTGTTATAAATGAATAAATGTTGAGCAGCAGATAACCAAAAAGGGCCTCACTCAGTAGCGCCACCCTGACCTGCTCACATTACTTAGGCCAAACATGGACATTCAGAATAGACTAATAAAAAATTACTCCAAGGCGAAGCTGAGAGAATTCCAAGTTGGGCACAGCGTTCTTGCACGTGATTACAAAGCGAATCAAGAAAAATGGCAATATGGTGTAATAAAGTCCAAAACAGGACTTCTAATGTATACAGTAGAAATATACCCAGGCATGAAATGGAGGAGACACATCGATCAGTTGGTCAGCACTCCAAGACAAGAGAATGGTAAATCTACCAGAGAAATGATTCCTAAGGTGTCAGAAAGAAATGAACATTTCGCTAGTGCTACTCCAACACCAGATGCTGTTACAGTACCTTCTCAAGACAGTCTTAGTGACCAAGCTACAATACCGGACCCAGTAGGAAACATTGAAGATTCCTCCCAACCTCATGTTGAGTACCCATGCTCACCTACTAGAATGGCAACAAATACTACTCCTACACCCACAGTTATACATCCTGAAAACAGTAACCCAACCTTGCAAGATGGTATTATTACCAGAAGTGGCAGAGAAGTTCAAAAACCACACAGATATAACGAATAGAACAATCACATAAACTGACTTGTATCTTATTTTATATTTGATATATGCTGACTATCTGTCCGGTCATATGTTCAATTTTTTTTTACATTTCTTTTTTTTTTCTTATCAACCTTCTTGTTCAATTTAAATGTTATCAACTTTTTTTTTTGGAGGAGGGAGGTGCTGTGGTATATTATTATTATTATTTTATTATGCAAATGTATATATTTATGTTTATTCATATCACTAATAAATAACATCACTTCTGGGTCATTCAATGGAAAATGTTGTAAACCAAACATGTCTTCATTTAACCTTCTATGTCTAATAGTGTATGTAATAGAAGCTTGATAAGTCACGACACCACACAAGTATATAGAATGTATGTATAAAGAGAAAGATTACTTGTAATCCCCCCCCCCTTTTTTTTTCTGAGCGTGCTCTCTGTCGCCTCGATAGTTACGCTGGGTAACTGTAGGCCGACTTGCTACTGAGCGTGATCTATGTAGGAAACAGAATTTTTATCATATACTGTGTGACTTCGCTTCACGCAAGGCTCGTAAAGTAATTCTGTATGTAGTACAGTATGAATAAAATGCAAAGACGAATTTATTTTCTAATACAAACTCTTAATTTTCACTTATCATCCGTATCCCTACCCAAACAGGGCCCCGCAAAATCCATTTCCAATAGGGCCTCACAATGGTTAAGTCCGGCCCTGCTATTTAGTGACGGATGAATCTTACTTGTTCTCCCCCCCCACTTTCTTTTTTTTCGCCGCTAAAGTTACGCAGGGTTACTGTAGTTCGACTTGCAGAAATAAAAGAGTGATGTTTCCATGACTTCTTGGTGGTGTCAGAAATGGTTGAATAATGAAGAGAATTATATTGATGCGCCCAGATGAGCCACTGGCTTTGGTTTCGTCTTGATACGTTCCAGCACGTACAGTCTGTCTCCATGCAGTCCGGCCTTGGGCTATCTCCTCCCACATACTATGGTCGTTCTCATGTCTCTCTTGCAGACATCTCTGTAGATCAGTCTTGGGCGGCCCTTGGGTCTGACTCCATCTGCAAGCTCAGCGTATAGGATGTCTTTAGGGATTCTTCCATCTGGCATGCGAGTGACATGGCCGAGACAGCGTAGTCTTCTCTGTGTAAGAAGAGCATAGATGCTGTGTATATTGGCCTGTTTCAAAACGTCCTGGTTGGAGACATGATTCCTCCAGGAGATGCACATTATGCGTCGCATAATCTGTGTTCTTGACGCATGTAATTTCTCCAGCTCTCACTGCCATAAGAAGTGAGCACAGAACGCAGGCATTGTAGACTAGATTTTGGTTGCCGTAGTCAGTTTGGTATTTTCCCACACGCGCTTGGAGAGTTTTGCCATTGCTGCAAAAGCCTTTCCTTTTCTTTTTGTCAGCTCAGTGTCTAAATCTAGGTTCCTGGCTATTGTTGTTCCCAAGTATGTGAATTCATGCACACTGTGGATATATACTCCCATCTTCCAGGGATTTAAAAGCGATGGTGAGTACCACTGAAAAGAAGATGCTGAATAGTGTTGGAGCCAGAACACGTACTTGTTTTACTGCGCTCTTGATGGAGAATGGCCTAGAGACGAAACTGTCAAACTGTACATTGCCCTGCATATTTTCTTAAAAGGTGACACTATTTCCCGTACCTTGTTTGGACAGGCAATTCTCTCTAATACAGCAAACAGTCGGTTCTGCTGACAAGGTCAAACACCTTGGTAAATCCAATAAAAGCTATAAAGAGGGACTGCTTATGTTCTCTTATTTTCTCCTGTAGCTGCCGCAAGGAGAAGATCATATCTATTGTGGATTTATCGGCCATAAAGCCACACTGCGATTCTGGGTAAAATTGTTCTGCCAAGATCTGCAGCCACTTCAGTATTAGTCTAACATAAGCCTTTCCAACTATGCTAAGAAGTGAAATGTCATTTATAAGTTACAATCGGATATTGTAACGTTTCTCATTATTCATGATCTCTGCAAATTGCACCAAATGAACAACCAATTCAAAGAATCTGACAACTCAGGGCTCCAAAGTAACATTTTAATGTCAAATATATTACAGACAATACTGAACAATGGACAGCACGTAACACTGACAGTACAAATATTTCAACGTGAACAGCCGTATCACCTGTTTTCTCCGCCTCGTCCCGGACTTGCACTGGGTTCCACTGTTCAAAATTGACTTCACACAATGGGCTCTTTATGTCGGACTCGATCAAAGATCAAGATCAATACGTCGTCTCTTACTGGCGAGGTGTCTTGACTGTAATTGACAGTACTCCGCACCGAACCGTCGTAATGCGCCGTACAGAACCACACCGCTGAACCACACTGAACTGTGCTGTAGTCGACTCGGACTGTACTGAACCCGGACTTTACTGTGACACCTTCGCTCTTTATATTGGGTCCCCGTTGACCTGAGTAGTATTCACTCTAGATGTTTCTTCAAACTGCCCAGTCTACGCAGTTGACCGTCTTGGCTGACCGTCGCAACTTGTCACGGTTGATCGCTCGTTAAGCACTGGTCTGATGCGATTTGCGTAGGCTGTCTACACAAAAAACACCACTAACTGGCAACACAATAAACTACAAATGTTACACTGTACCTCACTGCCTCTCTATCGGTGGGAGCGGCAATGGGCTTATATTGCCATCACAATGGAGCAAGCTGCGTTGTAGCCTCTGAATGCAACATCCTGCTCCGGATGGTCTTTCGTTGGTCAAGGGGACGTCGTGTTCTTTGCTGGCCTTTGTCAGTCGCTGCTGACGGCAACAACCTGGCAAATAGAGGGGTAATGGATGACATGGCTGGTGGTCGTCAAGACCGTTTGTATAACACATTGCTTCGGCAGGTGGTGAATGCTTTGCAAATAAACCGTAGGCCCCCAGGAGGTAAGTTTTTCAAACCTAGTCGCATCTAGAAGACATGTCAGTAGGCACTGGGTAACGTCCAGAATATAAAATGTTTATCAACTGCTGCATCAGGTCTCACTGGTTTATCCTGACCACCTTCAAGGCTTCTCTCGCTGGTAACAGCACCTAGACAAGAATCTGTTGGGTACAGACCTTGTTGCAAAAACTTTGGGTACTTGCACTCTTCCTGCGAGGTCACGTCAGCACAGATCTCGTAGAATGCATGGGTGCAGGCAGGAATCACGTTGACATAATCAGGTCTGTGCTCTTCGTTGTGATATGATTTTGATTTGATTTTAGGCACATCGGCACAATTTAGGCCATGTCGTGCCTGCAGTCCCTTAAGGACAACTCTCTCTCCAAACAACAAGGGCCAAATTCTATACAGTAAAATCAAGGTCTATTCACAGTTAAAATAGTAAAGGTAGTAAAAATTTAATTATTTGGTAAAAATCTATTGTAAATAGTACATGTTCACAAATTCATAAATCAGATCTTCGTAGATAACCCCACTTCCCGGATAAAGCCCAGTACCCAGGGTCGACATTATCAAATAGTGTTTTTAAGTAAGTGGCTCTAAAATATTTCTCCTGGTATCTGGGGCAATCAACGAGGATTTGTTCCACGGTGAGGCGAGAGTCACAGTACTCACAAAGTGGGGGCTCGTCTCTCTTCAGCACAAAAGAGTGCGTGATGTAGGTGTGGCCAATCCTAAGTCTGGACATGGTCGTGCTACCACCTGACATCCGCCACAATCTGCCTGAGTTTATTGTGAGTCTCAGCCTCCCATCGGTTCTGCCACTCTCGATAGGTGGCAGAGGCAATACTTTGTCTCAGGTCCGAGCAGGAAATAGGGTTCCTGACACCGCATGATTTAGGGCTCTCTTTGCTTCTCTGTCTGCGGCTTCGTTTCCCTCAATGCCAACATGGGAGGGGACCCAAATGAAGGTGACATCCCTACTGTCGGCTGTTATTTGGTCCAACAGCTTCAGGCTCTTATGTACCAATAGGTGTCAGTCTTCATCCGCCCCAAAGCTTGCAATGCAGATTTGGAGTCGGAACAGATTATAAATTTCCTCCTTTCTGATGCTTTAACGGCCATAAGTGCAAGCGATATTGCATGCAATTCGGCCATAAAGATGGAGCAGCCATCGGGGAGTCTACGTGAGATTGTTTTGTTCCGAAAGGAGCAGGCACACGCAACCTTTCCATCCATTTTGGATCCGTCTATGTAGATAATGCCACAATCTCCGTAGCTCTCCTGCAGTTCCCTTAAGTGGACTTGTAGTATGCTTGGGTCTGTATTTTCTTTTTTGAAATTAAGGAGGGATAAATTTAATTTGGGTTTATTCATTAGCCAAGGAGGATTCTGAGGGGTTTCTATTTTAGAGATTTGGTCAATGGGTGGGGTTAAGTTTTGGATGGGTTCTCTCATTCGAAGGCCTAACGGCTGTATGACGTTAGGCCTTCGATTGTATAATTCTACCTCTGTGGGGTTAAATATGGAGTCGAAAGCAGGGTTCGTGGGGTTGGATTTTAGCTTGACTATATACTGCATTGCAAGCTTTTTCATTCTATTACCATGGGGAGTTCTCCAGCCTCCACATGGAGACTTGGGATAGGTGATGTACGAAACGCACCGAGACAGAGACGCAGGGCAGCATTTTGTATTGGTTCCAGTATTTTTAGATAAGACTTCCTTGCTGCTCCATATATTATGGATCCGTAGTCTAGCTTGGATCGAATTAGACTCCGATATAGCAGCAGTAAGGTATCTCTGTCAGCTCCCCAGTCCGTATGGCTGAGTACTCTAAGTATGTTTAATGACTTTTGGCATTTCTTCTTAAGTTCCTTAATGTGGGGGAGAAAATTAAATTTGGAATCTAAGGTGAGGCCTAAAAATTTGGTAGTTTTCACGACAGGGATCTTCTTTTTGTGTATAAATAGTTCAGGGTCTGGGTGGAGTCCCCTTAAATTACAAAAATGCATACTAACTGTTTTGGAGTCCGAAGATTTAAAACCATTATCGTTCGCCCAATTTTGAATTTTGTTTAAACATAACTTTAATTTTCTTTCTAAGGTGTTCATGTTTTTCCCATAAGTAAGAATGACAAAGTCATCCACATACAAAGAGCACTCTATGCCAGGGGACAGCGCATTTATGATGCTTTTTATTTTAATGTTGAACAGGGTGACTGACAGAATGTTGCCCTAGGGTACACCCATTTCCTGGTCATGAGTGTCAGAAGCGGAGTTGCCCACTCGAACCAGAAATTGTCTGTCTTTCAGGAATTCCCCCACAAAACGGCGAAGGTGTCGCTTAAGCCCCATAAGCTCCAGGTCACGTAGAGTGCCATGTTTCCAGGTTGTGTCATAGGCCTTTTCTATATCGAAGAATACAGCTACTAGATGTTCTCTTCTAAGTAATGCATTTCTAATATAAGCTTCCAGCCTTACCAGGTGGTCAGTTGTTGTCCGCCCCTGCCGGAATCCGCACTGGTAGTTGGAGATCACTTTATTCCTCTCCAGGTACCAGACCAGCCTACTGTTAATCATTCTTTCCATGGTTTTGCAGATGTAGCTTGTTAGTGCTATTGGTCGATAGTTAGCTGGGTCAGAGCCGTCTCTTCCCGGTTTAGGTATCGGTATAAATGTGGCTTTCCTCTATCTGTTTGGGAAAGCGCCTGTTTGCCATACACAGTTATAGACCCCTAGCAGGACTGTCAATGAGGGTTCGGGAAGGTGCTTGAGGAACTGGTAATGGATTTCATCTTCTCCAGGCGTCGTGTCATGTGACTTGTCTAGCGATTCCCTCAGTTCCTCAAGCGAGAACGGTTTGTTGTAGTCTTCATTGTTCTCTGACCTGAAATCAATTGGGTGTCTTTCCTCCCTGGTTTTGACTTTTTGGAACTCTGGCGTGTAGTGTGCAGTGGATGACTTTTCTGCTAATGAGGATGCAAGGCAGTCAGCTATTTCTCTGGGGGACGTGACAGTTCGTCCCGTTGTGATATTCGCAGCAATCGTCAGGCTTCTTGTCATGACAGCCAAGCTCGCACGACTCATTATCACAGTTCCAGACAGCGCTACCATGATCAGCGTCTCGTTAAGTAACGGATCGTGTATCCTTGTCGACATGGTAGCCACCTGATCGTCTGTTTCGCTCAGCACGATACCCATATGCTCATGTCTTGTGCGGCAGGCTACATATCGATTCTTGCTGATCATTGTACCTAACATTTCATCTACCTTGTTTATGTCAAATGACTTTTTTTTCCTCAAAAAAAAATCGACAATAGGTTGTTCAGGATTTTAAAACAATTAATTTACTAGAAACGATTATTGAAAATCCCTTTTTAGACTTATTTTACGTTTAACTTTCTTGCTGAAACATAGCAGAAGTTTTTTTTTATCGGTAAATTATGTTCCGGATTTTGTTTTGAAAAAGAAATCGACCCCCATTACACCAAAGTATGGTTTGAAATCTCTCCCCAAGGCTATAGTACATCTTATTTTCATATGAGACCATCCCAAAAATTTATTTAATTGACAGTATTAGATTTATCTGCAATGCTCTTTTTCTCTCACTATTTAAAACTATTGCGATGTTTCGGAAGGGAAATTAAAAGTTAATCAGATTTTCAATAGCTTTTGGTCTTTTCTTTTATTGCTGATATAGTGCAATAGAAACAATTAAAGAAAATAATAATGTTTTAAATAAAGCGAATGTATGAATAAAAATATATTATGAATGGAGCTAAAAATAGCTAGTCGAGCTTAAATCCAATTTTTTAGATGAAAACATTGGCTTGTGTATCTATATTATAAAGTAGAATGTGAGGTGTATGTATGTTACGAATAGAAATCAAAACCGTTTGACCAATCTTGATAAAACTTAGCAGAAATGTTCCTTGCGTGCTAACTTAGGCCGTAGCGTATGCATTGTCCCCTAAAACAAACTTAAGACCCTCAAAAAAAAAGTTTACCGACTATAATTACTTTATAACTTGTAATCTTTTAGGCCCAAGTTCAGCCCGACAGTCACATCATACACACCCAGTTGTGCATAAATTAATAAACGAGGTGTATGATGATTTAAATTAAAATATGAATTTAATCTAATGATATTTGTACAATGAAAATGATCAATGATATAATAATCAAATATAAATATATATATAATATGATGTGATTTTCAAAATTCAATACTTGTAATAGGATTACAATAAATACTTAATTAGTATTTAAAAATACGGATAATCACTTTAACGTATATGGTTCAGTAACAATATGTCAACACAACAACTGGCAATACATGTAGATCTATCTTCCAGCCCAGATACTGTTCACCGACAATCAATAATCAATAAGTTCTTCATCCCGTCAAGTATGTGAGTCGAAAGTTGTTGCCTCGGGAGCAGAGGTTTTCGAACATCGAGCGAGAAGGCTTGGCTATCGTTTTTGCCATTAAAAAACTGGACAAGTACCTGGCTGGCGTGAAGTTTCATCTTCAAACTGACCCCAAGGCCTTTCTACGGAGAACGAACTTTACGAACCACCGAGTTACGAGGTGGGCTCTGATACTCCAGGATTACACCTTCGAAATGTGTGCCACAAACGAGAGGACAATATACTAGCCAGCGGACTTGTGCTCAAGACTAGTGTGATTCTAGTATAAAGACTTAAAAACAACAACATTATAGTATAGTATTGTTATGTACATATATGTATCGTGGATATATATATATTTTTATGCATTGCAATGTTATATATTATTTTCATGAGGGGTGTTATTCTTTGCGGCAGCATCTGTTTGAATAATAGCTTGTTCCTGACAATCTGAAGGTTGTATTCTTCGGCTTCAGGTTTTGGCAATGTTTCCTAATTTCTTTTGCTTACATTTTGTTCATGTCTAAAGATAAGAGAACTAGATTTCTAATTTTCTATAAATAATCATATTACTAATATGATTTTAAAAGCCCATTTTGATTTTATATCAACATACGAGATAAATCTCTGACCATATGTAAATAATTATGAAGCATTAACAAAGCTTTAAACTCTTCATAATTTTTTGTTTGTTGGTAATTATAAAAGTTGTGTATTGAGTTAAACATCAAGCTATTTGTCTATGTGCTAGAAGTACCAGTATTTCAATTTATTAATGTGAAGTTGTTCTGTAAATTGCAAATATGTAAAACTAATTTTTCTTTGCATAAGAATGCTTGTAATAGTTTATTTTAAAAAGTAATAACACATCCCTGCTACACCATTTTGAACATATGTATAAAAGTATTAAAATTACACATTATACTTTTACTATTATTCTTTAATTCTGTTCATAGAGTAAATATCATACCAACAAGTATAATACAATTGAATAAAACTGCTTCAGTGCTTGAAGTTCATTTAAGTTTTAACATCACAGACTTTCATAACCTGCACACACAAAAAAAATCAAATGCATGTTGTATTTAATGGAAATGAAAATGAAATGAAATAATTACTGACAAAAGCTGTATCTAAATTCTACCTCTTCATAAACAGTCCAAGACAAAGCTGACATTAATGTACGTCTCAAAGATCTAGGGATAATGCCTCTCCAGAAGCCAAAAAGACCACACTTCTATTTATCAAACAAAAAATTGTCATAAAAAACATTAACATGATATAACAAGAACAAAAAATGTAGTCTGTAAAATTAAAATGTGAACTATTTCTTTTAAAGAACATCTACAATGTAAAGCAGAAAAGTAAGGCATATGTATGTACG
This sequence comes from Biomphalaria sudanica, assembly GCA_036873155.1. NCBI lineage: Eukaryota > Metazoa > Mollusca > Gastropoda > Planorbidae > Biomphalaria > Biomphalaria sudanica. The sequence continues at coordinate 416,132 of JAZGLO010003202.1, read as the reverse complement.
TCCCAAATAAATCAAAACTGTTTGACCAATCTTGGTAAAACTTGGTATTAAAGTTCTTTAGATCATGGTAGTGTATGTTTAATGTCCCTCCCACAACAGGGAGACCCTAAAAATAGACAAAAAGTGCCTAATTAGATCTCTATTAAGTAAATTAATTGCATACATATGGTTTCACAGTAATATGTATATATATTGGATATGAATCGCTGAATGGGTAAACCCATTTTCATACTCTTATTTTGTGGCAAAATTAATAAAAAAATGTTTAGGGACATTCTCCATGTTTGACATAGATCTAAATTCAATCCAGTAGATCAGTAATACCCAAACTAAGGCCTGCAGGCCGCGGGCCATATCTGGTTAGTACAAAATCAATAAAGAATAAATATACATGTATATATATAAATATATATATATATAGAGAGAGAGGGAGATAACAGTATCAGTTGGTATAATGTATACTAAATATTTTTTTTAACTAGAATCTTTTCTTTTTTTAAAGCTTTCTCCAATTTAACAGCCCACAAGATTCTTCCCACCACCTTTCACTATTTTGCAAGTAAATTCTTGTAGCCCATGAGGAAAAAACTACTTTCTTTGCCAGTTCAGTCCTAAAGGGGGATGCCTTCCCTTCCATATCAACTCATCTTTAATCTGCCAGTTTTATCCTTTAGGGATAAGAGGTTTTTAGAGCTGAATGGTTTCTACAAAAGAAAATGTCTGAGAGAAACACACTTTCCACAATAAAGAGAAATAACATACAATTGATTCCAGGCCAAATAAAACAAATACAAATGCTTTGCATCTTAAGTAGCTACCATTTCTAAACACATAACATTCATCATTTATCAAATGTATGACTATGCTATAAAAGATATTGAAATGCACAATGAAAATTCTTAGGTTCTTTAGTTCCAGATTTAGATTTCGCCCTAATCTTAAGCCAGTGCTTATAACTATTCAAACATATCTGCCCCACCACTAAAAAAAAAGATCAATTGCTATTTAAAGAGATCAAATGTAGGCCCTACATGTATTTGCTTTATTTCCTGTTCTTACTTAGTTCCCTTCCTACCTAATAGGAAAACAAAAGTTTTGGCCACAAATTAACCAAAATAAACACTGACAATTCTCTAGTTTATCAGTTCTAGATCTAGCTCTTTAAAATAACAAAGCTTTGCATATTCCAACGTAATAGATATGACCTTTCACACTTCAATGATTTATTCCACAGAGCCAAGGATATTGTGTAACATGATTGCATTTGTATTGTAATGGATCTGAAGGTTAGTGGGCTATGTAAATGTATGCAAGCATTATATATTTAGTTCGTCCATCGTGGTTCGATGATGACCACTTTGTCATCCAGGGTGCTGAGGGCTTTGCACTGGGGTTTTATGCCTCCTCATGTGGCTGGTGAGACCTATGTGAGCCCGGAATGTTCGGCCGCACACTGGGCAGGTTATTCCAGCTGGAGCTAGTGTTGTTTGCCTTGCTTTTCTTTTCTGGCGTTTTTCTTCTGCCAGCGTTGTTCTTTTTTCCTCAGCAACCTGTGCGCCAGTTTTCACAGCGCGACGCCATGATGCTCTGTCATGTGCCTGTCTACCAGGTGCCTGGGTCTATGCTGAACGCCTTCAGAGAAGCTTTGAGGGTGTCCCTGAAGCGCTTTCTTTGACCACCTTGCAAGCGCTTTCCTTCGCTTAGTTGGACATACAAGAGTCGTTTAGGGATTCTGTAGACGTGACCTGCCCATCGCAGCTGGGACTGCATCAGGATTGTGTGGATGCTTTGCAGACAGGCTCTTCCAAGAACTTCTGTATCTGGTATTTTGTCTTGCCATTTGACATTTAGTATTTTTCTCAGACATGTCATGTGGAAGTGGTTCAGTTTCTTTGCATGTTTACTGTACACTGTCCATGTTTCTGAGGCATAGAGCAATGTAGGGAGGATGACGGCTCTATAGACCCCTAGCTTTGTGTTTGTGGTGATGCCACGTCTGTTCCAGACAGTTTTAGACAGTCTGCCATAGGATGCACTGGCCTTGGCGATACGCAGGTCGATTTCACTATCGATTTTTTTACATTTCTGGAGACTGCCAAGCCAAGATATGTGAATTTGTCCACTGCGTTTATATCCTGTCCATTTATAGTGATCCGAGTAGGCTTTCCCAGGAGCAGGTAGATATAAGACTTCCGTCTTGTTCGTATTGATGGTAAGGCTAAAGTCTGAGCATGCTCTTGATAAGTCACTGACGATGCTCTGCAGATCGTTTTCAGAGCAGGCATTTAGGGCACAGTCGTCAGCAAATAGCAAGTCTCTGATTACTGCTGCATTTGTTTTTGATTTTGCTTTAAGCCGCCTCGGGTTGAATAGGCCACCATCAAATCTGTATATATATTTATCCCGTTGTTTTCTCTATTTAAAAATGCATCTGTCAGCATAGCGGAGAACAGAATACTGAACAGTGTAGGTGCTAGGATACAGCCTTGTTTTACCCCGTTTGATACTTCGAAGGGCTCTGATGGTTCTCCACTTTCTTGGACACGAGCCTTCATGCCATCATAAAATAGTCTCACCATGGTTATGAATTTTTGTGGACAGCCATACTTTGACATGATCTTCCAGAGTTCTTCTCTGCTAACAGTGTCGAATGCCTTTGTTAAGTCGACATATATTGAGATCAGGTCAGCATTTTGTTCTTGGCATTTTTCCTGGAGCTGCCTTGCTGCAAAGATCATGTCAATGGTTCCACGCTCTTTTCTGAAGCCGCAGCGTTTTAGGATTTCTTCCTTATCTGTCAATAGGATTGTCCCATCAGCATTTAATAGAGGTGATGAGCCTGACTTTGTGGGTCCATAGATATCGTTTATGGCATGGTAGAAGTTCTTCAAATCGTGCTTGTCAGCAAATGCCTGTATTGTTTCCACTTTCTTGCTAAGCCAGGTATCTTGCATTTGGCGTAACTGCAAGCATTAGAAAGCCATCAACTACATCACTATTGTTACATTTTTTTCAAGTTACTCCATCTATCTGATCAAAATTTTTTACACGTTATTTCTCCCAATTCTGATTCTCGGATCAAGTTGAAACTTTGCATAAATTTTCATTGTCAATGACAACACAAAAAATCAATAATAAAAAAAAGTAACCATGCAACTGGTTAATCATAATTAATTAATTTTGTTTTATATGGATAATTTATTAAATTTGCGCTAATAATTAAAATAATAATGTAGAGTATTAGGTCCTTTGTTAAAAATTTTAAACTAAGAACAGTCTAATAAAACCCTTTATTTTCATAAGTACTTAAATAGCTCAGTAGCAAAACACGTGGACCTGATGGTATTCCAGCTAGATTACTCAAAGAACTAAGCAATGAGCTAGCCCCAGTGTTCAAAATACTCTTTCAGGCTTCACTTAACCAGGGCAGAGTACCAAAGGACTGGAAAGAAGCTAATGTCACCCCCCTATTTAAAAAAGGAGAAAAATCTGACCCAGGAAACTACAGACCAGTATCACTTACCAGCATCACATGTAAAATCCTAGAACGCATAATATGTAGCAACATCATAAACCACTTAGACAAACAAATGTCCTCACACCATACCAACATGGCTTTAGGAAATATAGATCATGTGAAACACAACTAATAGGACTAATTGATGATTTTTCAAAAGGTTTAGATAATAGTGAACAAATAGATGCTATCTTACTAGATTTTTCTAAGGCTTTTGACAAAGTTCACCACCATAGTTTGCTTAACAAATTAAAATATTTTGGCATTAATGGTCCACTGTATCAGTGGATTAAAGATTTTCTGATAGGGAGAGAACAAACTGTAATAATAAATGGCTGTAAATCAACACCGATAACAGTAAACTCAGGTGTACCTCAAGGAACAGTTTTAGGTGCACTACTTTTTTAAATTTACATAAATGATTTACCAAATTGCATTACTTCAGAAACAAAAGTCAGAATTTAAGTCATTGTTTAATATGCATGACGCGTAGGACGTAATCATCTTCTTTTTTGAAGTAACGTCTGTATTATATAAGATAAGATAAGATAAAAGTTGAATCACAGAGGTCCTAAAATCCTAAATTCTTCATCATCATTACACTCCATTGCAGTGTGGGCATGGGAACCTCAAATCCTCTCTTGCAAAAGGTCTGCAGTTGTGTGGACTGAGTGAGTATTTGTCCCATTCAGTTATACTGGTACTCTTACATTTTAAATGACATATATTTTTTTTTTAATTGCTTTTGTATAGCACAACTTTCATGCTTAAAACATGTTCAATGCCCTATGGTCCAATCTTTTTTGAAGACCAGTGGAGTGTCTGGAAGAAAGTTTTTTGTGCTGCCTTTAGGCACTAGGGAAACATAAGTCTGCTCAAGTTGGGTTCTGAATTCAAGCCCCATTGAAAGATAACCAATTTCCCTTGATATGTAGCCAAGCGGTTTAAGCCTCTCAGCCACACATCCCCACCAAAAAAATAATAAAAATGTTTAATATTTAATTAGAGAGGTTGAACAAATGTAGAAGATTTACACTGTATATGTATGGAATGACTGTTTTTAATCTGCCATACTTTAGTGGATAGAGTTGCATGTTTGTTTTGATGACATCAGCAGGTTGTGTGATGAAAGATGTGAAAGTTCCAGCAATAATACCATTGGTGAAATTGATTAACGAGGAAGTGTCAACTGAAAATAAAAAAGATTCACTTTATCAACATTTTGTCATTTTTACAAACATAAAACAAAAATCTGTTAAATAAAATGTTAAAACATACCATTACTTGAGGAAAGAGCTTTTAACTGTGTATAAAACATAAGATAAATGCCAGAAAATGGAACATCTCTTAATAATGTCGGAGCTAGTCCACTGTATAAACCTTAGATAAGAAAAAAAACGAAGAAAAAGTAAAACCATAAATATTACATCAAACGCAATAATTAAAAATGCCATAATCTAACATTGTCAAACCAGTTTTCTAAAAATATGATATATATATATATATATGATATAAAAAAATAACAGATCTTTCTTCCTCTACAAAAGAGAGAAAGCTGAACATGCTCAAGTAGTCATACAATTCTCTGTCATTTAAAAAAAAATGAAGCTCTCTGTTGACTACAATTTATGAAGAATTAAATATTACAAGTACACATTAAGAATAAGCTTACAAAAAAAAAAAGAAGAAACAAGGTTACAAAGACAGTTTGTGTGGAAACACAAACTAAAAATTGGCCCCTGAAGTGGTCCACTTAGAGTCTTCACCAGGATTCGAACACGGGACTTCCAGTTCCAAGTGCTTAACCCCTCAGCTACAGCATCTCCATATATTCATTATTGTATAAGTAAAATGTGCATGTCACTTCCATGCCAAGAAGTGGAATTTATCTTGACCAACGTTCTCAAGACTACTAACAACAGTCTTATCATTTACAGACGTTTCTTAAAAAAACGTCCTTCCTCTGGATGTTTGTCTCCTATTAGAGCTAGCTGGACGCAAAGAGGTCCTGACCATTTATGATCACATATAACTTCGATCTCATAACTTCATTTCACAAATTGAGTGTTTAACTTCTTGGCCATTTTTCTTATGAGTAGGATAAGTCAAAGAGGTTTATAACTCACTAGTCGACCGGCGGCGTAGCATACGCCGCTATTTTGCAGGGCCGGCCTTATGCCACTGCAACCTATGCGACCGCCGCAGTGGGCACCGCACTTTCATAGGATCCGCGCTAATGCTAGGTGTATAAATTATTCAATTAAACCATTTTATAACTTAAAACAGATTCCCCGCGCCCTCTCGTCGATTTACCATGAGCTCCTGGAAATCTCCCGAAATTGCAAAATATACAAAAAAGTCCTTAAAATATTCGGAAATATATAGACAAAAAATTGTCATTTTGGGGTGTCATTCAATATGGAAAACATCAATCCTACGCGCGATAAATAAAAACGGCATTATGCATTAGCCGTAATTGTGTAATCTGGTAAAAGAAGCTTCTCGAGCCTCAAACTAATGAAGAATTACTTGAGGTCAACAATTATCAAAGATAGATTGAAACATTTGGTAATTCTTGCTATTGAGCGTGATCTATGTAGGAAACAGAATTATTATGAGATACGCTGGGCTGTTTTATTGATGGCCCCGGGTTCAAACCCTCCCCGTCGTCCTGCGGGAGGTTTGGACTAGGAAGTAAACTATCTTCAACTCCGAAGGAACATCCGAGACATGTTTAACATTTTACAAGCAGTTTTGGCAAAACATTTGTTTCACTGGAGCTTGCCATATCACCAACAGTAAATCAACTGTACAAGTGATGTTTGTTCTTATTTTCAAGCTAGGTAAAGACACAACTAACGTGGACTCATACAGACCCATTTCACTAACCTTCATTAGAACGAGGAAGAAGAAGAGAGAACGAGGAAGACTAACTTCTATAGACGGCAAAATTGCCGAACGGATATTTAACGAGCGACTTTAGGCAGGCTTTAGGGCAGGCTTGAGCCCGGTAGACCAGGTCACTTTATTCGCTCAGGTGACCAGACGAAATAGCGCCGATCAAATATTTTAAATTGTATCAATATTTTCATGTCATTTTGAAGTAAGGACTTCAGATATGGTATTGTTAAAACTTTGGTGGTGGTGTGAATATGGGTAGTTGTGTGTGTGCGTAGTCAGCGTAGACGGGTGTATCAACCAGAATGGTCAAATGACTATTCGTCAGTTTCTGGAATGCCAGCGGGGACCCTATATAAAGAGCGAACACGATTCACTACAAGGCTCGGTTAAGTTGAATCAGTTTGTGTAGTTCTGTACAACGCATTACGACAATTCGTTGCTGAATATAGCCAAGACACCTTGCGAGTATGAGGCGACGTCTTGCTCTTAACCTGAGATCAATACCGACACAACGAGCCCAGTCAGTCCCGAACGGTGGAGCGTAGTGCATGTCCTGGACGAAGCAGAGAGGCCAGTGTAATTTGATAGTGGTACAAGAGTTGATACAGTGGTACAAGAGTTGATACCGTAGTACGAGAATTGATACGGTGGTACGAGAGTTGATACGGTGGTACGATAGTTGATACAGTGGTACGAGAGTTGATACAGTGGTACGAGAGTTGATACAGTGGTACAAGAGTTGATACGGTGGTACGAGAGTTGATACGGTGGTACGAGAGTTGATACGGTGGTACAGGAGTTGATACAGTGGTACAAGAGTTGATACAGTGGTACAAGAGTTGATACAGTGGTACATCAGTTGATACAGTGGTACAAGAATTGATATGGTGGTACAAGAGTTGATACAGTGGTACTAGAGTTGATACCGTGGTAAGAGAGTTGATACAGTGGTACAAGAGTTGATACGGTGGTACAAGAATTGATACGGTGGTACGAGAGTTGATACGGTGGTACGAGAGTTGATACGGTGGTACGAGAGTTGATACGCTGGTACGAGAGTTGATACGGTGGTACAGGAGTTGATACAGTGGTACAAGAGTTGATACAGTGGTACAAGAGTTGATACAGTGGTACAACAGTTGATACAGTGGTACAAGAATTGATACAGTGGTACCAGAGTTGATACAGTGGTACAAGAGTTGATACAGTGGTACAAGAATTGATATGGTGGTACTAGAGTTGATACAGTGGTACAAGAATTGATACCTTGGTACAAGAGTTGATACCGTGGTACAAGAGTTGATACGGTGGTACAAGAATTGATACGGTGGTACAAGAATTGATACGGTGGTACGAGAGTTGATACAGTGGTACAAGAGTTGATACGGTGGTACGAGAGTTGATACGGTGGTACAGGAGTTGATACAGTGGTACAAGAGTTAATACAGTGGTACAAGAGTTGATACAGTGGTACAACAGTTGATACGGTGGTACAAGAATTGATACGGTGGTACAAGAGTTGATACCGTGGTACAAGAGTTGATATGGTGGTACGAGAGTTGATACGGTGGTACAAGAATTGATACCTTGGTACAAGAGTTGATACAGTGGTACAAGAGTTGATACAGTGGTACAAGAATTGATACGGTGGTACGAGAGTTGATACAGTGGTAGGAGAGTTGATACAGTGGTACGAGAGTTGATACTGTGGTACAAGAGTTGATACAGTGGAACAAGAGTTGATACGGTGGAACAAGAGTTGATACGGTGGTACAAGAATTGATACGTTGGTACGAGAGTTGATACCTTGGTACAAGAATTGATACCTTGGTACAAGAGTTGATACCGTGGTACAAGAGTTGATACGGTGGTACAAGAATTGATACGGTGGTACAAGAATTGATACGGTGGTACGAGAGTTGATACAGTGGTACAAGAGTTGATACGGTGGTACGAGAGTTGATACGGTGGTACAGGAGTTGATACAGTGGTACAAGAGTTAATACAGTGGTACAAGAGTTGATACAGTGGTACAACAGTTGATACGGTGGTACAAGAATTGATACGGTGGTACAAGAGTTGATACCGTGGTACAAGAGTTGATATGGTGGTACGAGAGTTGACACGGTGGTACAAGAATTGATACCTTGGTACAAGAGTTGATACAGTGGTACAAGAGTTGATACAGTGGTACAAGAATTGATACGGTGGTACGAGAGTTGATACAGTGGTAGGAGAGTTGATACAGTGGTACGAGAGTTGATACTGTGGTACAAGAGTTGATACTGTGGTACAAGAGTTGATACTGTGGTACAAGAGTTGATACAGTGGTACAAGAGTTGATACAGTGGTACAAGAGCTAATACCGTGGTACAAGAGTTGATACAGTGGAACAAGAGTTGATACGGTGGAACAAGAGTTGATACGGTGGTACAAGAATTGATACGTTGGTACGAGAGTTGATACCTTGGTACAAGAATTGATACGTTGATACGAGAGTTGATACCGTGGTACAAGAATTGATACGTTGGTACGAGAGTTGATACCATGGTATGAGAGTTGATACGGTGGTACGGTTATATACTGTGATATATTTACAGTCAGTGTTACGTGTTGCCAATTCTGCAGTATTGGCTGTGATTTATTGGACATTCAACTGTCACGTTATTTTGGAGCCCGGAGTTGTCAAGTTTTTTGAGTTGGTAGTGTCATGTTGTGCAGTTTGCATAGAGCCTGGAAAATGAAATTCTTTACAGTATAATATAAAAAGCAAGCTTAAAAGAATAAGCAAAAAAATGAATAATTTCATAATATATCACATTTATTTATACCCCCTTTTCTAAAAATGCACTTCAAAAACACGCACGCATACTTCCATATTTGTCATATTTACCGAAAAGGGCTTCCACAAAGTCAAAATGTATGCAATGTCACGTAGTCCATATATGGCAATATAGCTGAAAAGCATCTATTAATTAAGTTGGCGGTACTGTGCTTACTGCATTTTGACTTCTTAAAATCTAACATCACACTCTGTGGAGCAAGGGTTGGTTTAAGCTCCATCAGTTTCTTGAAGAGTCGAACCTACTCGGCTTCCTGTTTAGATGGCAGTAGTGCATATAACAGAGGTACTGCTCAGAGATCAATGAGTGCATGTAGGTTTATTAGCAGCAACTTTAAGACAAGCCCAATCTTCTTCTTCCTCCTAGTTCACATTTTTATGTTGGAGTGTTCAGATGACTAGACCAATATATGAGATGAACTGTGCAGTGGTTTCCAAATCAGGGAGCTCTCCATATAGTTTTCTTTCTATTGGGGTGTTTGGGGCCAGTGTCTTGTTCAGGCCTCTTGGTAAGGACTGCAGTTTTGAAGGACATGTTCAGCATTCTCTGGTGACTCTCCACTGGAGGACTCCAGCTACCCGTCGCCACAGTGTAGCACCTCCGTGGAAGCGTCTAGTAGTGGAACTAGATAGGCTAAGTACGAGTAGCGAACCAGGCCCTTGCCGGACTTCCTGTGTGAGCTTTTTTTTTTTTTTATCTCACTCGGGGTTTGGATGGAAATGCCCGCACACCAGTTAAACAAGTCCGACACACCGTTCCACGCGGGGGGCGTCATCAGTTAGCCGTTAAGCTGAAGTGGCGGTCCTTACAAGGAATAGTGGCGGTAACAGTATAGGAATATGAGGCTATCTCCCCATAGCGCTGCTCTTAGCCACTTATTGCGAGTAGGGTCCATGGACGGGGTCAGTGCGCTGTGTACGTGGTATGGCCCACTCTAGCTCAGTCATTATGGCCGTCAAACAGGACAGGGGTTAAGAGCCCCATGTTCAGGCCTGGTTGTTGAATAAAAGCCTTTCTAACAATCAACAGTACTTTTTTTGAAGGTGACACTCCACATAGGCAGATTTCACTGGTCCCAATTTTGAGCTTCCGGTACATATGTTGTCTCCTTCTAGTGTATCTGGTCCTGAGTTGAAAGATGTTAATCTTGTCAGGATAGCTTATAATAAGCATCATCTTTCTTGTGATTCGGATGAGAGCTTTTCATTTCTCATTTATTTTATCCACTATTGGTTCTTAATTTCTTTTGGATAGAGTGCAATGTTTAATTGTTTGTTCTCCCACACTTGGCGAGTGTGTCAGCCTTGTCATTTCTTACTAGTTCTATATGTGCTGCTAGATTCGGGTATGCGGTCCTAGTAGTCTACCTGGAGGACAGGACTGACCCAGGCAAGCTCTTCATGCTGCTTCGCGGCCTGCTCTCTGGACGTTGACCTTACAGGAATAACTAGGGCGTTCGAGGCTATTAAAGTTCGAATATCCAACAAAGAAACCAGCGCGACTACTGTCATGCTGGTCATGGACTCTCGCTCCAGTCTCATCGCAACCATTGGTGGCGGCAGAGGAGGGTCGCCTACAATAGAAGAGGCAGTCGGTGCTGCAGATAACATCCACCGATTCATTGGAGCTGTAGTTTCTATGTCCTCACAATGCGGTGTGAGAGGCAATAAAGCTGCATACGTCCTCGCAAATGAGGGTGGGTTGGCAGCTATGAATCCCTATCAAAGCACTACACACCAACAAAAGAACCAACTAACCATAACCAACAACAAATCATAAAAAAATTATCCATCTAGCCAACCAACCACAACCAACATACCAGCCAAACATCACCATCCATCCAACCAACTAACCACAACTAACCAGCCAACCATCCAGCAAAACAATTATCCATCTAACCAACCAACATACCGACCAACCATTCATCCAACCACAGCCAAAATATGAACCAACCATTCAACCAACCACAACCAAAATATCAACCAACCCCCCAACCAGCTAACCATTATCAACCATAAATATATTCAGCCAATCAACAACAACCAACCAACCACCCATCCATACAGTCTAACAACAACAACCAACCAACCATCCATCCAACCAGAACCAATCTACAACCATCCATCCAGCCATTCACAACCAACCAACCAACCATCCATTATCAAGATTTTAGCCATAGTTTCTATAGTTAACTATATTGATGTATAGTCAAAATATAAATGTTATTTTTTACAATCAAATTTATTAAAAACCACTATTTAAATTTATTATATGAATTAATTTTTTTTCTGGCTAATTATAGGTACTTTGTGAGCGCAGGACACTGATCTATAGGATTACCTTCTATTCAATGAGTTAGTTAATGAATGGAAAATACTTTTACCATTGTGACCTTAGATGAAAACTTTTTGTACCAATGCGCGAATCTATGAATGAAGCTTGAGTTACTAATGAAGAAGTCCATGACCTTTTTAAAGAAAGTTACCTCCCCTGAAGTTTTTCATTGAAAAGTGGTGTAATTTTTTAAAAAATCTGCTTGCATATATAATTTATAATATAAATTCATATATAAATAGATGGTTCACTTTCGGAAAAGAAAAAAGTAGCCATTGCATCAGAACTTTGAATGATCTAAAATATCATGATGTCTGATTTTCATTTCCTCTTCTAGTTTCTGAGATCTAAACGGGACAGACGGACGGACAGACAGGCCACGCAAAACTAATAGTGTCTTTTCCCTTTTCGGGGGTCGCTAAAAAACATGGCAAAGTATTTTATATTCTTTTCCAAAACAAAACAATTGTTAACTATGCCAATTACAAGATTTCTTCATGACATGCTTTGAGAAATAGAAACCAAATAATGTATATATGTCTACTTATGTTTTATGACAACTAAGAACACTTTTGGATTAACAAAAAGTCATAAGAACCCATCATGTATTTAAAAATGTCACTGTCCTCAAAATAATCTTTTGTAATCTTTTCCAAGGAAAGTAGAGGTGTATCATGTGATAACAATAGCACCTTTTGCTTGGATTTTCCATGTTCATTACTTACTGCATAGCTAGATACCATGACTATAATCTTATCTGATATTCACAATTCCAATCTTTATTGAGATTCAAACCCAGGACCCCAGATTTGGAAGCCAAGTACTTAACCACTCAGCCACCATCTGAAAATGTCTAGCAGAGTTGTGCATCACACTTGGAACTCTAAGGCCAGCAAAAACGAACATAAGCTCCCTTCCACCAGCATGAAAGCCTGAAGTGGGCGGCGAGTTTCTCCTTCCCACCACCCTGTACAACGGGGGGTGAGACTTAGGGTTAAACTTAGAGTTTGATTTTGCATTCGCTTCCAGTGGACACGGACACTCCGAATTCATGGATCAGATGCAGGACACGCCTTTTATGTAACAGCCCCTTGAGGAACGGCGCCTGGATGTTGACAGATCGCTGCGGGAGCTTTTTCATCCCCGCACAGTGCAATGAGGATAATCTTGCACCATCTTAGGCACTCCCTTCGTAGTTCTTGTGGAATTTTTTATTTCTTGTTGTTATTTGATTGGTGGCATGCATGAAAGTGTATCTAGAATAGACATTTCTTTGCCTAGCTTATATTTCAGCAGAATTTCTTACTTTAAAGGATAAGGAAGTTTTCTCTGAAGTCTTGGAGTGTAGAAGACAAAAAAAAGTTTTGGTGATCACTTCCAATAGATTGGATCTGTTTTAACTGTTGTTTGACATCCATAACATAATAATGGAAATTTTCAACTCCAAAGACTATGGTAAGCATTTCTTTTTCTCTTTGTGCATATCGTTTTTCAGTTCATAAGAGATTTTGATATGTAACCACAGGCCTTTAAAAAATCTATCTTGCAAAGCATCTACTGACAAATTGACTGGCTGTGAAAAAAAGGCTAGAACAGGGCAGTTGTGATCAAACCAACTCGTTATCGTATTTAAGTACAATTACATCAGACCATTTAGTAAGAATTTACCAAGATAATAAAACCACCTCCTTTCTCTCTAAAATTCAATTAGCTATAACTTTTTTTTTTTCAATTCTAAAAAATGCTGGAACCTTTCTTGCTGCATGTACCACTGGTGTTATGTTTAAATCATTCTTACTCCTCTGGCAAGGCCAGTAAAAATACATGCGTAGCTGACAATCTTTTATCTTCTATAAAGTCTACTTTTTGAATAACCTGGTAAATCCAAAAGTGGTCTGGAATGTGTATCTACAACTTGAAACTCTATCATTGCAGTTTACTATATCTGTTCACTGAAAATTTAATATGTGCTTCACCTACAACTTTTAAAAGTTAACCACAATAGCCTTGATGATGAATCGTGCTGAAGTTTGCAGTTTAAATATTATTTGTTTATTTTCGAAATTGATAACTGTATTCCACTTATTGAAATGATTCTGTGAGCATATTCTACCAAATAAAGAAGTTTCATTACTGGAATCACATTGCTTTGGTAAATGCTATTATTGCAGCCTCTACACTCAACACCATCTACTAGAATGTTATAAACTTGGACTGCTTCACTGCATCTTAGCTTTTTTTAATATATATTTAAATCTGAAATGACTGTTTTAAACTTTTCCAGTTTTCTGCAACATTTCCATTACATTCCAACAGTCTTGGCAGTATAGTTGGTCTATGCAGTAGTAGGCTAGTGTACACTAACAAACACTATATTTCATGTCTGTGTAAAAAAAGGTTACTTTATGTTCTAAATAGTCCATATAAGCTGCAAGGCTTTCAATATCCCTTCTTTCTGTCAACTAGCAACATAGGTCTATGAGTTTCAAAAACAGGGGCCAGACAAAGCAATAACATTTGCTGTAACACAAAATAATTTAATATTAGGTCTATAATATAATTTTACCTTGAAGGCCTTCTTTAGCATAGGTAAATTTGATTGCATGGATAATACCATTATACTTGAAATCTCCACTCTGTAAATATATTTTGTTTAATAAATTATTATTTAATTCTTAAAAAAAATATTTTAACTAAAAAGATGTTTTTACAAGACAACACTGCCCAAACAATTTAAGTAAGCCTACTTAAAAATGTATTGCTGTCATGAATGTTGTTTTATCTCTCCATTTGTTGATAGAAACAAGTTAACATAGTTCTAGGTTTATGTAAGTCAGAATGTTTTATCTTATGGGCATTTCTTTCTTTCAAGTGAATTAAAATTGAAGTCCCCATAAAAACATAAGGGCTGTAGTTTGTCCTTTCAGATCTAACATATGGCATTAGAAAGCAAGTACATTTTTTTATTCTTCTAAATAGCATTTTGTGCTACTAGTGTCTTGAGTTAAGGTTTATTGCAAAATCAAAGAAGCAAAGATGGAAGAGGTCAGTAGAACAAGAAGCAAAGATGGAGGAGATCAGTAGACCAAGAAGCAAAAGATGGAGAAGATCAGTAGACCAAGAAGCAAAGATGTAGATCAGTAGACCTACAAGTAAAGATGGAAAGGATCAGTAGACCAAGAAGTGAAGAGGAGAAGATCAGTAGACCAAGAAGCAAAAGATGGAGGAGATCAGCAGACCAAGAAGCAAAAGATGGAGGAGATCAGTAGACCAAGAAACAGAGATGGAGGAGATCAGTAGACCAAGAAACAGAGATGGAGGAGATCAGTAGACAAAGAAACAAGGATGGAGGAGATCAGTAGACCAAGAAGCAAAAAAAGGAAAGGATCAGTAGACCAAGAAGCAAAGATGGAGGAGATCAGTAGACCAAGAAGCAAAAGATGGAGATCAGTAGACCAAGAAGCAAAGATGGAGATCAGTAGACCAAGAAGCAAAGATGGAAATGATCAGTAGACCAAGAAGTGAAGAGGAGAAGATCAGTAGACCAAGAAGCAAAATATGGAGGAGATCAGTAGACCAAGAAACAAAGATGGAGGAGATCAGTAGACCAAGAAACAAAGATGGAGGAGATCAGTAGACCAAGAAGCAAAAGATGGAAAGGATCAGTAGACCAAGAAGTAAAGATGGAGGATATCAGTAGACCAAGAAGTAAAGATGGAGAAGATCAGTAAACCAAGAAGCAAAGATGGAGGAGATCAGTAGACAAAGAAGTAAAGATGGATGATATCAGAAGACCAAGAAGCAAAGATGGAGGTGATCAGTAGACAAAGAAGTAAAGATGGAGGAGATCAGTAGACCAACAAGCAAAGATGGAGGAGATCAGCAGACAAAGAAGCAAAGATAGTGGAGATCAGTAGACAAAGAAGCAAAGATGGAGGAGATGAGCAGACAAAGAAGCAAAGATGGAGGAGATCAGTAGACAAAGAAGTAAAGATGGAGGAGATCAGTAGACAAAAGAAGCAATGATGGAGGAGATCAGTAGACAAAGAAGTAAAGATTGAGGAGATCCATAGACAAAGAAGCAAAGACCAGAATGTAGTCTGATTGCAAAGTACAGTTGCGGCCCTATGCTCCACTGAAAGTCAAAAGGACTAAATCAATTAAGTCAAGACTTTTTTGTTAAAGTGATAAGCTCATTTTTCTCTGCACTTCTTCAATGTTACAGGGCAAATCCTGCTTACTTTTTTTAATAAATAAAAATATGCATGTATAAAATCAGTTCTCGTTATCCATTTTTCCACCAAACATTTTTTAAAAGGTATATTTCTTAATAATTATCTTTTTTCTTTTAAACTATTAATAGATATCAAGGGTGATCAGTGTGGAAATAGTTTGTGCATGCTAACATGATCCTTTCAGAGAGAAATGGCCTGATATGGTAAGAGAAAAAGGAGGACCAAAGCTGCCCTATTGGATAGCTCTAAGACAGAATCATTTTCATGCACAAACTGTAGTAAAGTTTGCAGCTTTCAGTATTGGTCTATTTAACCATGGCAGATTCTGCTCCCACCTAAGTAGTAATCAGCGTCATTCATTTGGATGAATCCATTAACTCTCAAGACATAATTTTGAAATTCTCTTTTTTAATAAGTCAAAATGACCATTTCATAGTAGAAAATAAAAGAAAAGGTAAAGTTTACCTCATATCTAGTTTTAATCACGGTGAAAGGCAAAACCACTATTCCAGCAATAGTTCTTGCTGAGGCTCCAAACAGAAAAGACTCTACAGGATGTGGCTGAGTATTCCTGTGTAATTAGTGGTTTAAGACATGTACAAAAAAGTTTCGGGTTAAATAAGATTCATTCATAAAAAGAATATTTTTATTTGAAACTTGGTGGGAAAAAAATCGTTCCAGATAAAAAAAACACAAAATAATACAAACAAACAAATTTTGTGCAACAACTTTCTTTGAATTCAATTTTGGTTCATTATGAATTAAGTTCTTAGTTTAAACATTTATTTAATGTTTTTTTATCATAAAATAAGCTTGATGTGTGGCCTTTTTTTCAGTGAAATTATAAAGCAAAGTGGTCCAAGTTAATCCAATATTAGTTGGCCTATTTTGTGGTAAGTTATAATACGATCGCGACTGACTGTGTCAAAAACCTTGATTCTGCTCTTTGCATTTTTCTTGTAATTGTCGCAGAACAAAAATCACATCAAATGAACCTCTACCATCTCTAAAGCCACTTTGGCACTCAGATAACACCTCATCCACTAAAGAGTGGGTTAATCAGTCAAGCAAGACCAGATTAGATACAATGGTGACCTGTCTGATCACTTCCCAATAGAAAATTGCATAAAGCAGGGCTGTGTACTTGCTCCTACTCTATTTGCTGTCTTCTTTGGCGTAATGCTGGGTCAAATGAGGCAGCGATTTCATGAAGGCATCTACGCCAGGTTTCAGTCAGACGGCAATGTATTCATTCTTCGACGTCTTCTGTACCATACAAAAACTAAAGAAATTGTCTTAACAGAGCTTCTCTATGCCAATGATTGCACCCTGCTAGCTCACAATGAACACGAGATCTTCAGATCGTGGTCAACAAATTTGCATACGCTACCGCCTCTTTCAGTTTATCTATAAACCTCAGGAAAACAGAAGTCATGTTCCAGAAGTCATCCAATAAAACCTACTCAGCCCCAAAGATCACCATAAATGGACAACCCCTTAACATGGTAGACCACTTAACATATCTAGGAAGCATAGTATCAAATGATGCATGGCTTTCAAGAGAAGTTGATAACCATCTGGCCAGGGCCAGTAGTGCTTTTGGATGCCTCCAGACAAGAGTTTGGTGGAATAAATCACTCTGAATGTCCTTAAAAATCAAGTCTACCAAGCAGTGGTTCTCTCAACCCTTCTATATGGATCTGAGACATGGGTATTATACAGAAAGCATATAAGTCTACTGGAACGCTTTCGCCAAAGATGCTTGCGCTCCATCATGAACATATGGTGGCAAGACCCCACTAAAAACACAGATCTCCTTGCGAACACAGGTATAGTCAGTATAGAGGGACTTCTTATGGTCTGACAGTTATGCTTGGCAAGGCATATATGGGGGACAAATGTATGCCAAAAGCAGTCCTTTTTGGTGAGCTGAAAGGTGGTCAACAGAGGTGCCCCACGGAAATGCTTTTAAGACCAGCTTATGCGCCAACTTGCTTTAACTGACAGCACCTTGCTGCATGCAGCTGCAGCACAAGAAAGCTGAAGGTCACTTACAAAGGCAGCAGGATACACATTTTAGACCAAAAGAAAATCCACTGCTGAGGACAGAATGATACGGCAAAAAGAAAATCTAAATCAACCACCACTGAAAATGGTTATGTATGCAATGGATGTCCCTAATTATGTAGATCACAGCAGAGGCTGTGTAGCCATTGAAATTACTGCATTCCTCATTAATCTTCGAACACAAGCTTCTATATATTATAAACAATGTTACAAAGACAGTTTGTGTGGAAAAAAACTCAAAATCTGCACCCAATGTGGTCATGCAGTTTTCAATATTTTCAGCTTAAATATAAGAAACTATGAACTACAAACTACCTACAACCAAATACAATCTCTGCCAATACAAAAGAAGAGATGTGTAAGTTTCGAAAGTGTTGCTGATACTATTGTATTGTTGGTCCGACTGACGACAAGATACCACACAATACAGAGATTAATTGTTATTATTATTAGTTCCAGGTGACGGAGATGCACTCGGATGAACAATTTGGTAAGGAGAGATATTGTAATAAACCTGGTGGTGACACAGATGCTAGACGAGTGGTCAACCCTGACAAGCCAATACTGCCAATTGCGTTGACTGGCGAAGTTTAAAGAAAACATCTAGAGTGAATACTACTCAGGCCAGGCACATGGGATGTGGTCATGTGATTAACCAGAAGGGTCAAGCAATGGTCTGTCGGTATCCAGAAGGCCAGTAAGGATCCCATATAAAGAGCTGATGTGTCACAGTCAAGAAGGCTTAGTACAGTCCGGGTTCACTACAGTCTGGTTCACTTCAGATGACTTGCTTCAGTGGTGTGGTTCTGTATGGTGCATTACGATGGTTCGGTGCGGAGTTCTGTCAAGTACAGTCAAGAAACCTCGCTAGTACGAGGTGGCGTCTCGATCTTGATCTGGGATTGAGCCCGACACAATGAGCCCAGTGTCAGTCCTGAACAGTTGAACTCAGTGCAAGTCCAGGATGAGGCAGAAAGGCAAGTGCAAGAGTTAATACGGTGCTGCAGTTAACGGAGAAATATTTGTACTGTCAATCTTACGTGTTGCCAATTGTACAGTATTGGCTGTAACTTATTGGACTTTAAACTGTTACATTATTTTGGAGCTGTAAGTTGTCATGTTCTTTAAGTTGGTGGTGTGCTGTGGTGCAGTCTGCAGAGAGTTTGGATAGTGAGAAACCTTACAATATTTATCCAGTCATTTTATGAACTTTTTAGTAATGACGAAAATGACCAACCGGGTAAAGACTACCAATCCGAAAAGTTGCTTTTGTGTTCCTTTAGTTCTAAATGGCAATCAGAACAGAAAGTCTCTTTAGTGCCCCTACAGTCTAGAAAAACTGCAGCTCACGTTGTGTCATTTTACATTGCATTTTTACTGGCTTGGAAGAAAGTCTTTGCAGTGTTACTTCTCAAATTGTTACGTTCAGACATTTAACATTGCAATTAGTATATTCATTATAACTTTAGTATGAAACATAAAGTGATGCAAAATCTCTAGGTTATAGGGTAAAACATGCACTTTGTAACAAAGTAAAATGGCACATTTTTGTGGGGAATCACTGTTATGCCAATAACCTTTTATGCATTTGGCATATGTTCGTCCCTTAGGGATACATGCCCTGCACAGCAAAATAGTTGGACTATAAATGTCCCTCTATACTGTCCATACGGCATTCGCAACAGCATCACTATTTTTAGTGCAGTCTTGCCATCTTATGTCGATGAAGGAGTGCAAACATCTTTGGTGAAAGCATTTGAAGTGTTTTAATCCTGACTCGAGCAGAGTTATGTTTGCTGAGCGCCTAAAAGCAGAAGGGAAACCTGCTTCCATGTACCCCTCTCCTACCATTCCACAAAATGATTGGAACATTCAAGTACGTATTACAATGCAATTCATAAATATTCATTGTTTTTATTTTGTACTTAATAATGCACAGACTTTAACAAACAATATGTAGATTTATACATTTTGGAACTATGGAAAAAAAAATGCTAAAAAAATGCTGATGTATGATTATATTATCGTGTTTTAAATGTTTTATAAATGGTTATTATTTTAATTGTGGAGACCCGTGTAGGTGGCTTTTACTTTGTTGGCAAGGCTAGTAGAGCTTACAATAAGATGGTGCACAAATGTTTAATTAGGTCTACTCATTCATTAAAAGTTGTTCATGTTTACAAAGAAATGTTTTAGTGTACTGCTGTAAGCCTAGTGATGTAAGTGGTTCAAGTTTTTTTTTCCTTTCTTTCTTTTTTTCTCATTTATATACCTTGAAATTTTTAAGGAAATCGTCCAGAGTTGATTTTGAAATAAAATTTATACATAAATATATATATATATATTTAGATTCGGTGGATACATACATACATACATACAAGAATTAATCGCTTAAGAGTATAGAATATTGTAAATATTCTTATTTATCAAATGAACTGATAGTTATGAAGATATGGTTCAATAAGAGCCTTGGCTAACTGGTGTTATTGAATGATTATCTAATTGATTTCATTTTTTTGTAAAGGGCCAATCTCACAGTAAGTTTATATTCTACATTGCACTTCACTTTTAAAATATTAAACACTGCTTATTAACTAATGTTTTTCATGCTTGTCTCGAACAGGCACAGCATGAAAGATGGAAAGAATATTTTCAAGAAGTGCTCAATAGACCCAAACCACTAAATCCACCAGATCTAAATATAGGACAACACTAGACATAAACATGGAAGGAAAGTGAGAAATGGCATGGCATCACCTTGTTGTCAGTACCAAGCAAGATTTTCAGCAGAATCCTACTAACAGAATAAAGGAAGCTAGTGATGAATATCTATGAGAAGAACAGGCTGGATTCAGAAAGGAAGATCTTATGCTGACCAAATAGCAACACTCAGAATAATTGTAGAACAATATGTCAAATGGCAATCTCCTTTCTATGCAACATTTGTTAACTTTGAAAATGCCATTGATAGTATCGACAGATGATCTATCTGGGCAGTAATGAATAATGAGACACTATGGGATCCCAAATAAAGTATTAACAGTAATCAAAAACTTTTATGATGGTTTCATCTGCCAAGCAGTCCACAGTGGCAAACTGTCAGAGGAATTTCCAGTCACAACAAGAGTCAAACAGGGATGTCTTCTTTCACCACTCCTCTATCTTGGATTGGATCACAAAAGAAGTTAACTATAATTCAGGGAAAGGATTCCAAAGGACTTTCACATAAAAAGAAAAGATAACCAACAACAGACTAGACAAGCCTTAGCCTGGAACCCCAAGGGCACAAGACCCAGAGAAACCAAAAAGAATGTGGCAATGCAGTGTATTAGATAAAGCCAAGAGGAATGGTAAGAGCTGGGTTTTTACTTCTGGCAGTTTGTCATTACAAGAGGAGCACAGGGGAAAGATATTGATATGATTAACTAATGCTTTAAATTATATTTGACTTAGATGCAAACAAAATGCATTCTTTCTTTTAAAAAAACTCCACAAAGTAAACATTTATTTAAAATGTAAGAAGTGTGTGTGACAGAATACATGTTAATAAGTAATACACTTTTTTAAAAAACATTATTTGGAAGGAAAAAAACAACATTTGCATAGGTAAATAAATGTGTTCAAAATATAATGAAAAAGTCACCTACCTTATTAATTTAGTCTTCCCTGTTTATTTTATATTAATAGTGAATAGTTGTAAAATGGTGTATTTACTTGCAAAGTTAATTCTAAAAATTAAAGTTTTGCTTTCAAAAAAGAAAAAAGTAGTATCAGAACTTTAAAAATCTAAAATATCAACAGATTTTCAATATCTTTTCTAGTTTTTGAGACCTAAACAGGACAGATCACACAAAACTACTAGCAGCTATTCCCCTTTAGTTGGCTGCTAAACACACATTTACAAAAAATTATTGATAAATAAGCTCTCATATTCACTCTGCCAATTGTTAAAATTTTTAGTTTTAGACTTCAAAAATTTTACAAAAAAAAAAAGAAATTAGGTTTTATTAACTACTTTAGTTTATTTCAGCAGTTTCTATATCTAGATGGAAAAAAAAAGAAAAATGCATAAAATTAAACATTAAAAGTTTTAGTGAAAAGGAAATAGATTTCTTTGTTATCAAAATTAGTAGGCTTTATAAAATGTATTAGGATGAAACTGCATATAAAAAATTGTTTTTGGGAAAAAATAGCCGATGCCATTTTGATAGTGAAAGATGCTTAAGTGTTCTAGGCACAAGGTAAGTAAATTTTCTTTTTTTTTTGCCATCCCAAGTGTGAGAATTAGTGAAGAGTGGTGATTCATTAATCAGGGTCTTGTAAATAAATAATAGATATTTAAGATCAAACAATAAATCAAATTTCAAAAAATACTTTCAGAAATACGTCTTATAAACACTCCATTTCTGTGGTCGGTCTTACAGACTGCTGTATCTGCACTTTTATTTTCAGAAGAAAATTAATAAAATGTATAATGCACAATATAAAGACAAATTTCCTGAAGGATAAAGATAATTATTATTTACCCAAGTGTAGATTTCATCCAATGAAGGCTGGCAAAGTATAACCCTATTCCTGGCACACATCTCCACAATGACTAAAATCGAAAAAATAATTTATACTAGTAGAATGAATAAACAAACAAGGTAAAAAAAACTATCGAAGCTGCTGGCAAGATTATTCAGCGTAGTAATGTTAGATATTATTACTCTTTTTTAAATCAAAGGGCTTAAAATAACCTTTCTAATGGTAACGTTTTTATTGTGGCGCTGAGAACCTTCAACATGGACACTGCCGCCTCTGAGATAAAAGCAAATGATACAGCATTCAGGGTGAGTAGCACTTTCCCATGACAAAATTTTAGGAGGTTTATTAATAATGAAATGTATGAATATATATATTCTCATGGAAACAATGAGGGTGTTATTAAAGTGTTTTCTTTAACCACATTGGGCTAGCTTTGGGCCATAAAAGAGCATTTTAAGGATGCAGGAGTTGTCCATTCTGTACATGTAGCTTTCCCATCACAGTTGTGACAGCATCCTGGTTGTGTAGATGCTTTGAAGACCAGCTCTTGTGAGGACTTTTGTCAAATATTTTTCTTATGCAGATCATGTGATTCAGCTTCTATATACTGTTCACATTTTTGAGGTGTACAGCAATGTTGAGAAAATGATAACCCAATAGACCCCTAGTTTTGTACATGTGGTGATGCCTCTTCTGTTCCACACATTTCTGGCCTTGGCAATTCACAAGTCAATTTCATAATCTATGTTTCTGTTTTGGGAAAGCTTATTTGCAATGGCTACTTTTTTGTCTTCTTAAAGCAAACCTTCTGTTTTTGAAATTAAAAGGCAAGCTATTTTTAGAGGCTTGCTATTAGTTTTATGTAATCTGTTATGTTCAAATGTCAAAAAGTAGAACAGCTGTTGAAAATGGGATTTCATCATATAAACAGGGCTTCCTTTTTTTACTTGCGGTACACATCGGTACTGCGAACCAGCACCTTTTTCAATGTGGGGAAAAAATTACTACTTTTCTTATATCTTAATGTTTATTATTAATACATTAGTAGTTAAAAGTTAGGCATTCCATCACTGAGTACAAAAAAAAAAGCACTGTATATGTATATATATATATATATATATATATATATATATATATATATAAATATATATATAATGTGTGTGTGTGTGTCCCGGTCATGTGTATGATACATTGTAAAACATACACAAAACTATGCATTTATCAAATCAATTATTGTTACTTTATTTTGTAAATAATAAATATCTTGCCAACATCCCAACCAGAACAGAAACAATGTTATCAGCAGTGATATTTCCACAGAAAATGTAATGAGAGTTATCTTTTAATCAAGTAACAACTTGACTGTCATCCCAAAACCTCAAACAACCATTTTTTTTTCAAAGATTTAGTAAAGAACATTACAAATCGTTGCTATTCCATTTTTTTAAAATAAAAAACATTCTTAGAGATGCCTTCATAATGTGTATTCTCTGTGATGGAAATGTACATTTTTAGTTCCTAAGTGTATCTTATAGATACTAGAGTCATGGTGTGCATTTGAGGTACACATCAATAACATTAAAGAAGATTACCCATCACAAATGGAAGTTCTCAATCAGACACAGTAGAAATAAATACCTTTCACTGTTAATATTAATAGCAGGAGATGTAGAGTCAAATCCAGGGCCTAGATCTAAAGATAGATGCAACATCTGCAAAAAAGTATGCACCATGAAACAGAAAGCCATTCAATGTGACACCTGCGATGAATGGTACCATGCATCATGTCTCCATATGAATACACCTGTGTATTATGCCTTAGGCAACAAAGATGCATCATGGCACTGTGTACCGTGTGGGTTACCTCAGTTTACATCAGGACTGTTTGATTCCTTTGATGCAGACACTTCTAACCCATACAACATCTTAAACACCATCCCAAAACCAACTCACCAACCACTAGCCAGATCCACTCCTGTTAAACCTAAATCTACTAAAATTAATACAACAGCCTCACTAAACAAACCTCCTAAAGAAGTAATACCAAAATACCTTAAAACCTTAGTAATAAATTTTCAAAGTATTAGGAACAAAACAGCAGACTTAGAAATTTTATTAGAATGTGAGAAACCAGACATAATTGCAGGAACAGAAACTTGGCTACATCCTGAAATTTATAATGCAGAAATTTTCAATAGTAATTATGAAATTTTTAGAAAAGATAGGGCTGATAATCATGGAGGAGTTCTTTTAGCAATAAAAAACACTCTTATAGCTGAAGAAATTACCTTACCTAACTCAAAAACATAGAATCTACATTTTGTAAAATTAATACCACCTCAACATCCCTTATAATAGGCAGCATTTACAGACCACCAAATTCTAGTTTAGAATACATGCAGGAACTATGTAATCAGATTACTACACTTAAAGAGACAAATAAAAATGCAGTTTTTTGGATTATGGGTGACTTCAACCTACCTGATATTAATTGGAAAACACTAACCATAGATAAACACCAAAACCTTAAGGACATAAATGAGCTTTTCATAGAAACTTTACACAACCTAAGTTTAGATCAAATCATTAAAAAGCCAACTAGATTAAACAACACATTAGATCTCTTCTTAACCAACAGACCCGGATTAGTAGTTGATTATGATATTATCCCTGGTCTATCAGACCATGAGATCATAAAAATACACAGTCAGATAAAAGCAGTAGCCAATACAAAAACCAAAAGAAAAATCTTACTCTGGAATAAATGTAACCTAACACAACTACACCAAGCTGCATTAAACTTTCAACAAACATTCTTATTAGAAAAAGACATTAACCAACCAGTCGATGACCTCTGGAATTTCATTAAAAACCATCTTAAAAGCATTATAGAAAATCATATACCAACTAAATACACATCAAACAAAATAAATAAATGCTGGTTTAATAATAGACTAAAGAAGCTTTGTAAACAGAAGGAAAACCTATATAGAAAATTTAAAGAAACCAAGGCAGAAAGAGTTTACAAAAAGTATCTAAAAATTAAACACCTAACCCAAAAAGTAAGCAGACAGCTGCAGAGTGAATACATAAACAATGTAATATCTAAAGATAACAACAAAAACCTATGGTCATACATTAAGTCTAAGAAAATGGAAACAACAGGCATAGCGCCATTAAAAGATGAACATAACATAATACATAATGATAATGAAACTAAAGCAAACATCCTAAACAAATACTTTGCATCAGCATTCTCAGCCCCAGGAGACAAAGACATATTTCTTAATTTGAACCAAGTAGACAACATAGAAGATTTAGTAGTACAAGAAAATGGAATTAAAAAACTATTAGCCAACACCAAACCAAATAAAGCGTCTGGACCTGATGGTATTCCAGCTAGATTACTCAAAGAACTAAGCAATGAGCTAGCCCCAGTGTTCAAAATACTCTTTCAGGCATCGCTTAACCAGGGCAGAGTACCAAAGGACTGGAAAGAAGCTAATGTCACCCCCCTATTTAAAAAAGGAGAAAAATCTGATCCAGGAAACTACAGACCAGTATCACTTACCAGCATCACATGTAAAATACTAGAACACATAATATGTAGCAACATCATAAACCACTTAGACAAACATAATGTCCTCACCCCATACCAACATGGCTTTAGGAAATATAGATCATGTGAAACACAACTAATAGGACTAATTGATGATTTCTCAAAAGGTTTAGATAATAGTGAACAAATAGATGCTATCTTACTAGATTTTTCCAAGGCTTTTGACAAAGTTCACCACCATAGTTTGCTTAAAAAATTAAAATATTTCGGCATTAACGGTCCACTGCATCAGTGGATTAAAGATTTTCTGATAGGGAGAGAACAAACTGTAATAATAAATGGCTCTAAATCAACACCAATAACAGTAAACTCAGGTGTACCTCAAGGAACAGTCTTGGGTCCACTACTATTTTTAATTTACATAAATGATTTACCAAATTGCATTAGTTCAGGAACAAAAGTCAGATTATTTGCTGACGATTGCATAATATATAGAACAATAAAAACAAAACAAGACACAGATATTTTACAAAGAGAATTAGATGAATTACAGAAATGGGAATCAAATTGGAGCATGTCTTTCCACCCAGAAAAATGTCAGTTGTTAAGAGTAACAAAAAAACTAAAACAAATAAATTCCACTTATCTTATTCATGGCAAACCAGTAACACAGACTAAAAACTCAAAATATCTAGGTGTTATAATAAATGAAAAACTGTCATGGAATCCACATATTGATGAAACTATAAAAAAATCCAACAAAGCATTAGGGTTTATTAAAAGAAATTTCTATAAATCAAATAAGAACATAAAACTAAAATGTTATTTAACCTTGGTTAGGCCAATAATAGAATATGCATCCACCGTGTGGGACCCCTCAACTCAAGAAAACATTAAGAAACTGGAACAAACACAAAATAGAGCAGTGAGATTCATAACAAACGAATATTCACATTTGACTAGGGTAACACCATTAGTAAAATCACTAAATTTAGAAAGCCTTCAGGACAGAAGACTCAAAAGTAAAGTAGCAATTATACATAAAACACTGAACCATAATCTTCAAATACAAAAACAAAATTTAATAAAATACTCTGAAAGACACAAAAATAAAGGCACATTCCTCGTCCCATATGCTAGGACAAATTTGTACAAATACTCCTTCTTCCCTAGTGCTATTAGAGCATGGAATGGGTTGCCTGAGCTAGCCAGAAAAACCAGTGACTTGGCAGAATTTAAGTCATTGGTTAATATGCATGACTAAATGCATGACGCGTAGGACGTAATCATCTTCTTTTTTGAAGTAACGTCTGTATTATATAAGATAAGAAGATAAGATAATGTTTTATTCTTTTACAAGTCGACCCATGGCGTAGCATACGCCGCTATTTACCGGAAGTATTCATGCAGGTAGCGTATTGTCGTGCAGAGTGCATGACTTTGCTTCCATGAGTAAGAACAAGGGACAGGGCATCACCATAGTTATCCCAATGTTCGCAAACGAAGCTTACAGCCATCTTGTGAAGTTCAAGGGCAACAGTTTCGTCAATGACATTTTTCCAGAAGTATGCAACTGATAGAAATAAAAAGTTACTTGATGCAGGAATTTCAACTACATTGAAAGACCTGTTGACTCCACAAAATATATGTGAAGCGGTGGCCATGGTTAGGAAATGAAGGGCAATAAGAAGGGGCAAAATGAAAACAAAGCTACAGAAAAAAACATTCAACTATTTTAATGACAACAGATATTGATGTGTGCAAAAAATACACACATAAATGTAGTCAAATATATAGAATGTATAAAGAGAAAGATTACTTGTTTACCCCCCCTTTTTTTTCTGAGCCGTGCTCTCCATCGCCTCGAAAGTTATGTGGGGTAACTCTAGTCCAACTTGCAGAAATAAAAGAGTTATCTTTCCATGCCTTTATTGTGGTGTACAGCATAGTTGGGGGGCCATGAAGAGAATTATATATATAGATTAACTGTGCTTAAATCCTGCTCATAAACAGAGCCTGTAATATACAGGTCTATTTGTATGTTTAGTTGACATTTGCTTAAAAATAATGGCTTTTGGATGGGTGGGGGGTATTAGACCTATTAATGTTTTGTTTTTTTTTTGTTTTTAAGCCGAATTTCTTTTTCAACTATGTAGTTTACCTGGCTTTTACGGACATTTCACAGCTGGGTGTGAAATATTTTAGTTAAATCTACAGTAGATCTAGACTCTTGATCTAAGTCACTAAAATTAGTGATACTTCGCCGAGTGCAAAAGAAAACAAGTTACATCAATCAAATGAAAGAAGAAGAAAGCTGCCCTGTCAGCTAGCCCTAGGACAGATGCAAATACATGCACGAACTGTGGCAAACTCTGCCACTCCAGAATTGGCTTTATCAGTCACTCCAGATTCTGCCCCGTCTCAAGAAAAAAACAAAGCCAGTGATTCACCTGGTTGCATCCATTGTCTTCCGAGACAGGAGCCATATATAAATATACATACACAAATAATCATAAAGTTTAATTTTCAATAGCTGGTCTAGCTTTTGAGATCTAAGCGTGACTAATGGACTAACAGATGAACATTTTTGCACAAAACTAATGATGGCTTTTTTACTTTCAGGGGATGCTAATATTTAAATATTAAAGGAATAATAAGGAAAAAAATCAAAATATTATATAATTTTTTTTCATACCGGTATTAAACCATTCCAAAGTCCAGAAACATTTTCATTCTTGATAACATTTTTGAACTCAGCAAT
The DNA here is from genome assembly GCA_036873155.1 of Biomphalaria sudanica. Taxonomy (NCBI): domain Eukaryota; kingdom Metazoa; phylum Mollusca; class Gastropoda; family Planorbidae; genus Biomphalaria; species Biomphalaria sudanica. The sequence continues at coordinate 387,388 of JAZGLO010003202.1, read as the reverse complement.
CATTCCAAGTTTGGATCTGAAAACAAAAATATAATCTTTTATCTGAATATAAATACTTGTTTCAAGCTATTATGCTTTTTAGTGTACAAAATCTGAGCATTTTTTAGTTCTCGAAACAGATAAGTACTATGTGTATTCTGAAAGATATTCCTGTAAAGTAAGGTTTTGCTCTAAACCATTCGACTTAAACTAGATTGTCTGTCAATGATGAAAAGAGTTCACAAGATGAAAGTCAATGTTAAATTTTACACATAATGATGCAGTACCAAATTAATTTTTTCATCATTAAAATGAAGTTGGATTAAGATCAAACAAAGAAGAAGAATTATGGATTTAATTTTTTTATTAAGACATATATTGTAACAATTGATAGAGAGAGCAGGTGACAGGTCTTGTTAAGCTAATGCATAATAATAATAATCTTTATTGTCCTTGAATGTCCTTAAAAATATGTTCTCAAACAAAGAAAAAAGGCAAAGAAAACATAAAATTACCTATATAACTTTAAATGTGAAATGCTTTTGTTATTTGGCACATTGGCAAATTTTAGACCATGTTTTCTCCATTGAGCCCTATGAAGACTACATCAAAATATTTATTTATAATTCAATTATAAAAATTTATGATTTTAAATTTTAAGGTACCCAGTAACATTATCTCTGGAACCACCAAACAGATTTCTATGAAATTTTATACAAAGGTTCATTTAAATTCTAAGGTGCTCATTAAGAATAGCTTGTGATAGATTTGCAATCTAAATGTGGAAATTTGTGATGTCCTAGGAGCATCTTTCTTCAAATTTATCCAAGTCAGCTTTAATTAATTTCTATTCTACAGTCACACCATGACAGGAGATAGTTGTTTATTATAATAGGGAAGGATAGAGATTTATACCAGCTCTGCTTGACCTGTGATATGTAAAAAAATAGTTACCCTATATTAACTGACTTCTGAAGTCTTGTTTTAACCAGATCAAAAGGCTGAAATAACACTGTTGAGCATGTTCCACTTAATGTACCAGCAATAAATGATTTCACAACAGGAGTCTGCAAGTAAACCATTAATTTACAAGTTTATATATATATATACCGATATATATATTAGCTATTTTTGCCATGGATGTGGCAAAATATGTAGGTCACAGCTGGGACTGCATAGCCAAGAAAACATAAAATTACCTATATAACTTTAAATGTGAAATGCTTTTGTTATTTGGCACATTAAAAAATTTTAGAACATGTTTTCTCCATTGAGCCCTATGAAGACTACCTCAAACTATTTTATTTATAATTCAAATATAAAAATTTATATTGTATTTCTTATTTATCCTCAAACAAGCCTTATTATTATTACTTTATAGAAGAAAACAGTATTAATACAAAATTTTTTATGAGAATCTAAAGTTAGGATTGCTGGTACTTTTTCTGATTTGTAATGCACAAGTTATTTTTACATTGTGTTCTATTCATACATATTCTGTAAATATATTTTTGTTCATAAGCTTAAGTATCAGTGTTTTTATTGATGTTACATAATTTGTACTATAGTGTAAATAGATCTATATGATATGCATTACCAAAGCTTTATGCATTATCACGAAACAATATGTAATTATATTTTGTTTAATATCTACTTCTGCTTATAATTTAGTTACAAATAAATGAAATCGCATCTTAATGACTTTTCTATTGCTTATTCACTATATTCATATTGCATACTTATGTAACAGTTTGAAACGTGTATCAGAGCATGGATAATTGTTGGAGCAAAAGCAGACTACATTGATAGAATATTGTTGCAACAGGCTGTGAAAACAAGCCAAAGTCAGAACGAGGTTGAGTTTGTTTCTGTTCATCAGATCAGGAATTCTCGTGGCAGTCTTTATAAGAGCACAATAAAATTCACCTTCTCCATCAATTACTTCTGTTTTAAGACTTGATGAAATTTTTGCAATTTATTTGTTATTGGAAATGGAAGAAGACACAACACAGACTAATTGGGATATGATTACAAAAATTTGATCCAGATTTGTGTAACTCACATTGAAGAGCAATTATTTTCCTGTATCACTATCAATGAGTTCAGTAAACTCTTTTTTCTGTGATGTCTCTGGAACATCTTGAACTTTTACTTTGAATGGAACTCTAGCAAATGCAAACAGTACTCAGGTAGATTAGGAAAGTTTGATGAAATTCATCTGCAAGGATGCATAAATGTTCTTTCACAGAAAGTTATTATTTTATCTGCTTGTTAGGTTTAATTTCATTTTCCTCATATAAAACAGATAAGGTTTGCAAAATGTAAATATTGTTTTTGCCCAATTATTTTTAATCAAAAAGCTGAAGTTTCATTTGAAAGGATCTGATATTTTTTAATACAATTTGAAGCTTGTTGTATTTGATCCTTGCAGTTACATTTTTTATTACTTCTTGTAATTCCTGTGTCCGTGTTTTTGTCACTAATAAATGTTAAAGACTTTTGGTAACTCCTGTACTAAACACTGAAATCCAGACCAACATACCTGCATACTTGAACCATCATTTGTGCAGACACCATTAATATTTTTCAAGAGATCTTTCTCTCAAGCCATGTGCTTTAGTAGTCATTTCAAGAGAAACTTGTCATAATTTATGTACCTAATCTTACATTAAAATAAAGGTAACTTTTTGGCAAAGCTCTTGTGTTTGCTTTGAAAATAACATTACAGTTTGTCCCACTAACAAATAACACTTATATGTGCTTTTTCAGATCCTGATTTAACTATTGAAGTAAAACCATACCATAAAATATTGGTATTATATTTTCTTTTGTTCAAGATCCATTACTATTGGTTGTTCAATACATAATGAAATTAATAACATGAGTTATTAAACTGTTCCCAGTCATTTCATCTTTGGTCACTTCATCCACAGAATTTTATTCAACAAAAAATAATTGTAAAAATTATGAAAGAGCAATATTACATATATTTATTTATTTATAACTTAAATGTTAAAACAAAGCTTGTATTGGCAATATAAATCGGTCCAGAGCATGGGTGAAGCCAGCATTTAATAGAATAAATAAGCATCATCTCAAGGTTTAAAATGATGTTCCCAATCTCAAGGTTTAAACGATGTTTGCATATTTAAGACAGTGTAATTTACAAATAAAGATAAGTGAAAGATGACCACTAGTAGGTAAGTTATCAGTGGCATGTTCATAATTATTCTAATCATTCTTTATTTCTCAAAAGATTTTCAGTACTTCCAGCACACTTTGGCCTTTGATCATTATGCAAAATATTGACAGCCCCTACATCAAATAGAAGCTATATAACTAAATACACAACCCGATTTTTCCAACATATTAGATTTCTCCACAAGAATGAAGAGGGGAGAGGGAACACGATAAACACTACAATAACATGTCAAAAATATCAAAAAGCATTGTAAAAATTATATAAGAGATGAAGTGAATCCTTAAAATCATGTTTGTAAAATATTTTACATGTTTTGGATGTTCCTTCAGACTTGAAGATAGTTTACTTCCTAGTCCAAACCTCCCACAGGATGATGGAGGATGGGAGCGGGCAGGATTTGAACCCGGGACCATCGATAAATCCAAACGACAGTCCAGCGTGCAAACCGCATGACCAGGCAGCCATCCATAGCCGTTTAAGCACAATTACATAATGACTAAGAAAAAATATTTAATTGGGGATAAAATGACTGGGGATGAGATGACCAGGGATGAAGTAACCACAAGGTATATTATTAATTTTAAACAAAACTGCTTTTCAATTACCTCGCATCTAAATCCTCACCACAGAAAGAATATCTTTGACTCTACAATTGTGTAATGTTACATTTAAACAGTTACAAATGTTTATACTGTGACAATTAAAATGTTTAAAACATTTAAACAGCAACATCTATCCATTACAATACAAAAAGTAAATGTCAATGTAAAAAAAAACAACTTAGTACAATGTCAAGTTTTACATATTAGAATAGACAAAAAAGTTTGTATTTACAATGGTCTTAGGCGACCCCGCAAATTGTCATTAGACCTCCAAGGTGGTTGCACCTCACAAGGTTGATATCCCCTGGTTTAGAGTAAGATTTCTTATTGCAAGTAACAGGGGTAATACATTCAGTCCTCACAAGTACCACCAGTATTTGCTGACATTGTTAATCAGATACATGTATTTTAAGTTTTAATACTATTTGTATGACGTTCTAACTGTATTGAAAAAAATGGGAAAATTTTTTAAAACTTGTATGATAATATACAGCTTGAAGAGACTATAGTTTCAAACTAAAATAATGTTTCTTATAACAATGTCTCTAATCCCACTCTAAAAATGTGTAATAATGTGTAATAGATAGAAACTTACAGCATAAATATTTTTCAACCATGGCTGATTACTTTTTATATTAGGTTGGGAAACATCTGACTCATGTTTTGCTGTCATTCGATTTAGTTATTTCTTTTGTTTCTTGTAGAATCATATGTTAAGACATCTTAGGAGACCTTATCTAAATAAAAAAAAAATAATGGAAATGTTACACAATATACATATACATATAGATCTAATAGAATGTTTTAAGTTGCAATATTTAAATATAAAAGTACTTTTTAAAAATCTCACTTATATTGAGTGAAATAGCATCAATTATCTATAATCACTCATGTAACAAATTTTTAATGACTCAAAATTTAACCATACACTTGCAATACCATAAGTGTTTGTTGTCCAAAAAAGATGAACCATTTTGTTAATCAGTGAACCTTACATATTCGAAAGAAATCCGAAAATGTTGATTGCCTTCACAAATGTGGTGACATCAAATAGTAATCACTCAACAAAGTTGCAGGTGATAATTCTGATCACTCTCTAACTGAGCCTGTGATTGTCCTGGTGTTTTATCAGTGAGTGACAAATGTGATCTGATGTTTCTTCTGCTGTTTATTGCAAGTTGTGTTTAGTAAGCAATCTGATTTTAGATATACAACTCCATGATCTGATTTTTCTTCTGCATTTGATTGCAAGTGTTCTAAGAAATTTGATGTTTGTCTTGTGAAGTGCTTATCTGGTGTTTCATCAGTTCTCATGATCTAATGTTTGATGCACAACTCACTGATCTGATGTTTCATTAGCTTTTGCTAGGGAGTGTCTAACACTATCATTTTCTAAGCATGCATCGCTTTGCTTACTTGTTTCTCTCTTCTTCCGTAGAGTCTAGCACGCTTAGACTTCTCATCTTCCAGCATTAATTTTTCCTGGCACTTCAGTTTTTCCTTTTCCAGCCATCTATTCTACAGTTTAGAGCTTTTAACTGGTATCATAATATTTGCAAAATAGGTGTTGAAATTATATTTTATCATTCTTTTTCCAGACGTCTTTTCCATACATGTTACACTCTAAAAGGCTCTATACTCTACTAATTGTCTTGTTTGTTTCTTTGTATCTTTATAGACAGACTGACAGAATGAGTTGATTTAAGTGAGGTGAAAAAAAGGTGTGCTGAAGTCTAAATTTGATTTCAAGCCTTCATGATAGGAGGCTAGTAACATGTTTTGCCACTGAGCTATTCACTTACTTAAAAAAATTGAAGGTTTCAACTAATCTTTTTATTTTTTTTTTATTGATTCATGTGTAGTCATTAACAATGAATAATTGTACAAAGTTTCAAGTGGGAGAAATAATGTGTAAAAGATTTTCTTTCTTACCATTTTATAGATTACAGCCAATGATTTGTTCCCACCCTATATATTGCTTATTTTGGAATTGACCCCCAAAGTTTTTTTTCTTACTCATAACAATAATAATATAAATGCCCACAACTTAACATTCCCAGACACATTCCTTTGACCAGCAAAATCTAGTATCAATAAGGTTGAATTAGGCATGGCTTGTAAATTTGAATATCACTTCTCCCCTTCTCCTAACTCTTTGCCTTAACAAATGGTTTTATTTATATTACCTAACTATTCTAACTATGGATAGCTGCCTGGTCATGCGGTTTGCATGCTGAACTATTGTTCGGATTTATCAATGGTCAATGGTTCACACCCTGCTCACTCCCATCCCTGTCGTCCTATAGGAGGTTTGGACTAGGAAGTAAATTATCTTCAACTCTGACAGAACATCCAAAACATTTTATTCTTCTGCATTTTCTGTTCTTTTTCAAATCATTTGATAAGTTCTATGATATTTTTTGGCCTTGGCTCTTTATTCTTATTACATCCTACAAATTGCAATGCTTACATAATACTTTGGCTGTACCACCTCCCCACAATTTTTTGGCACTTATAATAAAACTGGCCAAATTTCAATAATCTCCCTTTTGGCCAATGCATTCTAGCATAAGTTAAGTCTTATTGGAATGACATGCTTTAAAACCCACTCCCAAATACACTAACTTCTGGCCTGTGAATGGCAGCTTCCTTCGCTGTTTTTATACGATAATTTGTTTGCATTAGTTTTTTGAAGTTAGCTAGTGATAGGTGAAAATTTCAACATGTCAGACAGTGAAATGGATGAAAGCATACTAACTGAATCTGATTTTAGTGACTTTGAAAGCCGAAATTCTAATAATAATAAGAGCAGTATTTAGGAGGGCTTTAGATCTAGGTTAACACTAGATTTAGCACTTAGTCGATCTATCATCTAGCACTATTGTTGGTTTAGAGTTAGGAGAGTTAGCTGGATAGAATATGCCCCTAGGGCAGGGGTGGGCAAATTACGGCCTGCGGGCCACATGCGGCCCGCCGGAGTGTTTTATGCGGCCCGCCGACACCTACAGAAATCATGTGTGCCAACAGTATTTACATATAGAAATGCAAATATATTTAAAATAATATCTTATATGTTATTGAAACTGTCTCATAATAAAAAGTTTAAAGTAAGCGAAAATATAAAAAATATAAAACTTACTTTATAAAAGTATGAAATGTTTACCAACAATCCAGCATGTACATGGTAAATGAGAGTATATAATGTCAAAGAAGAAATTGTTATGTTACTTGAAGGACATTGAAACTGTGACCTTGTCACCAATATTTCTAATGAGTCTTCTCTCCTGAAGGCTTTCTAAATTTAGTGATTTTACTAAAGGTGTTACTCTAGTCTAATGTGAATATTCATTTGTTATGAATCTCACAGCTCTATTTTGTGTCTGTTCCAGTTTCTTAATGTTTTCTTCAGTTGAGGGGTCTCAAACAGAGGATGCATATTCTATTATTGGCCTAACCAAGGTTAAGTAACATTTTAGTTTTATGTTTTTATTTGATTTACATTTTTTCATTTATTATAACACCTAGGTATTTTGCGTTTTTAGTCTGTGTTACTGGTTTACCATGAATAAGATAAGTGCCAAGTGGAATTAATTTGTTTTAGTTTTTTTTTGTTACTCTAAATCTTAATAACTAACATTTTTTTGGGTGGAAAGATATGCTGCAATTTGATTCCCATCTCTGTAATTAGTGTAATTCATCTGTCTAATTCAAGTAATTCTCTTTGTAAAATTTCTGTATCTTTTTTTGTTTTTATTCAATTTTATTGTTCTATTTATAATTAAGCAATTGTCTGCAAATAATCTGACTATGATTAATAGATCTATCATTATCATCTAGTCAATCTACTAGGTGACAGGTTTATTCTAGATATAGTTTATAGTCTATATTATATACTACTCATCTAACTGAATCTAGCTCTAGATCTATATTCTAGATCTAGACTAGATTCTAGTATAGTAAATCTAATCTCTAGAGTAGTGTAGTCTTAGGTCTAATCTAATAGATAATTATTACCATTATAATATGACAGTGACAATGTCATGACTATATAGATCTAATAAATTATTAAATATAATTATAATCAATAACTGATTAAGAATAATAATAATAATATTAATAATCATATAGATTATTAGATCAAGATCTAAATCTAAATACTAAAAATATAATTATAAAATAATGACTGTGAAATGATGAGCTTGACTGCTTGAGTTGTAAATAATAAAATATCATTTAAAGTCTAGAGTACATGATCTACACGATAGGGCGGATAGACCTACTCAATCACAACTCAGTAACTTGGACATGGAAACATGTTGATTAAGTTACAAATGAAGCAGAATTAACTCCCTTGGCTATATTGACCTTTTAGAGCAAAACCATGGTCCACAAAAAGATGAAAATTGTAGAGCTATATCTATATACAACTTTTCGCTAAAAGTCAGTTCATCCTATCGGATAATTTAAATAATAGGCCTAATCAAATCACACACCAACTACTGCTAATATCATGAGCGTATATTACTATATAATAGCTATGGGAGGGGGGTTCGTGGTTTATCCTGCATGGGCGTAGCCAGGACTTTTTTCGGGGGGGGGGGGGGTAGGGAGGGGTTGTGCGTGTATACGCAGGGCCGGTCTTAGGCCACTGCAACCTATGCGGCAGCAGTGCGCCCCGCACTTTCATAGGCCCCGCGCGAATTCTAGGTGTAGATTATTAAATTAAACCATTTTAACTTATTATTAAAAGGTTCCTGGAATTCTCCTGAAATTACGAAATATACGAAAAGTCACGAAAATCTCCTGAAATTATTAAAAATCTTCTGAAAACGGATGCAAATCTCCATTACAACAGACAAAATTGTCATTTTGGGCGTCATTCCTACTCGCGCTTAAAAAAACAACAACATTGTCAGCTTTCATTTAATAAAAATAAGGCGAATTTTATCCCCCCAAAAGAAGTTCAAATACTTAATTTACTTTACATATATATAGTCACTGGCATACAAATATAGATCTAGATCTATCTCGACCTCTTTATAAAAAAAAAGCGATATTTTGCTAGTCGATAGTAGTTGGAAAACTACTATTTAATGTAGATGGCTCGTAAAGTTGATTTGAGCGTGATTTTGTACTTAGTAAAGTATGAATAAAACGCAAATACGAAATTTATTTTCTAATACAAAATCTTAATTTTCACTTATTATCCTTATCACAACTCAGAATGGGCCCTGCGCAATGTGTTTCGCATAGGGCCCCGCAATCTATAGGACCGGCCCTGTGTGTATGTATTTAATCTATAGGGGCCTATTACATTCTGATACTTAAACTTTCGGAGGACGCTTATTGTGGCGCGGTGGCTGAACGGTAAAGCGCTTGGCTTCCGTACCGGGTCCGGGGTTCGAATCCTGGTGCAGACTGGGATTATTAATTCCTGGGTTTTCGGAAAAAATCCATCTTTGGGGAAAAGTAAAGGCGGTTGGTCGTTGTGCTGGCCAAATGACACCCTAGGCACACAGAAATATCTGCCCTATAGACCACAAGGGGAACTTACGTTTATTGGCACTTCCTGGTGGAAAGACTGCATCTAGGCCCTAGACTTCCCGCCCTTTGCCAGCCAGATATTATTCTGCTATTAAAAATGTTAGTTCAAAAACCGAACCTGCTATTTTATTTTATTTATTTATTTTGCTTTAGTTTAATATTGAAGAGGGGTTTTTTAACCTCAAATCATAACTCTCTGTAAAGTGTGTGTGTGTGTGCGTGGGGGGTAAACTCAAAAACCTCTTGGGGTGGTTTAAACTTAAAACCCTCTGGAGAAGGGTTTTAAACTTCGCTATTCTTATAGAGTTTGGTGACTGTAGTTTGTTTTAGTTTAATGTTGAAGAGGTCGTTTTTAGCTTCAAATACGACAGGAGGAATTTTAACATCAAAACCTTCTGGAGGGGATTTTAACTGAAAGCCTCTGGAAGGGATTTTAAAAATAAAAACCCCTCTTGGCTACTCTTATAGAATCTGGTTTTGTTGTTTGCATTATTTTTGTTTCTTGTTTTATTTAAGAGGGGGATTTTAAACTTGGCTGCGATTTTGATATTTACCCAAATTCATTTTAGAAACATTTTTGTAATGACGATAATAAGCGATCGGGTAAAGACTACCACTCCGAATCTGAAGAGTTGCTTTTGTGTTTTTTAGTTCTAAATAACATTCGATTAGAACAGAAAGTGCTCATACAGTGTAGAAACAATGCAGCTCAGGACGTGTCATTTAACATTTGCATATTTTGCGTAAAAATTAGACCTTTGATAGGCTTGGAAGAAACCAGTACAAAACTTAGGCCTTTGATAGGCTTGGAAGAAACCAGTACAAAACTTAGGCCTTTGATAGGCTTGGAGGAAACCAGTATAAACTTACAATAAAAAAAACTGTCGCCAGTAACCAGTACAAAACTTACAATAAAAGAACTGTCGCCAGTAACCAGTACAAAACTTACAATAAAAGAACTGTCGCCAGTAACCAGTACAAAACTTACAATAAAAGAACTGTCACCAGTAACCAGTATAAAACTCACTATATAATGTAAACGAAGTTGAACGAACAATCTGTGGAGATAGTTAGGCCTATATATATTCTTACATAGGTAGTTTTCGTGATTTTCTACTCGCAAAGTTGTCAATAAGTTTCTCAAAGTTGTTTTCAGCAGCTCCTTCTCCTTCAATGCTACGTCAGACTGTCAGTCTGTCTCCTTAACGGTCTCAGGTTAAAATGAGTTTTAGTTGATATATTTTGTAGTGTTTTGATATACATTTTGGCTGTTTGACAATGGTACTTAAGTTTATTGGTCATCATCTAGTAATTTCTGGTTGTAGTTTTTTAAAAAAATATGCCACAATCACTGTTCTAAGTTCTAGAAAATGAAAATATTTAAAGATCTAGATTATGGTTACCTGTAACAGATGTCGGACTAAATGAGGACGTTTCCTTTTTAGTGTAGTGTTCTTCGTCCGTAAGAGATTGTCCTAAAATGTAAACATGTTTGACTTTCACTTTGCTGTCAACTGCAATCGCATTTGATCAATTAAACGAGCCCAATTTTCATATCTTCTGGTTTAAACACACAATCCTAAATAGCATAAAGTATCTAAAATTTTCTTTTAATTAATTTTCCATAATAATGCTAAACGTTTAAAGATCATTTTCGCTGATTATCATCATCACCATCAAACTCCATTTGAGTGAGGGCTTGAGATTCTTAAATCCTCTCTTGCAAAAGCCCTGGACAGAAACCCTGCTGTCTTGCGTAGTGCATATGTGAGCAGGTCAGGAGGCGTTGAGTGAAACCTATTCTTACTGCTCAACATTAACTTTAAAATAACAGTAGGCAGATGTTAGCGCTACTGGGTGGGTCTCATCTGTGACACCTCAGTCTACGACCAAGGGGCTAGAGTCGCCTAAGTAACCAGACATACTAACCTAAACTAAATGAAAGCACAAACGAAACTTTACTTGAAATTAAATAAGTCAAAATGAAACTTTATTTACATATTAAAAAAAAATCAATAATAAAATATAATATATACACTAACTACTACAAATGTACCCAGCAACTAACTAAAACCCTCTAAATCTACGCCACTACAAACACCAACAAACTAATCAAACCAACCATCTAACTAAATCACTACAACTACTACACTAGACCTAGATCTACACAAACACACTACAATAAACTAGTCTAGATCTACAATATCCTACTACTACAACCAACCCATAACTAAAACTAAAACAAGAACACCTTAGTCTTAGTACCGTAAAATTAGTATTCACTAAGAACAGAAACAGACTATAACTAAGCCACTAAGGCAACACTACAGAAACAAAATCAAAATAACACTAGATTCCCTAGATCTACAGTTGCAATAACAATACTTGACAATAGCAGTAATAAATGCAGCAGGGTGATAGCAGCTTAAAGCAGCAATAACACGGCAGCTATATTCAGCAGCATGTATTTCAGCAGTAACAATAGCCTGCAATACATAAATGCAAAACTATAAATACAAAATCATATATTCTACTAGATCTAGAGTCTAGAGCATGAACAACATAGGCTATCCATATCAGGCTAAGCTGGGCACCGCCATTTTTAATACAGCATGTTGGGAACAACTGCCAACTAGAAAACGAAACTATATATATCTAGCATATTTACACACAGTGTGACATAGATCTAGTAAAAGAAAATATAAAATATTTCTACACTTACAGGCCGTCCCAGGTACATAAATATAGACATGATTAAATAAGTATACGCCAGATCACTAAGATCATCTATTTATACTACCCGCCCTAACACATATAACAAAAAGCGGAAGTACAAATATTAATTCTGGCACTAGCCTATAAAAACATAAAATAGCTCTGACCTATACAAGTAGAAAGATAAAATTACATATAAAAATACCTCTGGGAGCGCAAGCTCACACATAAATGTCGCCATATAGGTCGAGAATTTTTGGTTTCCTAGACCTGTCGAGACGGAGATCAGCAAGTCAAGGGGAGATCAGCAAGTCAAGGGGAGATCAGCAAGTCTGGGGCAGTCAAACATAATATGTGGCACGGTTTCCTCTTCCTCCCTGCAGCGGGGGCACTGTGTGTCAAAATTTCGCCATAGCTGTGAGAAATATGAGCCAACAGGACAGTGGCCTGTTTTGCACTGTGCTATAATAGCTTGCTCAGGCCTGGACAGCCTCCACCACGGGGAAGTGCGATCAGGGCGCCTCATGCGCTCCCAGACTCCACGGGATTTTTGGAACTTGTCCCAGCACTCAAACCACTTTTCCATTTTCGCTCATCAACAAACGTACATTGGAGAAAATAGAGAAATAGATTCGCCATTGCCTCATAGAGAAAAATGTATCTCTCTCTCACACACACACACACACACAAACAATTTGCAGAAAAATCGTGCATGTAATAAATCTAGACCAAGGACAATAAATCTGTGACATTAGTAATATTTTTACCACTTTCTCAATACCCTATGATCATTTATCTGGACCAGTTGGGAAAATTGGAGGGGGGGGGGAGAGAAAGAAAGGATATCTGGGTAGATTTTTTAAAAAGCATTTCCAAAAAAAAAAAATGGGAACTTGGCCTATCAGAATTCAAACTCATCGTTCAAGCCTCCTCGGGCAGACGCGCTATCTACTCTGCTAGTGAGTTATATAAGATTGTATAATTATATATTGTGCATTACAATTTAGAGCGGCGCCTTGTAAAGGAAAGGGGACTAGCTCAGATTATACCACCTCTTCAGTCAAGTGAAATTTCTTTCCTTCGAGATACCAAACAAAAAAATGTATTACCAATAGTTAATTAACTAATTGATAATTTTTAAAATTGATTCTTGTGATTGTCATAAAAAAAAAATAATTGTGTAAAATTTCAGCTTGATCCAAGATTGAGTGTCGGAGAAATAACATATACAAACTTTTTAGCATACAGACAAAGTGAGTTGATATAAGCTTTGTAAAAAATATGAGCAACAAAACTTTGGAGAGAAAATGTTACAATTTACAGTAAAAACTAATTGATCCTAACCATTCAGATATAATTCAGATACAATTGGAAAGCAACCTTAGGAAGAATTAAGAGCAATAGATTTTTTCGAACCTGAACTGGGTTCCCTTGAAATACTGGAACATATTTGTAAAAATAATTTATCATCAAGTTGTTCACATTTAGTCATACAACTGCAAGATTTAAAAATTCAACGTGTGTTTTTATTAGTAATATTTACAGTAAAAATGTATTTTAGATTATGTAAATGATTAGCAATTAGTGTTCAACTGTTTACACATGCATAATGAATTCATAATATTAATAATAAGATACTTCGAATTATATAATTAGAATTTTTATGTAAGAAAAGAAGGTGCCACATTTTTTAACTTTGCACATAAGCGCTACAACGCTCGCAGCGAGCCTGACGGTATACATTTTAAAAAGGTCCTTCTTAAAAATGAAACGTGGTTTCTTACTTAAAATATTATTATTAATAATGTTATTTTACTTTATTCATATTTAAATATGAATTTATAGCTACAATGAAGTTTATTTATTTTTTCCCCCTAATGACTAAAGTGATCGGCTTATCCCGCTCCCCACCCTGTCAGGCCGAAATACCCTCTTTTAAGGGCGTCGTGAATACACTCCACAGTTTGAGAAATGTTGCTAGTCCATATTTGCTTAAGAACAGCTACCTTTAAGCTGCTAAGAAATAAAATAAAAAAACAACTGACATAATTTCAACGAATAATCTGTAGGAATTTATCAATTAGGCCTACATTTCGATCAGCTCCTTTTCTATGCTTAGATAAGTCAGAAAAAACAATCCCATTCCATTGAAAATCTAAAATAGTTTAAAGTAAATTTTAGTTGATTATTTATATAGTATTTTGATGCCCTACGCACTGGCTCCCTGGGCGGCCGCCCTTCCTACACTCCCCTTAAATACGCAACTGTTTAGGATTAAACAACAATAAAAACCGTACGCTGCCCTTATTTCAGACCACTACAGACTGGCTTAGAAAAATGATGACAGCCCGGTTCTCTTTCGTGATTAATTACACTACAAGCTTCTTTCTAAAACGTACATAGTTGTCAGGACTTTGTGTTTGGCTAACTTCCCGCGACCTATGAAGTAGGCCTATCTAGATCTAGAAAAGCTTTACTAGGCTGTGGTGTAGCGATAGGAATGACTTCAAGATATCTATAACTCTTAGTCTCTAGACTTATAGACTAACTCGATTAAGGATTTAGATCTAGATATTTTATATTAGATTGAAATTGACATTTAGAATCTAGTTTACAATCTAGACTATATGGTTAATGCTTGATTCTAAGCTTTAGTCCAAAATTATCATTTAGACCTACATCTAGATCTAGTTCTAAATTAATCTAAAATAGATATGAATTCTTATAAGGTGAGTAATAATATAATAAACTATATAGATATATTAGATCTAGATCTATATCTAATCTTATAAGCTTTAAATAGGCCTTTACTCTGTCTGTCTGGTAAAAAGTTGGCTACTTTTTTCTTTTCTAAAAGCGAAAAATCTAATTTTTAAAATCACTTAAGCAAGCAATTTTTTCATAAAAATACACCACTTTTACAACTATTAACTATTAATAGTAACAAATACGCGAGGCTCTTTAGTAGGAATGATGACAAATTACCATATTTGAAACACATTTATGCAACGGGTTTTAGACTTTTGTTAAAAAAAAATTTTCACATTTGTATTGCTACATTATGTAAGTTCTGTCCTACTAACTACTAAGTTTACTCCAAAATAATGTTTACTTTTTTTTAAAGAGAAAAAATCTATTTAGTATGCATATAAGTTTGACATAATTTAAAACAACAATTAATAAGTAGCTTTTCATATTATCTCGTGAACTGCAGTGCTAGGAATTATATTTTTTTACGAAAAAGTTTTTTTTTAAGCTTAAACCCACTCCAGAGAGTTTTGAGTTTAAAACCCCTTTCCAGCAGAATTTGAAGGTAATAACCACCTCTTCAATGTAAAATTAAAGCAAATTACAGTCACCAAATTCTGTGAGCGTAGCTAAAGGAGTTTCCAGTTTGTTTAAAAACAAACTCCAGAAATCTTTTAGTTTAAAACCCCACCACTTCAGTCAAGTGCTATTTCTTTCCCTTGTTTGAGTTACCAAACAAAACAAATTATTACCAATAGCTAATTGGTCATTTTTTATCGATTCATGTGTTGTCAGGTACAAGAAATAATTGTGCAAAATTTCAGCTTCATCCGAGATTGGGTGTCTGATAAATAACGTGTGTACAAACTTTTGGCCGGACAGACACACAGACAGACAGACAGAGTGAGTTGATATAAGCTTTATAAAAATTGTATATTGTTTCAAATACCTTGATACAGCTTTCGTCCCAAATGAAATTAAACCTTTTCTTGTAGTAGATTGTAAAGTGGTTTAGCTATATATTACAATGTCATAACAAATAACTATCTAGATCTAGATTGTTATTTATCATAAAATAAGACGTTACTTCAGAAAGAAGATGATTACGTCCTACGCGTAGCCCTATGACAATCTAGTCATGCAAGTTATTCAATGACTTAAGCTCAGCAAAGTCATTGCTTTTCATGTCTGACTCAGGCAATATCATTATGACTGAGACATCCAATGATATTTTAACAAAGATAGCCAATTTTAAACTAGACCTCGATTTAGATCTACGCTATTTCCTCTACGATATCTTGCTGAGGTGTTGTTTTTTTTCAAAATTAATCCCAATATATCGTTGTATTGTTTTGGCGTTTGTGGTATTTGAACGCTTACGTTTATTGACATTTCAGGCTTGTCTAGAAAACAAGAACTAAAGAACACATGGAGCTTTCAGTATTAACATTTGATTATGAAATTCATTGTGAAGAAGAGAAGACACTTTGTAAAGCTGACAAACTCATTTCATGACAGAAAATACATTTTCGTCAGCTCTCCTTTTTTTCTGTTGAAAAGCTACTACTTGACTAGTCCAGTATGACGACTAATGTAGATTGCACTGCCACTCACTCAGGAATTGGAAACAGTTTTCAACATGTTGACTTTGAATTGGTGAATGATCATGAAGACAAAGAAGCAGCAGAAATGACAAACATGTGTCCAAGGTTGAGGCACTGTATACAGCATTGTATTCAACCTTTTTTGATCGAGTCTCACCCTCTTACAGCAGACGCGCCATGGTACCAGAGGTTCCTCAATAACTTTTTCTGTCCACCACATTCACGGATGGGCGGTATCATCTTCATGATTATCCTAACAAGCTGCATTTGGGTCACCTTATTTTCAGTTACAGGGGAAGGAACTCTACCTGGAGGAAATTTGTTTGCCCTGCTAGCCTTGTTTGTTTCGTGTTGGAGTGGTGGATATATAGCAAGGCTAATGCGACTGCCTTCATTGTTAGGTAAAGGAATTTAAACAAACTTGAATTAATGTGCATTAAAATTAAGAAATTTCAGAATTTATCACATACAGATTCCTTGATGGGCAGCTAAATCAGCATTGGCTACAAAATATAATATAATCTTAGTTATCTTACCACTTCACTAAGTGTTGAATTTTTTAAATTGTTTTTTTTTTAGCGAAAGGGGAATAGTCTCTATTGGTTTTGTGTGGTCTGTCTGTCCGTCCTTCCGCCCCGTTTAGAGCACAGAAATTAGAAAAATTTTGATATCGGACGTCATGATATGTTACGTGTTTAATATTCTGATGCAATTGCTACTTTTTTTTTTTAAATGAACCATTTTATTTTTAAAATTAACTATGGTTGCGGTTTTTTACATAAAAATACAACACTTTTTTTTTTTTAAAGGTCACAAATTTCTTCATTAATAATTCAGGTTACAATCATTTAACTACTTAGACTTAGATCATCACACGCCGTTCGCGCATTGGGAGGCAAGAAGTCTCCCCACAAAGATCTGTCACTGGCAATGTCTGAATCTTCTTCCCACCAGGTGTCCACTGCTCTGAGGTACTCCATGAAAGTCTGGTGCCAAGTTATACGAGGACGTCCCAGTTGGCACTTTCTTCGTAATGGTCTCAATGTCATTGAAAGTCTTGAAATGCGTAATTCATTTTGTCGGATAAAATATCCAGCAA
The DNA here is from genome assembly GCA_036873155.1 of Biomphalaria sudanica. Lineage (NCBI taxonomy): Eukaryota > Metazoa > Mollusca > Gastropoda > Planorbidae > Biomphalaria > Biomphalaria sudanica. Next base: position 369,895 of record JAZGLO010003202.1, on the reverse strand, counting down.
ACCTCATGCGACGCTCTGTCACAACCTCACTAAGTGGTCGACTCCCAGTTCGGTATAGGATTTCCTTGTTTGAGACCCGATCTCTATACTTAAAATCTGTCTTAGCCATCTTTGTTGAGACACATTTAGTATTTTTTAAAATTTCGGCAGATGACTTCCGTGTTTCGTAAGCATACTTTGCTTTTGGGATAAAGATTGTGTTAAGTAGGTGCATTTTTGTCTCTAGTCTAAGTGCTGCAGCTTGTCCAAATAGACAGCAGCCTTTGGAATATGCTCCCTACTTTTCCCATTCGGCATGCTACATCATGGAAAGCATCCCCATCGTTTTTGTGATGCTGCCAAGGTATGTGAACTTGTCTATTTCTTCAAGCTCTGACTCACCAAGTCTGACGGGGGCACCCTTTTCCTTATATCCCACTCGCAAAATGTCTTATCCAAGTTTATGCGGAGGCTAATTTTGGGATGCCTCTCTATATAGGCTTTCCGACATTTCTTGTGTGCATTTAATTGCATTGTAGACCCGAGTAGCGCAACGTGCACTGGTACAAAATATATGTATTTGAGGCCACAAAAATCTTATAGATAATAAGCTGTTCATTTTAAAAAAATAGCAAAAGATTCTCTGAAATCGTTCTTCTGAAAGATTACATTTAGTTTACTTTCCAAAAGGTCTAAACTTTTTTTTCTCTAGATAATAGGGGTGTCGAATTCCTTTTATTGCTTGGCTTAAATCGTTAGAGGTTACTTAATAATTACAATCAAGAACAATTATTACTAAACACACTTCAACTCCAACTATAGATATCCATAGAAATATAAATAATACTTTAATATTCAATAAGCACACAAGGACTTAAGGAATGTTGATTGTTGGTGGTGTTTTAGGAAACGTGCCATGCATAAATATTGCTAAAGATATGAATTGGTCCTGGCTAGTTTCCTTAAGGTAAGTTTTTTTTCTATAGATAATAGGGTTATGAACGCTTGGCTTCCCAACTCAGGCGTCTTGAGTTCGAATCACGTTGAAGATGGAATTATTATGAGATTGGAGAATTTTTAGGAAGTCTGTCACAACTTCTCGATCTACGAGTCAGAACCTTACGACAGAGCTCAACAAGGTATAGCGAAGCCAATAGAGTTCTTGCAACAACAGTATAGAATTGATACGGCGGTTCGGATATCCACAGCAGAACATTTGTATAGTCAGTGTCACATGTAGCCAATTGTACAGTATTGGGTGTGATTAATTGGACATTTTACATTATTTTGGAGGCCTGAGTTGTCAAGTTCTTTGAGTTTGTACTGTCGTGTGGTGTAGTTTGCAGAGATCCCCGATAGAGAGAACCGTTACAATAATTTATTTAGTTTTTAAGTTAAAAGTTACGCCAAATGATTCTTTGAGATTCTATTACTTTAGGCAATAAAAAAGAATCATGGCTTAAATATTCCTTGTTAATTTGGCTGATACGCTGGAAGCGCCAATGAGTTTGTGTGATAACACAAAATCTCTATGTAATCTTGTTTGAATTAGACATGAGTTACTTTAACTAGTGATGCAATAAAAAAAAGTGATATAAAAGTTATCACAATTTTCTGTTCAAAAGTTAGAATCATATCTATTTTGTCTTTAAAAACTGCTTCTACTGAATAAATGGTCTTTTAATTCTTAATTTTAAGTTTGTTACATAATGTAATGTGATTAATAAGCTGCCCAAGCCTTGTAAGGATAGATAATTACACAAAGCAGATTAATTAATAAAGTTTGTCTTCGAGTCCGAATATTAATTAGGATTGCAGTATTTAACATGGCTACAAAGTCAACCTGCGACCTACATACTTTTCCACATCTAGCGCAGACATAACCGTTGTTCACCGGTGGTAATTTAGATTCTCTTTTGGCCGTCTACGTCAGTCCTCGGCAGTGGATTTTCTTTGGGTCTCGAAAGTGTATCCCGCGGTCCTTGTAAGCAATCTCCAGCTGTCTGGTTTAGAAGCCGCCTGCTGCCAATTCTCTCGTAGATGAATCAGTATGCTCAAATCAGTGTGGTTCAAGAACTAATAGAAGCACATCAAACATAAGTTTTGTGATGTGGTAAATATAAGGACCAGAACTTTTATTCATTTTACTGAGACTTTTGATTCAGGGAGTCATAACGTTTTTCTCGCAGAATTTAATTTAAGGTTGAATTCCCTCCAAGGTTCAAAGCCATTATGATTTGATTGGAATCCACAAAGTGGAAAGTGAGCAGGTCCAAGCAAACCTGAAAGAAAACGGTCATCAGCGCAGCTGAGGATACTGGTAAGAGATAGGATGAAGAAAGCTGCTCAGAACCGAGTTCTGTGGAGAGGGTGTGGTTAGTGACACTCTACACCCCTCACGTATAAGTCAGTCATGAAGTAGTTGCAAGAAGGACAAACTCATAAGACACAATTGAGACGTACTGTTCAGGTTTCTAATCAGAATTAAGTTTGTACTTGCTCAAATTTGTTTTCTTTGTCCTAATACTGAATCCAACCTGTCAATGATCGCAATAACGACAAAAGTTGTTCTATTTAACAGCATTGGTCGGGTAGTATGCGCTCTGAAGTGTTTTTTTTAATGGTTTCAAGTTCGAAACCTGTCCGCCGCAGTCCCCTTTCGTCCTGCGAGACCCGCAGGTTTGAACTAGAATAGTGTAACAAGTGCAGTGTATATGAGAGGAGGTTGGCTTATGTGATGTCTTGGGTATACAGTTTAATGAACTGCACTTGCACAAATCATGCACAGGTACAGATTTGAATAAGTAGGTAGGTAGCCAACAAGGCTCAAGTTGCAATTTAAATAGGATAGTATTTATTCCCAAAATTGTATTTTTAAAAGAAAGGTTTGATACTTTATTTACATTGGGGGATATGGAGATACAAAAATACAATGTGAAGTTAGGCCTTAGTCATTACTAGATGCGTCGAGCAAGTGATAGTGTGTCATTTAGGCCCATCGCTTAGAATTGGTCATCTCCACCTCCGACAAGTGGATGTAATGAAATGGGTACTCAAAGCAGTAGACATTGATGTGGACTACTGGCAAGACGTATCGCTAGACCGAAATAAATGGAGATAGGGCGACATATAAAGCTATGAAAAGTTAAAAAATCGATAACCTCAGCAAGTCAATAAACAAAATGGTTGGTTCATCCAGCATAAAAGCTAATACAAAATTTACCTACGTTGTATGTGGATGAAAATGTCTTGCTAATACCACTTAAAAGTGCTAAACATATTAAACCGTAGTCTTCCTAGGACTGAATGATGTCAACAACTAACTACTAACAACTTAATAATTTAATACTACATTTTGTCTGTAAATCTCTTTAAAATTAATATATTTTATGAAATAAAAAGTAGCCCCATGAATCAAAATGACAACTACGTTTGTTTAAGACTGAAAAAAAATTCTCATAAGCTATTTAAAAAATTACTTTTTATTTTCCACTTAAGGAATGTTGATTGTTGGTGGAGTTTTAGGAAACGTGCAATGCATAAATATTGCTAAAGATATTAATCGGTCCTGGCTAGTTACCTTAAGGTAAGTTTTTTTTTTCTCTAGATAACAGGGGTATGAACGCTTGGCTTCCCAACTGAGGCGTTGGGAAAGTATATGTGCTGGCCACATTGAACTCACATTCCTCCAGAGAAATACATTAGTTTCACATCATTTGCCAGTATAGTAGCATGGTATAATAGGGATACCTTTCTGTTCAATCAATATAGTAATGGGCTTTGTTGCTGCACATAAAAATTATATGTGTCAGATGCGAATAGCCAAAATTTTCAGTAAAATAAATTACAAAAGAAATTTTTATATAGAAGAAGTTACGAAAGTTATATATGTGAGCAGGTCAGGAGGCGCGAGAAGACCTTTTCTCTGCTCAACATTAAATTTTATAACAGTAGGCAGATGTTAGCGCTACTGGGTGGGTTTCATCTGTGACACCTCAGTCTACGACCAAGGGGCTAGAGTCGCCTAAGTAACAGACATACTAAACTAAACTAAATGAAAGCGTAAACGAAACTTTACTTGAAATTAAATAAGACAAAATGAAACTTTATTTACATATACAAAAAAATAAATCAATAATAAAATAGAATATAAATACTAACCACTACAACTGAACCCAGCAACTAACTAAAACCCTCTAAATCTACGCCACTACAAACACCAACAAACTAACCAAACCAACTATCTAACACAAACTGATAAAACCAACTATCTAACTAAATCACTACAACTACTAGACAAGACCTAGATCTACACAAACACACTTCAATAAACTAGTCTAGATCTACAATATTCTACTACTACAACCAACCCATAACACTAACACTAAAACAAGAACACCTTAGACTTAGTACCTTACTATTATTATTCACTAAGAATAGACTAAGCCACTAAGTCTAAGCCGACAACACTACAGAAACAAAATAACACTAGATTCCCTAGATCTACAGCAGCAAAAGCAATATATAGCAGTTATATTCAGCAGAGTAATAGCAGCAGTATTAGACACAGCAGCATGTATTTCAGCAGTTTTATTCAGCAGTGGTAATAGCCGCATGTATTTCAGCAGTAATAATAGCCTGCAATACATAAATGCAAAACTATAAATACAAAATCATATATTCTATTAGATCTAGAACACTCAAAGCAGGACTGATGGGCGCCGCCATCTTTAAATCAACATGATCAAAACAAAAGCTGCCAACTTGAAAATAAAACTAAATTAAAATATATCTAGCATATTTACACAGTGTGACATAGATCTAGTAAAAGAAAATATAAAAATATTGAAAACAATTACTAGCATTTAAGATCACCAAGACCTCTCGTCACACTGACAGATGCTGTACTGACCGGACACTGGTCAACTGTACAGGATGTAGCATGGATTTAACTATTTATACTACCCGCCCTAACCCATATAACAAAAAGCGGAAGTACAAATATTAATTCTGGCGCTAGCCTATAAAAAAGAATATACAAAAATAGCTCTAGCCTATAGAATTAATAAAAAAAAAATACATATAAAAACAGCTCTGGGAGCGCAAGCTCACATATAATATAAAACCACAGACCATAGACTTATATATACATACTACTCTAGACTGGACATGGAGATTTTTTAGCACTACTAAAAATGTTAAAATTTTTTAGAAAGTTGGATCAAGGCGTTGTTTTGTAAAGTAGTTAAAAGTAGTGAGGGTTTTTTTTTTCAACCCTAACACTATGTAACAAATAATTTAATTTTTAGATCTAGATCTAGTAAGTGAACATAAAAAATAAGAGTACTCTCGTTTCATAATTATTATTTTGCAATTTTTAGATACATAATCTAGAAAGATCTAGGTAATCAATCTATTTAAATCAACATGAATTATTGCGATCTAGGATTTTTGAAACATTATCTCAATGGAAACAACCAAGAAATGGATTTGTTTCATATATTTGCGTGAAAATCCGAGAAATGATTTTGCATTATTTCTAAACTTTGAAAACTAAAGATCATTACTTTTCTAAAACAGAAAAGATTGATTTGGGCGACTCCCCTTAGAGCCTGAAAAAAGAGTTTACGTACATATAAATCTATATATGTATAGATCTGTGAATCGATCAGTCGCGGATAAGAATTTATTTTCGGTTTCCAGTCTAGATATAATATATAAGTCCATGCCTCAGACCTATATATACTACAATAAATATAGGTATTTTCTCTCTATGATTTATTTAGGAATGTGCTGTTTTACTATTAGACATCTCGTACAGCAAAACAGACAAACAAACAAAAGCCGCCTAGTCGCAATAGGTTCTGCGTATACAGTTCACGCCATTCACGGTTCTACGTATACCGTAGGCGTAGTCATATGGGCACTGTGATTCGTGAAACATTAAAAAAAATAGTAAAAACTGCACTCATCATTAACCTTCGGAATCACTGACATTGTCTACATTTTAGATCGAATCTAGTTTAGAAATCTAGATTCTATCTTTAGACTAAATTGTCACTAGTCTAGATCTAGCTCTACCTGACTTAAGTTTATTAAGATAGGCCTACACCTACTATCTAGATTATTCTATATAGAGTCTATATCTAGATCTAGAAAAATTATATAACTAGTCTAGATCAGACTCAGTAGATCTACTATCTATAAATCTATACAATATTGAATATAGGCCTACTTCTACTTATAGATCTACTTTTCAACGCCAAGACCTAATATACCAATATAATAATAATAAGGCTTGTCATTGAGTCCGATGAGTAATGAGGAATGCAATATTTCCCGTCGATACGCAGCCCCAGCTGTGACCTACATATTTTCCCACAATCAGGACATGCATAAAAAGATTTTCTTTTTGCCGTCTGCGTCTGTCCTCGTCAGCGGATTTCCAGTTGTCTGTCTCATCCTGAAACCGCATGCAACCAGATGCTCTCTTCTATGTCTGCTATGGCAAAGTAAGCGCCTAATCTGGTCTCTAAAGCTTTTCCGTGGGGCACCTCTGTTTCGTCAACCATCTTTTAGCTCACCAAAAAGACTGCGTTTGGCATACGTTCGTCCCCAGACGGGGTACATGCCCTGCCCAGCGTAACTGTCTGACCATAAGAAGTCCCTCTATAATGTCCATACCGGCGTTCGCAAGGACATCGCTGTTTGTAGTGCTGTCTGGCCACCGTATGTTTATGATGAAGCTCAAGCATCTTCCTAGATATGTGAAGTGTTCTATCACGTTAAGGGGACGTCCTCTTACGGTGATCTTTAGGGCTTAGTATCTTTTATTGGGTCACTTCTGGAACATGACTTCTGTTTTCCAAAGGTTTATTGATAAATAGAAAGAGGCGGAAGCGTATGCGAATTCGATGACCGCGATCTGGACGCACCATAGTTGACGGACTTTGAAGGCCACATAATATGCAGGTCGAAACGGGTTTTGAGACGCACCATAGTTTATTGTGGGCTAGCAGGGCGCAATCATTGGCATAAAGAAGCTCTGTTATGACCATTTTTTTTTTATGGAAGAGAATACAAAAAAAAAAAAAAGAATGCCGTCAGAACGAAACGTGATGTCGATGCCATTGTGCAATCGCTGCCTCATTTGACCCAGCATTACGCCAAGGAAGATAGCGAATAGAGTAAAGTACACAGCCCTGCTTCACGCCATTTTCTATTGGTAAATGATCAACATGTCACCATTGTGTCTAATCTGGCCGTTTTGTTCCACTTGAAACTGCTTGAGAATGGATAGGAGCGTAGTTGGGCATCTGAGCCTGGCCAGAATCCTCCATTAACCATTGACCGTGTCGAAATTCTTGGTGATGTCCACGAAGGCAGCGTATATATAGGTTTATATAGTATACTAGACTTAAATCTAGTCTAAAATCAAGACTAAGTCTAAGACTCTAGATCTAGACTGCCTAGAGTACGAATACATTCTGATTATCTTAGATTGTGTTTCTACTATATTTATAACCTAGATATATATATATATATTCTAGATGTAGATCTATACTGATTCTATAGTTACTATTCGAATTCAACATGAATATTTATGATTTATGATACACATTATAACTAGATTTGATAGATCTATGACTACTATGACAAGGCCCATGGCATGTCTGAGATCAATTTTTCAAAGCAACTATAATTAATGGACTTCATCTAAAACAAGTTCATTCATATATTTACATGCGATTTTTTTTTATAAATAATCTATGCCTTATTTTGGACCAATGTCTCACAACGACTGATAAGAGAAATCAGGTATTAACATACGGAGAAAACACGACCGCTTAACTCAAGAAAACATAAGAAATTAAAACAGACACAAAATTGACAGTGAAATTCATAGCCATTGAATATTCACAATTGATTACTATAACACCTTTTTAAAAACACCATTTAAAAAATTATTTAAAGTTTTCAAATCAAAATTTTTATTTCTACAATTATTTTTGTGTGAAATTGTGTATCGGAAATGCAGGGTACTTGAGTAAGAAAGTCCTAAAATATACACAGATCTTGGGTAAAAGACTCATCAAATAAAGTACTGTAAATGTGTAGTTTCATGTGCTTGTTTCAGGTCTTTTCTTTTTATAACCTCTATCTGGTTTGATCCCAACTACCCGTATTTTTGAGCAGATTTTTTTTTATCATGTACACTTAAATTTATAGCCTAATAATATCAATTTAATTTAAGATATATAAGGAAAAATGTACTTCCGGCCCAATTTCTAATCCTAGTTTTAAACCAAAGAAATGAATTGCATGAAAGTGGTAATGTCCAATGTAGAGTTTTTAATCAACATTTAAGATAGTTACTTTCTTGTCAAATTTTGGTTTTGTTTTGTTTACATGTTTTGGCTGTTATTTCAAAACATCCCACAGGACGGTCGGGGGGGGGGGGGGGCAGAGTTTGAATCGGCGACCATCGAGACCGCACTCTAGAGCGCATAACACACGATAAGCCATCAAGTGTTATGCTTAACTCTTTTAATTATATCACTAATCAAATAATCCGAAAGAGTAGATGAACAAAAAGAGTGATAACAAGAGAACGCCTCTCTAACGTAAATGTAACAACTTAGTAAGTCGCTGATCTAGTTTCCCTTTCAGACCTTGTGGTCTATAGGGCAGATGATGTAAAGGTCATCTGTTTCGGTGACCTACGGTTAACGAGGGCGTCATGTGGCCAGCACAACGACCAACCGCCTTTACTTTTCCCCAACTAATGTCAGGTACCCATTAGAGCTTGGTGAACTCAGAGGCGCCCAAAGATCCCGAAATTAAAAATCCCAGTCTTCACCAGGATTCGAACCCAGGTCTCCGGTTCAGAAGCCAAGCGCTTTACCGCTCAGCCACCGCGCCTTCAAGTGCTGATCTGGATTATACAAAATTCTTACTTCTCGAACCAGACAAATAAGATAAATAGACAGAATGTTATTAGAATAAAACAGAGGCTGATTTTCTTTTTTTTTTCCTGTACATAAATATCCAGATGGTCGACTGGCGGACTTACTTATATGGTGTAGGAGTCGAAGAAAAAAGGGAGCAAGGGGAGACAGTTTAGGCGGCAAATTTGAATTTGAAATGGGCATCATAGCAATACAAAAACAATGTATATATATTATATATTTATAATTCTCTTCTTCGCTTAACAGTTTGGACGAGCAAGAAGTAAAGGAGAGATCACTCTCTTATTTCTGCGGATAGTAACCCCACGGGGGGGGGGGGGGGAGAACACGTGGGTATTCACACGTCGCTACGGATGGCTGCGCGCTGGACTGTCAAACCATGTTCGCTCCCATCCCCCTTTGTCTTGCGGTAGGTTTGGACTAAGAACTAAACTATCTTCAACTCAAGGAACATCCGCATCCGAAACATGTAAAACATTTTACAAACACTAAATAGCAGCGCCGGACTTAACCATTGTGACCAAGAAGTCATGGAAAGAGAACAAGTAATTTACTATGTATATTCACCCGTTACTAAATAACAGGGCTGGACATAAGCATTGTGAGGCCTTATGCGAAACGGCGTCAAGTTTAAGTAGGGAAGCGGACAATAAGTGAAATTTAAGAGTTTGTATTAGAAAATTCGTCTATGCATTTTATTCATTCTTTACTACGTACAGAATTACTTTACGAGCCTTGCGTGTAGCAAAGTCATACAGTATATCATGATAATTCTGTTTTCTACATAGATCACGCTCAATAGCAAGAATTACCAAATGTTTCAATCTTTCCTTTTGTTTCACCAGATTACACAATTACGGCTAATGCATAATGCCGTTTTTATTTATCGCGTGTTTTCCATATTGAATGACACCCCAAAATGACAATTTTGTCTATATATTTCCGTATATTTTAAGGACTTTTTCGTATATTTTGTAATTTCGGGAGATTTCCAGGAGCTCCTGGTAAATCGACAGGAGGGCGCGGGAAATCTGTTTTAAGTTATAAGTACATAGGCTCTTTGCTACATGTAGGAGATAGGCTCTTTGCTACATGTAGGAGATGGGCACTTTGCTACATGTGTGTCAGATCAAGAATGGCTGGCTGTATGCAGCATTTGGTATGCACTTAGGACAGTTGTCACAACGGCTCATAATTTTACACGCTGTCATTTTCTGTCATGTCTATTTAGGTGCAAAACGGACAACGACATAATATGCAGGTCGAAACGGGTTTTGAGACGCACCAGAGTTGACGGACTTTGAAGGCCACATTTAGTGACGTCATGTTTTAGTGAGTTCTAGTTTATTTATGTGATTGTTAGTTGATGTTAGGTATTGCGTATTACGGACAGAGACTCGACCGTGGCCTTTTTAGTACTAAACTTCGTCCCTTAACCTTGTTACATGTATAGGCATTGTTCTGTAGTAAGTTAAACGCATCTAATACACCCGTTCAAGAAATCCAGACATGTTCAGAGTAATCTTCGAAGTCAGATAGCAATTAAGAACTACGGGACGAAGTCAAATGAAATACTGAACTCTTCCTTAATCTTCGGAATTTAAGACGATGCATATAAGCTCCTAGAATAAACATGTGCTTTTATTTCTACCCTGAAAGAAAACTCCTTGATTTAACTTTTGCTGTTATTTCTTCTCAGACAGATCGCTTTAACAGTTATTCTAACAAGAGCAGGTCTAGGTCTTGATCCAAAAGCATTGAGACGCCTTTCTTATGTTGTTTTGAGACTTGCTTTTCTCCCTTGTTTGACAGAAACAATTATAGATGGCATTGCTAGTCATCTGATTTTAGGCTTTCCATGGCAGTGGGCATTTATGCTTGGGTAAGTTTCATAATTATTCCTTACCAGATACTTTTCTTTCTAATTACCATACTTATGTCTTTTTTTTGTGTGGCTGTTTGTAGATTTGTAATCGCTGCAGTGTCCCCCGCTGTTGTAGTCCCTTCACTCATAAGCTTAGGTGAGAGACGCTATGGTATAGACAAAGGCATACCTACATTGGTTATTGCTGCGGCAAGCCTGGATGACATTTTAGCTATTACAGGTTTCGGAGTCCTTTTGGGAATAACATTTTCAACAGGTATTTCATTATAATCTTTAAAAATGTTGCCACATAACTGAGAAAATAGAAAGTTAGTTATTTAGTTTCAGTCTTCACCAGTTAGTCCGCTAGCCCTTTACATTTATTCACCAGCTCGTTACATTTATTCACCAGTCTTTTACATTTATTTACCAACCCTTTACATTTATTCACCAGCCCGTTACATTTATTCACCAGTCCTTTACATTTATTCACCAACCCTTTACATTTATTCACCAGCCCTTTACATTTAATCTCCAGCCCTTTACATTTATTCACCATCCCGTTACATTTATTCACCAGCCTTTTACATATATTCACCAGCACTTTACATTTATTGACCAGCCCGTTACCATTTATTCACCAGCCCGTTACATTTATTCACCAGCCCGTTATATTTATTCACCCGCCCTTTACATTTATTCACCAGCCCGTTATATTTATTCACCCGCCCTTTACATTTATTCACCAGCCGTTTACATTTATTCACCGTACTTTATCTCTCTCTCTTTGCCTCCCACCTTCTCAGCATTGCTCTCAACGGACACCCAAACATCATGCTTTAGTTTCCCTTCTCTCTCACTTGTGTTACTCCAACTTTCCTCCCATACAAGCAATATAACTATTTATGTCGTTTAAACTGACACAACGTACAAGATTTCTAGTTAGATATGGATCTAGCAGCATGGTAACACACATATATATATATATATATATATATATATATATATATATATATATATATATATATATATATATATATATATATATATATATATATAAAGTGTTTGTTGCGTGTATGTATCTAAATATAGATACGTCATTTTGTATCGAAATGATGCAGACTTTATGGGGGAAAGACTTAAAATCCATGATTCATGCAGCGTAATTTGTGAAAAAAGCTCTTTGGTAACAAATATAGATTTGGTAGGTAAACCCCGAAGTAATTTCAATTTCAATATTTATGACTCTTAGGCCTACATTTTGTAATCGATTTCTAAGAAAGAACTAAGACACTTTTTTTTTAAATTAAGTAACTCAACATGTATAACGGTACCTTTTATATTTCAAACAGTTGCATAATTATACAGACACGTTAATAGGTACCTCCTGCATGTGAGTTACAAAATAATACATAATTTAAAATCTGATAACTTTGTGAAGTAAATTGAAGTAAGCTTAATTTTCCACTATCAAGTAATAGATCCATTTGTGTTTCTTTTATACCTATAACAGTGTACGATGAAATGTGCTATAAAAAATTGCATATGAATTAAAAATTTGCATACACAGTACAGTACATCATTGTATTGGTCGAGGTAGGCATGTATAAAAGTCTTTTTTTTTAATTGAACAACCATTTGGCACATTTTTTTAAATGAATCTTTGAATGAAAACTTTGGTTAGAAATGGAATGTTCTGTGAGGATAGTTTCTGGAACATGTTTCTGAACTAAAAGGGACAAATACTGATGATCTCCATTTTCCATCAAAAATACTTTAAAAGTTGATAAATCTTAAGAATTAAATTTTTTAAGTTAAATTTTTATAACCAAAAGAATTGATTTCATTCGTGTTTTGTTTCAATGTTGATTTTGTGCTTTTGAAGTTAATAATTGTTATTATAAATGAGAGAGAAACTGCTCTGTTTTGTAAAAACTTAATATTTAAAATAAAGTCATTTGAATAGAGATGTGTATGAAAATAATTAAAAAAATGGAGTATTTCTTAAATACTGTTTGTTAAGAAAATTATACTATAAAAACGAAAGTAAAAAATACAGAATTTATTTTTATTTTCAGGAGATATTGCCTGGACCCTTTCTAAAGGTCCTCTTGAAGTGGTTTTAGGTATAGTTTATGGTATTATTGGAGGAATCATTCTTTGGTACATTCCACAGAAATCTAGTGTAAGTAGATATTATAAATATGTAAAATAACACAGACATGGTTGATTGATTTACTGATCGCGAAATCTCTGGAACCACCGAAATGGTTTCAGACGAAATTTGTAGGATACACTGGTTCGTCTTACCTCCAATCTGATCTCATTAACGATTTTCATAGAAATTCGAAAAAAAAAAAAAGAAAATAAAAAACAGCAAGCCTATTATTAATCATTTGTATTCCCCCCCCCCCCCAAAAAAAAAAAAAGACCGCTATTGTATATCCTTTAAAGTGTCAGAATATACGAAAAATAACCCGATGGATACTTCTTTACTTATTTTAAGCACTCAGTCGGTGCGTAATTCGCTGTTGTTGAAATCTTTTTAAAACAATCTTTATTTCTTTATTCTCAGAACAAATGAAATAGTTACATAAGCGCATGTGTTTGTGTGTACAAAGTGAAATAAAAATTAAACATATGTTGGAGTATTTTTTATATATTTTTGCCGCTGGTAGAATTGTAGGGATATCGTAGGGATATTGTAGGGATATTAGAATTCACGAGTCAAAACTATGCGTGAGAGAGCTTTTTAATGCTGGCCAACAAAAAAATGGTTAGGGTGGGTATCCAACACACACAGTGAAACACGTTACTAGCTACTAAAGTATTTTTGAGACTTGTATTAGACCATTTCGATTCAACTTCTGGTGTAGAGTCTGATCCAATAGTTCAATATAGAACTGAGACGGAAATATAAGGCTCTTCTTCGAGTCCGAAGATTATTGAGTAATGCAGTGGATGCGCAGCCCCAGCTGTGACCTACATATTTTGCCACTTCCAGGACAAGCATGACCATTGTCCGTAGGTGGTCGATTTAGATTTTCTTTTCGCCGTCTGCGTCTGTCCTCGGCAGCGGATTTCCTTTTAGTCTCAAACGTGTATCGCGCGTCCTTTGTGAGTGACCTCCAGCTGTCTCGTTCTATGGCCGCATGCAACCAAGGTGCTCTTGTATGTCAGCTAAGGCAAGTTGGCGTATAAGCTGGTCTTTAAAGCGTTTTCGTTTAGTTCAATGTAGAAGAACAAAGACGGTAAGAATGTAGAATGTTTTTGTTTTCTTGTTTGTTTGGGGGGGGGAATAGGGAGGAAGTAAATGATACTAGAATTTACAGGTCAAAATTATATGTATGTATGTGTGGGGGTCATAGAATTTGGTGACTGTAGTTTGCTTTAGAAATAATATTGAAGAGACAGGCTTTCAACCTTAAAACGCTCTGTAGGAGGATTTTAAACTCAAAACTATCTTGAGGTGTTTTAAACTTTTAAAAAAGCCATCTGGAGGAGAGGGGTTGAAACTCAAAACCCCCCATTGGCTTGGCTACGATCAAAGAATTTTAGTGTGTAATTTGCTTTTTTTTTATATTGAAGAGGTATTTTTTTAGCATCAAACCCTCTGAAGGGAAATTTAAACTCAAAACACCCAATAAGTTTGGCTACGATCATAGCCTTTTGATTGCGAAATTTGATTTTTTTTTTATTTTGAAGATTTTTTTTTAGTTTCAAACCCCGCTGGCGGCGTAATTTGCTTTTTTTATATTGATGAGGTATTTTTAGCTTCAAACCCAGCTGAAGAGGGGTTTAAACTCAAAACCCCTTTGGCTACGCTCATACAATTTTGAGTGTGTAATTTGCTTTTGTATTTTGAAGAGGGGTTTATCGTAAATTTTGGAGAGGAGTTTAAAATCAAAATCTTTCTTAGATGTGCTATTGGAATTTTGGGATTGTCGTTTGCATTTTTTTTTATAGAAGAGGGGATTTAAATGCAAAACCCCCTTGTAGGGGGTTTCAAACTCAAAACCCCCCTTGTAGGGGGTTTCAAACTCAAAACCCCTGGTAAGGGGTTTTAAACTCAAAACCCCTGGTATGGGGTTTTAAACTCAAAACCCCTTGGTAGGGGTTTCAAACTCAAAACCCCTCTAAACCCCCTGGTAGGGGGTTTCCAACTCAAAACCCCCTGGTAGGGGTTTTTAAACTCAAAATCCCTTTGGCTGTGCTAGGGCAAGTGATGGTTTAGTATTAAAATTTCACATAAAATAAACAATATTAAAGCAAAAGATCAGTCACTAAACTCCGACCCCCCCCCCTGCGGGGGGGATTTCATTTCGGGAGGGTTTGAACCCCAAACCCCTCCCCCCTGGCTACGCCCATGATAAATACCTACACAACATTGAACAGAGTTATACTAGTTTAGCAAACATACCCTTTTTCCCGAATCAAACAATCAATATTCATCATTCATAATAAACAAAGTTGAAACAAAAAATATTCGAATTGAAACGTTAATGTTTCGTGTGAACTCAATGCGTTTTTTTCACACTTGATCAATATAATCTGAGCTACAAACTAAGACAAAAACTTTCTGAACAATGTACAAAGTCAAGACAGTTAGTTTATTTTAAACTATTTTGACAAAGTTTATATCAACTCTGCCTGTCTGTCTATCTGTGGACACGTTTTTTTTCACCCACACCCATTCTCGGAGCAAGCTGAAACTTCATACAATTATGCATTGGCGTAGACAAAACATAAATCAATAAAAAAAAGTAACCAACATATTTTTGGTAATTAATTATTTTGTTTGATACTAACATGGTAAACTAATCCTTAGGTATTCACATGCATGTCTAAATTTGTTGAAATAAAAAAATGTACGCATTATTCATTAATTATTGGTAATTAATTAATTTGTTCGATATCAAATTAAGGAAAGCACTTGTACATTATTGATAGATATCATTTTATGAGCGGAGTTCTTCCCCTAAATTAAGCTTTGTATTTTTTTAAAAGGATTTTTTAGATTTTGCTAGTTACATCGGTCATTGTAACTCACTGCCTGTCTGTCTGGTAAAAAGTGTGTACACGTTATTTCTCCCACACCCATTCTCGGATCAAACAGATACTTTGCACAATTAATTCATTAGCGTAGACAAAACATGAATCAATGAAAAAAAAAACCAACGAATCAATAAATTACTGTTAATTATTTTATATACCAACAAGCGACATTAATCCTTCAATATTCACAGATATGGCTAAATTTGTAGGGTTTAGTCACCTTATATAATTGTTAAAGCTATTTCTCCCACACGCATTTTCTGATCAAGTTGATACTTTAATCCAATATTTATTGTAGCTAACAAAACATGAATGAATGTCCCCATTATTCCATTTATTAGTTGGTCATTCATTGTTTTGTTTATTGGTAGATGTAGTTGTAAGGGAGGAGTTTTTTTGTTTTGTTTTAAATATTTTTTGTTTTTGCTTGTTTGAAGCTTCAACTTCATTGTTTTATTTTGACAGAGACATTTGCTTTTCTTTCGCACATTGCTTTTAATGACACTGGGACTAATGGCAATATTTACTAGTGTCAAGTTTCATTGGTCAGGTGCTGGCCCGCTGGCTGTTCTTACTGTGTCATTTATAGCTGCTGTTAAATGGCGTTCAGAATTTCCAGAGAATGAAAAGGTGATAAAATTTTTCTAATACAATACATTTTTTTAAATGTAGGCCTAATCCTATCTAGAACTCGATCAAACTATAAACATGGCCGATAAAACTATAAGCAATGCCAATTAAACTATAAACATGGCCGATTAAACTATTAACATGTTTTACTCTAAAAAATCTTGTGATCGGATGTTTGGCTGTAGTAAGAAAAGTGTAACATTGTGAAGTTAACCTCTGTGGTCGATAGGTTAAAGGCAGTCTCTTTGGCATCTTACATATACGTTTTACTGAGTGGACTAGTAGATATTACTTATGTACTTAGCACACCTTTACATGGCAATTAGACATGGACAACATGCGAATGTAAATTCAACCATAAATTATATCATTATAGTCTAACATAATCTTTTTCTTTCAAAATCTTTCATTAAACTTCCCGTGTTTAAAATGGCAGTTTTAAGCCTCTATATATAATTCTCTTCATGGCTCTTTTATTTCTGCTAGTCGGACGGTTTAGAGTTAGCCCACATAATTTTAGAGGCGAAAATAAAAAGGAGTGGGGGGGGGAGAACAAGTAGTATTCACCCGTCACTAAATAGCAGGGCCGGACTTAACCATTGTGACCAAAACGTCATGGCAAGAGAACAAGTAATCTTCTCTGTATTCACCCGTCACTAAATAGCAGGACCGGACTCAACCGTTGTGGAGCCCTATGCGAAATGGATTTCGCGGGGCCAAGTTTGGGTAGGGATACGGATAATAAGTGAAAAAAAAAAAGAGTTGGTTTAACAAAATAAATTCGTCTTTGCAATTTATTCACTCTTTACTACATACAGAATTACTTTACGAGCCTTGCCTGTAGCGAAGTCATACAGTATATCATAAAAATTATATTTCCTACATAGATCACGTTTAATAGCAAGAATCTAAAATGTTTCAATCTATCTACGAGAATTGTTGACCTCAAGTAATTCTTTATTAGTTTGAGACGCGAGAAGTTTCTCTCACTAGATTACACAATTACGGGTATAGCATAATGCCGTTCTTTTATCGCGCTTAGGATTGGCGTTTTCCATATTGAATGACACCCTAAAATGTCAATTTTTGTCTATATATTTCAGGAGACTTGTATGAGTTTTCAAAAGATTTTAATAATTTCGGAGACTTTTTCGTATATTTTTGTAATTTCGGGAGATTTCCAGGAGCTCCTGGTAAATCAGGAGGCGCGGAAAATCTGTTATAAGTTATCAGCTTTTCTCCTTACGGGGGCCTCTAAAAAGTGATTTTTAATAATCGTTTCTATTAAATTACTTTCTTATTTTAAAATTCTGAACGATCTATTGTCGATATTTTTGAAAAAAAAAGTCATTTGACATACATTTGTTTTAAGTTGAAAAAATGGAACGATTTGATATCGACAATTAAACTATAGTGACGTAATGTTAAAGAATATAAGTGTAATTTAAGTCAATGATGTGATTTCAAACAATTATTTGACATAATTTATGTTTTGTATAACGATTTCCGGAACAACTTTATAGTTATTGAAATATAAGTCAGTATAGAGATTTTCTTTTAGCATTTATATGCTATTTACATTGAAAAAAACGGAACAACATATGATTGATCAAGTGATTTCAACGTTTAAGCAATGAAATTAAATATAATATAAATTAGAAGAGCAAACAGACACTCGTTGACATTGATTCGTTTTCACAACCATCGGAACAATCTATTATAGATATGGGTAATTACGATGGTGGCAGCAAATCATACGGTACATTAAACGTTAAATCAGAAGTCACTGCATAAAAAGTCCATTTTAAAAAATGTGCGTGATATTTACATACAAAGTGCATTCTTAGCCTTTATAAACAAACAGAAATGTTTTCCTTTCATTTTAGCAGCTACTTGACCAGAAAAACACCTTTAACTAAAATTTATTTTTGTACATTTTATAAATATATTCGACTTAGTGATCCTTAAATACGAAAAACATTATTGTTCTTAGTTAACATACTAGAACATTGCCTCCCTTACATTTACGTAATTGTTTTACAATTGGTGTATTTTTAGGAAAAAAATCGCTTGCATAATTAATTTTATAAATTAAACGGTTTGTTTTTAGAAAACCAAAAGTAGGAACTCCACTTTAGAATTAGGGCACATATTTCTCGAAGATAATTGATATATTATTATTATTAATATTATTGTAGAAATAAATTAATTTTCATTCTCTGGCACTGCCTGGGTTGAGGTTTGTTAAAGCCAGTTAATGGGAAACAAAATCATTGTAGTCCCTTCAATGGTGTCCACTGAAGAATTTTCTAATGATGTTGCAGTAATTGCCTCTTCTTAGGATATATATAGCTCCTCCTTCATGGTCGGAGATGTGCACGTTTCTCATTTCCTATGGACTGACTCGAAGATGTGGCATGGGTTCATTTGCAGATAGGCTTGTTTCTTCTCTCAGCTTTTTGTTGGTTCGGCGATCTTTCACCCTGGACACTCTTGTTGCTTCAAATCTTGAGACTCCGAGACTCACAGCTTCACGCCATAAGGAGCGATTGAGAGCTATTGCTTTCCAGCCGTGAATGTCGAAATCGAATTCCTTGAAAGAGCTTTGAGAGTGTCTTTGTAACGCTTGTATTGACCTCCCTGGAAGCGCTTTCTTGCACATAACTCCCCATACAGAAGTCGTTTGGGAAAACGTCTGGCATGTGGACTACATGTCTCGCCCATTGAAGTTGGGAACTTTTTACTGTCGCATTGATATTGTTTATGTTGGAGAGGTACAAGATTTCTGTGTCTGGGATGTGGTCGGACCAACGCACCTATGGAGACTCCTTAGAGAGCGTAGGTGGAAGGAGTTTAACTTTTTGGTGTGGCGGGAATATAGGGTCCAGGACTCTGATGCATATAGGAGTTACGGGAAAACTACAGCACTGTAGACTTTCAGTTTTGTGGATATGCTGAGTCCTTTCCGTAGCCACACTTATCCTTGAAGTCTGCCAAAAAGCAGCACTGTCACGAGCAATACGGAAGTCTACCTCATCATCTAAGTTGGCGTTTACTGATATGGTGCTTCCCAGATAGACAAACATTTTGACGTTTGCTCATTTCTGGCCATCTATGAGAATGTCTGGATTTGTGACAGATTTATTTGGAGGAGGATATAATAACAGGGTAGATTGTTATTATAGTTCATTTCAATTGTCTCTTTATTTCTTTTTTTTTTCTTCATATTTTGTTATTTTTTCTCTTATAGTTTTTCTTAGTTTATGGGATAGTGGTTTTGCGGTGTCGATGACCATTGCAGATTATTATTATTATTATTATTACAACTACACTGTAGCCCAATGCTTGTTTTGTAACAGCACACACCATTACCACAAGTAGGCACCTCTTGGCTTCCAACACTCCATCTTGTTTTATAAGACTGGAAGTCCTGGACAAAAACACTCCTATCATGCTTGTTCTTTTCTTATAAACTAGTACATATACCTACTGCTGTTATCTATTTAAGACTATGTAGTAATGTAGTTTTTTGTTTTCTTGTCTAGAATCCTGTAGAGAATGTGATTGGTGTAGTATGGATGATATTCCAGCCATTTCTATTTGGTCTAATTGGTTCAGAAGTGGATATTTTCAAGTTAGACCTTGATGTCATTGGTAAGCTCAGCTAGTTGAATGAAACCAGCATTAAGACAACTGAATTAATTAAATTCAATATTTAATTTTGCAATAGAAATATACATGTACATTTAAATAAAAGCTAGTATTTAATATTTATATTTTACGATTTGTAATAATTCTATGTTAAATGGTGTTAAACATTTAGGGGAGGTAAGAGTCACTTATAACATTTGTAGTAAAGTAAATGCAACTTTTGAAAAAAATTGATTTAAAATAAAAATGAACCTTTAATAAAAACCAAGGTTACAAAGAAAGTTTGTGTAGAAACACAGACTCAAAATCGGCCCCCGAAGTGGTCCACCTAGAGTCTTCACCAGAATTCGAACACGAGACTTCCGGTTCCAAGTGCTTTACCCCTCAGCCACAACATCTCCATATATTTATTTAGCGTACACTTATATTTTTTTTAAATAATAGTTATCCATACATTTAAAATTATTAATATGTTACATGTAATAAAGAGAAACTAAAAAAGATTTATTCTTCTTACAAATTTAGATAAATTGGCAACACGAAAAAAAAATTCTTGACCTACTTTAGCATTTTAGTTGACTTTAGGTAGTGAGCTAGCTACAGAGTAGGCTACGGAAGTATACAAATGACTTTACAAGCAAGACTTTCCCCTCGGAAATAAAAATTAATATCTCCATTGTCATTTGTCATACAAACTAGACATAGATCTAGACCTAGTTTTAGATCTAAATCTAGATTCAAGATCTAAGTCTAGGTCTAGAACTAAAATAGATCTGTCTAAGTCTTGATCTAGAGTTAGATCTAAGTCTTTATCTAGATCTAAGTCTAGATCTAGACCTAGAACTAGATATGGAATCTTGATATAGAATCTACTTTATCTAGACCAGAACTCGTATGAATTTACACTTTTAATCCTAAAATTACTAGACCTAGGCCAATGTTATGATCACGAATAGTAGGCCTTTTGTTACCGGGTAAATGTGTATTATGCTGTTCGTATCCGATTCATTTCTTAATGTGATACTACTGTTTACATAATAAATAAATCTGCACCCCCTAAGCTGTTAGAAGATAAGTTATTGCCGTAATAATATTTTTTTCAAATTATAAATACATTTGTAATATATATATATATATATATATATATATATATATATATATATATATATATATATATATATATATATATTATATTATATATTATATTATAAATATTTCTAGATCTGGGCTGTATTTAGTCTTATTTAGACTGTCAAGTGTAGGCCCCTATAATGTCGATTCTTCAAACCTACGCGCTATAAAAGTAGTTGTTTTTTTTAACTTTTAACTTAAACGAAGATCGTATTAAATTAATTTTTTTAAAACAACATTTGAATCAGTATTCTATTCCATGAGTTAGTTAATAAACGGAAAATCTATTTTATAATGATCCATTGATACTTTTTCAATTATTTCAAGATGCATTTTTTTTGTACCAATGCGCGAATCTATAAATAAAGCTTGATTTGTTAATGAAGAAGTCTGTGACTTTTTAAAAGACATACCTCCCCTGAAGTTTTTCATTGAATAGTGGTGTATTGGTTTGAAAAATCTGCTTGCATAGATAATTTAAAAATTTAATGGTTCACTTTCGGAAAAGAAAAAAGAAGTCGTTTCATCAGAACTTTGAATGATCTAAAATATCATGATGTCCGATTATCATTTTCTCTTCTAGTTTCTAACGGACGGACGGACAGAAGAACGGACGGACAGACAGGCTTCACAAAACTAATAGCGTCTTTTCCCCTATCGGGGGCCGCTAAAAATAAAAAAATATATATATATAAATTTGATTGAAATAATAAGTTTGAATTTCGTTTCATTTTTTAAATTAGCACAATCAATTTATAATCTTTATAAAATATAAGAATTAGTTTTATAGCTTTAAAATTAAAAATATTTATAACTTGAATGTAATGACTTATGTATTTTTCTGTCACAGGACTAGGCATTGCAGTTTTAGCTATCGGTCTGTTTGCAAGAGTTTGTGTTTCTTTTTTGTCAGTATTTTTCACCAATCTCACGTATAAAGAGAGATCTTTTGTGGCAGCGGCTTGGCTACCAAAAGCTACAGTTCAGGTCAATGTGTCTTGTCTAGCATTGTCAGATTTATGGCTTCTAAGTTTTAAACACTTAAACTTAATTAATGCAATGTCAACTAAAAATAACGTTTCTATTTATACTGAAATTGTGGCAGAGACAAACATTTTAAAACAACTGCTTTCATTAAAACTTAACACACACCCAACGCGCTTTTTTTCTTTTCTTTTTGTGCTTTTTAATAAAAACATTGTTGTTGTTTTTTGCGTTGTATTATTTACAAACAAAAAACAACACACAATGACTAAAATGGAGAAAGTAATCACTTACCTTATTGCTTATCTGCTTCTACATATGTAGCTTTTAGCATCATATTTGTTTCTTTTCCTTATTGAAAGCAGAGTTATTTTAATTATCTATAATTGTAATGATCTTTAGTTTTTAAGATGGTTTACTAGAATGTGTAGCTAACAATCATTTTTTAAAAAAAGTTATAGAATGATATTTTGTACTGATGATTACAGTTATTACCAAGGGTGTTGAAAATTGGACCCAGTATAAACTTACTAACTTGTCCAAAAAATGTGTGCTCTATGATAATCATCTATTTGTATCAGTGGTAACATTGTTTAACTCTTACTTTATAAATGCCATTTCAGGCTGCTATTGGAACTGTTGCATATGATTTGGCCCGAAAAAATAATGATATTACTTCTGAAATACTTGGCAAACAGGTACCGTAATGCAATATATTGAAACACCGGAAGATTGTTTTACTTACTTTGTACTTCTTTCTCTCTCTCTCTCTCTCTCTCTCACACACACACACACAACATAAATAAATAAATATATATATATATATATATATTAGGGGTGCACCGGATAGTACTTTTTGATATCCGGCCGGGCCGGATATGACCGGATAGTAAAATTTGATATTGGGCCGGAGCCGGATACCTAAGTGTCTTGTTAGTAGCTTGTGTTGCTGAACATTTTACGAAACTGTTAACTTACATACCTATATTGGTTGGTTTTATTTTTTTTCCTTTTATATATCTTATTGTTTTAAACTCTGTTACTGATTGATTTATTCAAGCTTAACAGTATTTCTAAAAATCTGTATAGCATGAGTGTGTCTGTGTGTATGTCCGATGCCACCAACTACAACTGTAAAGGATGTGTGTAGGAAGGTCAATGTAAATAATGTTAGTATATATTTAACTAGTCACTAATGTAAATCTCTCATAAGTAAAGTGCAATCTGCCTTGTAAAGTGTTCGGATGTATGTGTTCATGAATTCAACAACCTGGTCAGAAAGACGAAGTGAGCCTACACATGTAATCCTAGTGTAGTGTGTATAGTTGTTTGTGTTAACCATCAAGCATTGTTTTTTCCTTAAGCATACGCACGCAATAGAGTTGGGTGTCAGTCAAAAAGATAACACATTGGCATGGTCAGTCAAGCATATAGATAAATTATACCCGTCCACTAGTTAGAGGTCAAGGGTTGTTTTTTTTTACGCTCCAGCATATTGTTTGCTAGATCTAACTGCGGTACTATTATTCAATTTATTTATGCAATTTTAAAATTTACTGTAAGGTTTTCCGTTATTTATTAAGTCAAAAGAATGAAACAATGAAATTAGCCTTCTTTCTAAAGATTTTAATACAAGGCAAAAAAAATACACACACACAGACATGCACATCTTTGTTTTATTTTATTGTGCAAAGAACGTACGTAAGAAACATTAAATGCAAAGAAATATATGTTAGAAACATCTTCCTTAATTATTACTTATTAATTATTTTATTCGTGGTTTCAGTAACTGTTACAAAAGGGAACGATAGTAAGCCTATGGATGTCAGGTGTGTAAAAGTCGTCCTGGCCTGATACACAGTGGCTAAGTACGCATCTTAAGTAAAAAAAAAATTGTAATAACAAGGAGTTACTTGATTGTCACAAATTATTAAGAATATTATTATCAAATCAAGACACTTAACTGCAGGAGTAATATTCAAGTTAACACGTTAGAAAAATTATTTAACCGTAACATTTATTGACAGTGTAATATCCTTTGTTAGCACGTTGTGTTTTTTCATTCTGACTTAAATAATGGTCAATGTCTATCAATAAATTGGGTGTCAAGGACCAAAGAAATAAAATAAAGAGTAGGGGATGTTTAGCTCTCCATTTAAAGATAGCCCTGGTCGTGTCTTCTACAAAATAATTAGTTACTGGGCTAAATAATCTCGCGGTTTGTGTTCTGTGTAGCTAAAGGTCACTCGTTTAGGTGCGTGTGATCTTTAGTCCAGCTTACTAATTGAGATTTATGTTCAAGTAACTCGGCACACTTGAAAACCACGTGATTAAGATTTTTCTCCAAATAAGCAAACTCTTTGTCAGGATACCCGTGTATATGTTTGGCTTGAAGTCCAGTCCACCCCCCCCCCATTAAGATTAACTACTAAGTAAACAAACCTACTTCCCTCGTGTGACCTCTAGAGAGTGCTTACGTCCATTGTATCTGACTTGGGGTCACCTGTCAATCAATGAACTCAGTGTGATGGACTAAACAAATAAAAGGGGGAGGGAGTTATTCATCTGGAAATATACCTAGTTACCTTAGAGGTGTGGCTATTGTAGTCCAGCCCCCCCTAATAAAGATTAGCTACTAAGTAAACAAACTCAGTTTCCTCGAAAGGTGTGACCTTTAGAGAGTGTCAATACGCTGACATGAAACCTACGTCCTTCTTATTTAACTTGTGGTCACCTTCCTATAAAATAACTCAATGTGATGGATTAAACAAATAAAAGGGGTGGGAGTTGTTCATCTCTACCTCTGGAGATATACTCGCACAGCTAGACAGACGTCTGGTCAGCATGACGTAGTCAAGGAATGTAGCATTTTAACATGTTAACTAACCTACTCAAAGGTCAAGACAAATTGATAAAAGTGCCAGCCATGGCTGCTCTGTATGTAAAGCGCATTTATGATGTAAAGTTTCATTTCTATTTATATTAAGTTATTAACACGCCTTGTCTTTATAATAAACGATGTTTGGTGCAGATTCCTAATGGCTCTATTTTTAAGCACATTATTTTGTTTTAATATAAACATTAATACATTCTATAACAAAAATTAATGGGACGAGGTTCAATTTATGCATATTAAATAGGTGTATTTTTTACTATCCGGTTTACTATCCGGTAGTGATATCCGACCGGAGCCGAATAGCACCGGATAGTAAAAA
This sequence comes from Biomphalaria sudanica, assembly GCA_036873155.1. NCBI lineage: Eukaryota > Metazoa > Mollusca > Gastropoda > Planorbidae > Biomphalaria > Biomphalaria sudanica. Next base: position 344,417 of record JAZGLO010003202.1, on the reverse strand, counting down.
AATGCCGGAGCCGGAGGGACTTTCCGGTGCACCCCTAATATATATATATATATATATATATATATATATATATATATATATATATATATATATATATATATATATATATGTGTGTGTGTGTGTGTGTGTGTGTATATATATATTGCATATATTTGTTACTAACATATATATATATATATATATATATATATATATATATATATATATATATATATATATATATATATATATATATATATATATATATATTGTATATACTACCGACAATAAAGACAATAACAAGGACACAATCTTATTTCAGGTATTGAATTTGGCAGTTTTGTCCATTTTGATTACCGCACCTTTAGGCTCATTACTAATTTCGTTGTTGGGCCCGCTGCTCTTAACATTTTCTCCATTTCCTGTAATGGAAATTGAATCTCCAATCCAAGAGAAAGAAGAGGAAACAGAAGACGTGGAATGAATTTTAAGGAGAAATCTTTTTTTTTTTGTTGAGAATGTTGCTTCTCTATAAATCGTGAATGTATAAAAGAAGTATTAGATTCATGAGAAATTATATGTGGATACATTGATTACAAATAAACTCAACACAAAACAAACGACAAAACAAAACAAACAAAAGATTCTACAATACTACTTCTGGTAAAGACGAAATAGACTGGCATAATTGTACAGAAGTAATCAAACTCTATTACATTTGTACAGTGAAAAGATTTTCCTATCAATTAAACCAATGACATCTTTTAATGCAGATTAACCGTAGGCCACGGAAACAGATGGCCTTTACATCATCTACCCTATAGACCACAAGGTTTGAAAGAGGAACCATGGCATTGCTTGTAAAATTTAGTCATAAAAAGATTGTTTGTGTTATCACACAAACTCATAAGGGGCTCCAAGGGTCAGGCTTATGCGTGTATTGACAGTATTGTACGCAGGCGGACAAAATATGGAGACATACAAAAGATTGTTCCGAGGTTACCTTTTTTTAATAAGAAATTAGTAATTTAATAAATAAAAATGACCGCTGCGAATGGTCTAGGTAAAAAAGTAAAGAATTGTTAATTTATTTGTTGTTTTGTTATAATAATAATTATAAAAAGGCTTGTCTTCGAGTCCGAAGATTAATGAGAAATACAGTATTTCCCGTGGCTGCGCAGCCCCAGCTGTGACCTGCATATTTTGCCACATCCAGGGCAAGTATAACCATTGTCCGCAGGTGGTCGATTTAGATTTTTTTTTCGTCGCTTAAATGATTTCCGCCAAGTAGCACTAACACCTATTGTTATGAAATGTTTTCAAAAATATATGCTAAAACAACTTGTAGCAAAAGTCAACAACAGCCTAGACCCTCACCAATTTGCATACAAAGCAGCTAGAGGAACTAAGGATGCCATTCTATTGCTTTTGGACCAGCTTTATAAGCATCTCGATATACCCAAAACATACGCACGAGTCCTCTTCGTAGATTTCTCCTCGGCTTTCAATACCATACAGCCACATCTAATGATAAACAAACTGAGTAACTTAAATGTAAGCCCTTACTTACAAGCATGGGTTCTAAACTTTTTAACCGATCGGCCCCAGTATGTTAAAGTCAACAACACCAAATCGTCAACTCGAGTACTATGTACTGGTGCTCCACAAGGTTGTGTACTTTCTCCTGTACTATACACTCTTTACACTAATGACATAAGAAGCATCTATGACTCAGTTAAACTCATTAAATTCGCTGATGATACTGCCATAGTCGGTCTTATTTCAGGAGACGAAACTCAGTATCGAAGCTCGATAGAAGAGTTTACAAACTGGTGCACCGACAACTTTCTAGAACTGAATGTAACAAAAACTAAAGAACTTATAATAGATTTTAGGAAAAAAAAACATACTATACGTAAACTGCAAATAAACACTACATCTATAGAACAAGTAAAGGCATATAAATATCTAGGCGTTATCATCAACAACAAGCTTTCATGGGAAGACCACCTTGGAACTCTGACAAAGAAGGCAGCCCAGCAACTCTTTTTTCTATACAAACTCAATAGTTTTAAACTAAGCAAGAAGATCCTTGAGACATTTTACCGCGCGACTATGCAGAGTCTGCTAACATACGAAATAACTTGTTGGCAAGGCAACGCCTCATCTAAACTGTTGCGACGTCTGGAAAAAATCATTAAAAAAGCATCTAAAATTACACTTACAACATTGCCACATTTAAAGGAGCTTTTTGAACAAAAGTGCCTAAGAAAAATCGAAAAAATATTGGAAGACAACGGCCACCCGCTCCATCAGAACTACGACAGGTCGTCGCGAAGTGGGCGACTGCTGTCAATCAAAACAAGAACGGAGCGGTACAAAAACTCGTTCGTACCTCACTCGGTCAGACTCTATCACCGCCACTCATTGATCAGGGAACATGAAATGCACCAAGATACCTGTGTGTAGTCGCTGAATGAACTCTTTATGTTGTCTGTTGTATTTGTGTGTATTTTTCTGTTGTGTTGTCTTTATATGAGAAAAGAGTCCTTGTAATCACAACAAATTTCCGTAAGGATCAATAAAGCAGTCTTAGTCTTAGTCTTAGTTTGTCCTCGGCAGCAGATTTTCATTTGGTATCCCGCGGCATTCGTGAGTGACCTCCAGCTGTCTCGTTTCGACGCCGCAGCCAGGTGTTCTTTTCTATGTCAGCCAAGGAAAGTTTTTCGCAAGCTGGTATTTGAAGCGTTTCCATGGGGCGCTGATACAGAATGTCCGCCATCCTGAAAGTCCAGGATAAGAAGACGTATGATGACGAATATTAGGATAAACTTGATCACGACTTAAAAATGTCATTTTCAAAACAACAGTATATGCAGTTATTGGCAGATTAAGCAAGTTGAAAGAAAAACCAACAGTCATTAAATACATTATAGACAAATTAGGTAGCGTTACAAATATAAGCAACGAAGATTTGTAGAAAAAAAATGGTTCCAATTTACAGTTGAAAATAACTGATTCTATGGAAAAGCAATCATATATAAATGGAAAGGAACTCTGTTAAGAATTATGAAGAATAGAAGTTTGTCCTGTATTGTATATTTGTCTAACTCTACCTGTGTTAGTTGTGAATGGTCATTTTGAAATTTGAAACTGAAAAAAAAAAAAAACAAGATTAACATTGTTATAAAAAAAAGAACCAGCGCTTTCACTGATAGCAACGAAGAAGTGTTTTAATAAATTATCGATTCCAATTAACAATATTAAATAATACATTAATTTTTTTATAAGAAATTATAGTAATGATATGCGTCTTGCATTAAAAACATATACTATGAAAAATTATAATTCGGCCATATAAATGATAAGCAATAGGTGTTGACTTGTTAACATATGCACCTTTTCACATTGAATCTACATACAACTAATTAGAAACTCCAAAAAATAAGTTACGATTTTTTTTTAGAAAATTTAAAAAAAGTGGGTGTACGGTGCACTGAGGCTGTCACAACCCTCGCGGCGGCCCTTCCAAGGATTGATGTTAAACACAGATGGCTAGTCATGTGGATTAGGACTAGTGTAGGTGTAAATGACCAGGTAAATAGGTCATTTAGTGTAGGTGTAAATGTAAATGAAAAGGTTAAGAATTATGTAAAAATCTAGAAAGGCTTTCTTTAGGAGTCTATTAAAGGAAAGAAAAACTATTTATTCAGTGGTCAGAATTTATTGACCGTCAGTATATTCATTTCTTTAACAACAAGGTTACAAAGACAGTTTGTGTGGAAACACAAACAGAAAATCAGCCCCCCTAAGTGGTATACCAAGGTAGGTTTCAATATTATCAGAATGAAATTCTATCAAAGACAAATGACAGAAAATAATGGAGAAAAAATTGTTAACAGATCTCGTGTGGTGCCCCAGCGGTCCAACTAGTCCAATTTAGTGCGAACGTGAATGTGAAGTTAGATGTGAAAAACTACTTATTAATTGTTGTTTTAAATTATGTCCAACTTATATGCATACTGTCATATATCAGTTTTAGAACCCTTGTAATATTTGGTGACTAGTAGTCATTGAACTATTCCGTGCAGTTAGCACGAGATTTTGTTTGGTTGGAAGCTGACCACGAGGTGAACACCTCAGTTGATCTTGGACTCTTGTAGAGAGAGGAGCGTTGCTATCTCTTCGAGTACAAAGTACAAAGTGATTATTATTAAGTTATTTCTTTATCTTATCTTCTTATCTTATATAATACAGACGTTACTTCAAAAAAGAAGATGATTACGTCCTACGCGTCATGCATTTAGTCATGCATATTAACCAATGACTTAAATTCTGCCAAGTCACTGGTTTTTCTGGCTAGCTCAGGCAACCCATTCCATGCTCTAATAGCACTAGGGAAGAAGGAGTATTTGTACAAATTTGTCCTAGCATATGGGACGAGGAATGTGCCTTTATTTTTGTGTCTTTCAGAGTATTTTATTAAATTTTGTTTTTGTATTTGAAGATTATGGTTCAGTGTTTTATGTATAATTGCTACTTTACTTTTGAGTCTTCTGTCCTGAAGGCTTTCTAAATTTAGTGATTTTACTAATGGTGTTACCCTAGTCAAATGTGAATATTCGTTTGTTATGAATCTCACTGCTCTATTTTGTGTTTGTTCCAGTTTCTTAATGTTTTCTTGAGTTGAGGGGTCCCACACGGTGGATGCATATTCTATTATTGGCCTAACCAAGGTTAAATAACATTTTAGTTTTATGTTCTTATTTGATTTATAGAAATTTCTTTTAATAAACCCTAATGCTTTGTTGGATTTTTTTATAGTTTCATCAATATGTGGATTCCATGACAGTTTTTCATTTATTATAACACCTAGGTATTTTGAGTTTTTAGTCTGTGTTACTGGTTTGCCATGAATAAGATAAGTGGAATTAATTTGTTTTAGTTTTTTTGTTACTCTTAACAACTGACATTTTTCTGGGTGGAAAGACATGCTCCAATTTGATTCCCATTTCTGTAATTCATCTAATTCTCTTTGTAAAATATCTGTGTCTTGTTTTGTTTTTATTGTTCTATATATTATGCAGTCGTCTGCAAATAATCTGACTTTTGTTCCTGAACTAATGCAATTTGGTAAATCATTTATGTAAATTAAAAATAGTAGTGGACCCAAGACTGTTCCTTGAGGTACACCTGAGTTTACTGTTATTGGTGTTGATTTAGAGCCATTTATTATTACAGTTTGTTCTCTCCCTATCAGAGAATCTTTAATCCACTGATGCAGTGGACCGTTAATGCCGAAATATTTTAATTTTTTAAGCAAACTATGGTGGTGAACTTTGTCAAAAGCCTTGGAAAAATCTAGTAAGATAGCATCTATTTGTTCACTATTATCTAAACCTTTTGAGAAATCATCAATTAGTCCTATTAGTTGTGTTTCACATGATCTATATTTCCTAAAGCCATGTTGGTATGGGGTGAGGACATTATGTTTGTCTAAGTGGTTTATGATGTTGCTACATATTATGTGTTCTAGTATTTTACATGTGATGCTGGTAAGTGATACTGGTCTGTAGTTTCCTGGATCTGATTTTTCTCCTTTTTTAAATAGGGGGGTGACATTAGCTTCTTTCCAGTCCTTTGGTACTCTGCCCTGGTTAAGCGATGCCTGAAAGAGTATTTTGAACACTGGGGCTAGCTCATTGCTTAGTTCTTTGAGTAATCTAGCTGGAATACCATCAGGTCCAGACGCTTTATTTGGTTTGGTGTTGGCTAATAGTTTTTTAATTCCATTTTCTTGTACTACTAAATCTTCTATGTTGTCTACTTGGTTCAAATTAAGAAATATGTCTTTGTCTCCTGGGGCTGAGAATGCTGATGCAAAGTATTTGTTTAGGATGTTTGCTTTAGTTTCATTATCATTATGTATTATGTTATGTTCATCTTTTAATGGCGCTATGCCTGTTGTTTCCATTTTCTTAGACTTAATGTATGACCATAGGTTTTTGTTGTTATCTTTAGATATTACATTGTTTATGTATTCACTCTGCAGCTGTCTGCTTACTTTTTGGGTTAGGTGTTTAATTTTTAGATACTTTTTGTAAACTCTTTCTGCCTTGGTTTCTTTAAATTTTCTATATAGGTTTTCCTTCTGTTTACAAAGCTTCTTTAGTCTATTATTAAACCAGCATTTATTTATTTTGTTTGATGTGTATTTAGTTGGTATATGATTTTCTATAATGCTTTTAAGATGGTTTTTAATGAAATTCCAGAGGTCATCGACTGGTTGGTTAATGTCTTTTTCTAATAAGAATGTTTGTTGAAAGTTTAATGCAGCTTGGTGTAGTTGTGTTAGGTTACATTTATTCCAGAGTAAGATTTTTCTTTTGGTTTTTGTATTGGCTACTGCTTTTATCTGACTGTGTATTTTTATGATCTCATGGTCTGATAGACCAGGGATAATATCATAATCAACTACTAATCCAGGTCTGTTGGTTAAGAAGAGATCTAATGTGTTGTTTAATCTAGTTGGCTTTTTAATGATTTGATCTAAACTTAGGTTGTGTAAAGTTTCTATGAAAAGCTCATTTATGTCCTTAAGGTTTTGGTGTTTATCTATGGTTAGTGTTTTCCAATTTATATCAGGTAGGTTGAAGTCACCCATAATCCAAAAAACTGCATTTTTATTTGTCTCTTTAAGTGTAGTAATCTGATTACATAGTTCCTGCATGTATTCTAAACTAGAATTTGGTGGTCTGTAAATGCTGCCTATTATAAGGGATGTTGAGGTGGTATTAATTTTACAAAATGTAGATTCTATGTTTTTTGAGTTAGGTAAGGTAATTTCTTCTGCTATAAGAGTGTTTTTTATTGCTAAAAGAACTCCTCCATGATTATCAGCCCTATCTTTTCTAAAAATTTCATAATTACTATTGAAAATTTCTGCGTTATAAATTTCAGGATGTAGCCAAGTTTCTGTTCCTGCAATTATGTCTGGTTTCTCACATTCTAATAAAATTTCTAAGTCTGCTGTTTTGTTCCTAATACTTTGAAAATTTATTACTAAGGTTTTAAGGTATTTTGGTATTACTTCTTTAGGAGGTTTGTTTAGTGAGGCTGTTGTATTAATTTTAGTAGATTTAGGTTTAACAGGAGTGGATCTGGCTAGTGGTTGGTGAGTTGGTTTTGGGATGGTGTTTAAGATGTTGTATGGGTTAGAAGTGTCCGCATCAAAGGAATCAAACAGTCCTGATGTAAACTGAGGTAACCCACACGGTACACAGTGCCATGATGCATCTTTGTTGCCTAAGGCATAATACACAGGTGTATTCATATGGAGACATGATGCATGGTACCATTCATCGCAGGTGTCACATTGAATGGCTTTCTGTTTCATGGTGCATACTTTTTTTGCAGATGTTGCATCTATCTTTAGATCTAGGCCCTGGATTTGACTCTACATCTCCTGCTATTAATATTAACAGTGAAAGGTATTTATTTCTACTGTGTCTGATTGAGAACTTCCATTTGTGATGGGTAATCTTCTTTAATGTTATTGATGTGTATGTTAGGTTATTTTTGAAGTTGCATTGATCTAAAGTGTGATGATTGATTATGACTGTTGTTTCATTTTTAAGTTTAGTGTTGACTGAGGTAGATCTAGTTCTGTGTTCAGCTAGTGTGTATTTAGTAATTATTAGGATAAATAGCCAGAGCAATTTCATGATGACTGTTGTTGATTTTAGTTTTAAAAGGTCTAGTCTAAAATAGTTTAAGGTTAAAAATGCCTAAGATGGCCTAAGCTAAGTCTAAAGTGATAGCTAATTTACAATGACAATCAAATGGTTTATTCAAAATATAGACCTAGACTAGATCCAGATCTAATTCAAGATCTAGATCTAATTGTAGATCAATATATTTATGTGTTTAACTAACTTTAACTAACTATATAGAGTATTACTATTAGTTTATAATTAGTAGTATTTGTAGATGATTAGTAGATCTAAGGCCTTAATTAAAGTCTAAGTCTAAGACTGACTAGATCTAAAATCTAAGAATATAAAAATACCTAAACTAAGAGTTGTTAATTTGGATGTATAATTTGTAATGGCTAAAGTCGCCAATATCTTTTGTGAATTATATTTCATATATTATGTGAATAAAAACCATGTCTGCTACCAGTGAGTCTTTTAATAATTCTAAATGTTGTGGTCGAAGAGTTCACCTTGTTAGTGTTCTCACGCACCTGCAAATCTAGTGCGTGTGAAAAAGTATTTAGTTAAGAAGAACATTATAGTAGTACCAGAAGAGGTATCTACAACACACAGAGACATTCGCGTCATCAGGCCTACAACAAGAACCAGGCCGTGACATATGGTGGTCAGTAAAGGTGTCTTAAAGACAGTGAACCTACATTTCTCGTTTGGCGCAAGATTACATCTAACACCAAAACATCTTAAGATGGGGTAAAACTAAGCATGGACTAAATCCAGATTGCTCAAAAGATCTACAAGGTAATTAAGGTATTTACAAGACATAGCAGTCCAACCTGCAATAAAGCAAGCTATAAAACATCAGGACGCCACAGAATAAACTTGCCTGCCCCCGTCTAGACAAGATTCCAACACATGTTGAAATTCAGTAATCTCTAACTAGGTCATTAACTCGATCAAAAACTAGTTAGACATCAACACCAGTTACGGCAGATTGAGCCATTCAAGTAACGTAATTAGCTTTGCCAAAGCTATTCTACATCTGCATGTTGAGATTCATCAACTACACCATCAACCCTGTGTGAAACAAAAAGCAGAAATCAACCCTGGTCCTAGAGCTACCTGTGTGGAACCGAAAGCAGAAGTCAACCCTGTTCCTAGAGCTACCTGTGTGAAAGAAAGAGCTACACCACTCAAGACATCGTTTGATGACAGATACACCGCTTCATCGAGTGCTCGCCATTATTCATTATTGGCACACTCAGACTCTGATATGGTCACTACCAGTCAAGTCTTGTAGAGAGATTGCTCTCCGTTAAGACACTATTCTACTTATGGTCAATATTTTTTTTCAGCATACTGATGGATATCCTGATTTGATGTTATTGATTGGGCTACTGAGCAATTATATATATAACCTAATATACAAGTAACTGTACAACTATCTCTTATTTTGTTACCAAGAAGTGGGTTATAACAATTTAAATTAACTGAAGCCCCTAGCACATCATCCTACGCAGACTACCTGGATTATCTTGGATTACCTATTTGTGAACTTCCTAGCCACTGTGGATTATTTTGTGGATTATTATTTTGGATTACTTGATAGAACTTGTATTAATTGTAAATCGGAGCATTCGAGCCATCCTATGGCGTATGACTGGATTATTTGACTACAACCACTTTGATGCTCACACTGATGTGTATTCTTAATTGGATTACTTAGAGTTACATGGATTATTATTGAACTACTCAAGCTGTATTTGCATTTGAGGACAAGCTACAAGAGAGAAGAGGATTAATCTACACTAGTCTACAAGAGAAGAGTCTGTAAGTTATAATTAACAAATTGAATATATATACATATGATTATAAATTACATGGATTTTGCTTTGTTATAGAAGTAATTGAAGGTGATTATTAATTAGAGTTAGTGATTGATAACTCTTGGATCTACATTGATCTTCATTTTTCTAAGTGTTAGAAGAGAGGGACTATTTTATGACTTATCATTAGGATCTATTAAGGAACATCCTATGTGTGTTTACCTTCAATAAGACCCAACGCGTTTGAGGTCATCCTTGTTGGTAGGGAGGTACTAGATCATATCAGGAATTATTTATTAGTTGTTTTAGCCTTGTTTGTGTATTTTATCAGAGTATTCTGTTTGTATTTATATTGTTGTTTGTGTAAAGTCTTGTATTTACATATCTGTAATTCTCCTGTCCCATTTCTTCTTTTTATTGATTTCTTTTATAGCAGACTGTGTCGTCATTCATATTGTTTCTGTGTTGTTTTTTTTTATACATTTGTACATATATTTTTTACTTCTTATTAATTTTTTTTTTATTATAACTGGCATAAACAATAGCAATACATACTACTTCATATTAAGAAATATTTGAGCTCAAAGTAATGCTACATTGAAATACACTTGAGCTATTGGATTTGTGATTAATATTGATTTGATACATATACAATTAGAAGTTGCAAAGGGAAAAGATCGTCTCTCGAGACGTAAAATGCCACAGACATATACAATTGATTGAATGTGAATATATGACTATTAGAAAAGTTCATTGAACTTATATTGATTTTGTAACATAACTCACACACATTCTCCCAGTGTAATATCTGTAATATATCTCATTTTTTTGCAACTATATACTTTGATTGATTTACTTCTTTAACTACTCATTAGACATAAATTGATACATTAACAATAACCATGGCATCATATGATAAAATTCTAGAACTGGTAAAGGTGATGGAACTAGAAGGGGATGAGAAAAAAGAGTTTATCAAAAAAGAATTAGAAAAGGCTGAAAAGAAAGAAAAGGAGGAAAAAGAGAATAGAAAAGAAAGAAAGGGAGGAAAGGGAAGAAAAGAAACAAATTAGAGATAGGGAAGAAAGAGCTGCGGAAAGAGCTCATCAGAAAGAACTAAAAGAACTAGAGACTTCAATAGAATTATCTTTGACATGAATGCAAATATGCTTAAATGGTTAGAACTACTAAATGTGACATAAAAGATCCAATTCAAATTTTAGACATGATTCTAATTGATAACGTACAGTCTAATGTAACAGATTTAGTGTTCAATTTTCTTAAAGAAAAGAAAGTAAAAACAGAAACTGATCTCATTACTAATCTAAACCTTTTTAAGGATAGCCATCCTGGTCATACTATGGATAAAAGAGAGCTCCATTAATTGGCCGCAGCAGTTAATACATCTAACAACAGTAATAGTAATGACAAATTCAAAATTTTCTAACTCAAAATTTTGCTTTAATTGTGGCAAGAAGGGCCATGTTAAAAGCCAATGCAGACAAACTAATACTAGCAACTTCAGATATAGAAGTTACACTAGTTACCACAACCCTAGCAACTACAATCAAAATAATTACAACAATCCTAGTCACTATAACAATCAATATAGAAACTACAGATCAAACCAGAGTGCAAGGCCCAGAGAAAGAAGGAGCCTTAGGAATAACAACTTCCATTACAATAACTATAATACTAATAGACAATCAAGGAGAGACACATATTACCATCAGTCTAACTACAATACTAACTATCAGAACAGAAATAGAAATGATAGAGTTAACCACAGTCCAAATAATAACTATAGCAATAATAATAGTAATAGTCATGGCATTAGGGAAGAATTAATAGCATACATGCAGTACGACAAGCCAAAGTTAAACCTATACCCCTCATACGTAAATGAAATTAAAGTAGAAGCCCTCAGAGATACAGGAAGCAGTGCCATATTAATAAATTCTAAACTAGTAAAACCAGATCAAATACTGCCAGAAAAGATCAAACGTGTATATGCTAATCAAGAAAAATACTGCCAGAGTACACTTAGACACCCCATGGATAACTGGAGAAGTAGATGTTATTATTTTAGAGACACCAGCCAAAGATCTAATAATTGGTAATGTTGATGGCGTAAATGATATAAGTAAATAAGAAATTACGGAATGGGCAGCAAAGAAGGGTGAAACATGTGAACTTTTTTGTTACACTCACTAATACCAACAGATACAAATGAGGACAATGATATTGTACACATCAGTCAAAGTATTTTAACTGAGTAACTTCACAATGTAATTAGAAACAACTTGACATTTTTAAATCATGTCAACCTGACATTTTTTCTTGCTATCATGTAACTAGGTCATGTCATATTTTTGTTACAGTTACAGGTACAATTTTATTGGGTCATGATGACATTTTTTCTTTTTATTGATGCTATTGTACTATCATTTCTTAATTAATTGTACATCATATATTTACTTATCACAATTTGACAATAACATAGAATTTGATAATGACTAGATGTCCTAATAGTTTATATGATTAATTAACATACACAGTAATGTAAACAAGCATATTGTAAACAGTGAACTACTTGAACTGTTGAACTGAATTCTTTGAAAAGCAACTCACAAATGTAAATATTGTGGATTTTTTTTTCCAAGTGGTACACACTTGAATGCTATCATTTTTATGCTATTGTACTTTAACTACCACATATGTGTGCTATTAATAACAATCATAGACAATGCCATTGTAACCTTGTATAATGGTGACTGAACTTAAAGTGATATAATGAATACTGAACACAAATATACTTGTATAGATGTATGTAAACTTTATTGGGAACTACTTCAATAAATTTACTTAGTGTGTCAGATGATACACATTGGTTGTGTTATATTATATAAATAATTGGATGTAAAATAACTTTCATTTTTTTCTTCTCAAAATTGAGATGTCAATGTATGTTAACAGAATGAGCACATAGCAATTAAACATGCTCATGCAAAATATTTTCAGTATAAATGTAAATAGATGATCTATTATTATGTAACTATATTTCAGGAGACTAAAGCTTCAAATTGTATTGATATTTTTTCAATAACATACTTGTATAGTAGATGTAATCAGACTAATGTATATTTCTCTAAGCAAACAATTGAGAGTTGAACAATATATTTGTCAGTTAGTATGTGGAACCATTCATAGTTGAAATGAATGACATGACATCAATACTTATGTATAATTAAGCAAGCAGTATTGAAGTGATTAATTAGATCAAGCTTGACATGAGTGATTAAGCTACTAGACATATGTATAGGATACTACTATCATATGTACTTTTGTCAAAGATTTTTGTCAAAAATCTTTTCCAGGGGAAGGGGCATATGTCATATATCAGTTTTAGAACCCTTGTAATATTTGGTGACTAGTAGTCACTGAACTATTCCGTGCAGTTAGCACGAGATTTTGTTTGGTTGGAAGCTGACCACGAGGTGAACACCTCAGTTGATCTTGGACTCTTGTAGAGAGAGGAGCGTTGCTATCTCTTCGAGTACAAAGTACAAAGTGATTATTATTAAGTTATTTCTTTGGATGTATAATTTGTAATGGCTAAAGTCGCCAATATCTTTTGTGAATTATATTTCATATATTATGTGAATAAAAACCATGTCTGCTACCAGTGAGTCTATTAATAATTCTAAATGTTGTGGTCGGAGAGTTCAGTATGTTAGTGTTCTCACGCACCTGCAAATCTAGTGCGTGTGAGAAAGTATTTAGTTAAGAAGAACATTATAGTAGTACTAGAAGAGGTATCTACAACACACAGAGACATTCGCGTCATCAGGCCTACAACAAGAACCAGGCCGTGACACATACTAAATAGATTTTTTCTCTTTAAAAAAATAATCAACTTTTTTTGTGTGTAAATATAGTACTTAGTATAAAAGAATTTACATAACTTAACAATACAAATATATTTTTAAAATTTACAAAAATGTTACAACCGTTTGCATTTGTGTTAAAAATATGATACATGGTTCGTCTCCCCTAATAAAAAGCCTCAAGTGTTAATAGTGAATAGTTACAAAAGTGTTGTATTTTTTATGAAATAAAAGTGCTTGCATAAGTGATTTTAAAAATTAGATTTTCGCTTTCAGAATAGAAAAATGTAGCCGTTGCATCAGAACTTTGAAGGGTCTAAAATATTGTAATGTCGGATTTTCACTATTTTTCTAGTTTACGAGATTTAAACGGGACAGACGGACAGACATGCCACACAAAACTAATAGCGTCTTTTCCCCTTTCGGGGGCCACTAATAAAATGTTTTGCTATTCCTATATTTTGTACAAGTGCTTTATTTTTCTGTGTGTTCACATTTATTCATCGACGCATTCTCTGTTTTATTCAATCAAACTTGAAGAACTCAGGAGACATTTATTGTACATTGCATTTAAACAGATATAGAGGCCCATCCGAACTCACAAGTTACATTATCTGAGAGACATTATTACTCCCAAAACAACTTGTGACATTAGACAATCTTAGCTCTAAGAACATAAAGAAAGCATTAGATTTCACCAGTTATTTTTTTTTTTTTTTTTTGAATAAAAGAATGTCACTGTTGACATATTATAGTTTTCATTGTTAAATAAAAAATTCATAATGATTTTCTACATGTAGAAAAGATGGAAAGTTTTACAACACTTTGTAACACAAACTATTTGTACGGACGTCCTTCTGTATCATGCAGAATTACAAAATTTAAAAAGCTATCGATTGCATAACATTTTGCAGATTGTCAAGTTTAGGTGCAGAGGCTACTCTGAAAGTAAATATGTAGCTACGGGCTGGCCGTACGAATTGCGGGGTCCAATTTAATGGAGGCTTGCTAGGCCCCTCTTCTATTTTTTTTTTCAATAACAACTATTACTTTATAGCTTCTTCGTGATCGAAGATGAGCGCATTACTCATTTCTTATGGAGTCGAAGATGACTGTAAAGTCCAATCCTTGCTTTAAAAAGCAGGCCGCATACGTGGCTAGGGTGGGTTTGTTCAGTTGCAGATAGGCTTGTTTCTTCTCTCAGCTTTTTGTTGGTTCGGCGCTCTTTCACCCTGGACACTCTTTTTGCTTCAAATATTGAGACTCCGAGACTCACAGCTTCACGCCATGAGGAGCGATCGAGAGCTAGTGCTTCCCAGCCATGAATGTATATATCGCATTTCTTGAAGGAGCTCTTGAGAGTGTCTTTGTAGCGCTTGTATTGACCTCCCTGGGAGCGCTTTCCTGCACACAACTCCCAGTACAGAAGTCGTTTGGGAAGGCGATTGTCTGGCATGTGGACTACTTGTCCGCCTATCGAAGTTGGAACCTTTTTACTGTCGCTATGATACTGTACATGTTGGACAGCTTTAAGATTTCTGTGTCTTGTATGTGGTCGGACCAACGCACCCTGTGGATACTCCTTAGACAGCGTAGGTGGAAGGGGTTAACTTTTTGGTGTGGCGGGAATATAGGGTCCAAGACTCTGATGCATATAATAGTGACGGGAGAACTACAGCACTGTAGACTTTCAGTTTTGTGGATATGCTGAGTCCTTTCCGTAGCCACACTTATCCTTGAAGTCTGCCAAAAAGCAGCACTGTCACGAGCAATACGGAAGTCTACCTCATCATCTAAGTTGGCGTTTACTGATATGGTGCTTTCCAGATAGACAAACATTTTGACGTTTGCTAATTTCTGGCCATCTATGAGAATGTCTGGATCTGTGACAGATTTATTTGAAGAAGGTTGGTGCATGACTTCTGTGTTTTTTTACATTTATAATGAGGCCAAAATTTTTGTAGGCGTTAGCGAAGACGGACAGGCTCTTTTGAAGGTCTTAATCGTTACATGCATTTAAGGCACAGTAATCTGCGAATAGCAGGTCTCTGATGCATGTCAGGGTGGGATTTCAGCTCGTTGACTCCGAGGTAGACATAAGTTCCTCGAGTTCCAAGGTTCCCCACCTCGACAGTTTAAATCCAAGCAAATAATATCGGCATCGAAGCAGTGACTGGCTAACCCTGAATACAGGTTTTCAACTGAACATGTAGTAACTACCAACAGTTGTTCAACGTGAACATGTAGTGAATACCAACAGTTGTTCAACGTGAACATGTAGTGACTACCAACAGTTGTTCAACTGAACATGTAGTGACTACCAACAGTTGCTCAACGTGAACGATATGAATGCTAACGTAAGTGAATGTACATGAGTGAACAACAAGGTTGTACGTTTAACAATCTAATGAATGTATGAAATGTTTGGACATGAGTGATGAATAAAAGTATTTATTATAATATTATCTTCATGTGAAGCGAGACCGCTTGTAGTAGGCCTGTGTTTTGGTCAGCATAAGACATCAACAGAAAGACGCTCTAGAATATCTAATTTTCAAGAACCTTTTGAATAATGTTTTACTTGAAAAATATTCTAATGTGAATTTATAGGCCCTTACCACATTGCAAATACAACCTATTTGTTCCTTGAAAAGATAAGATATCCCACAGATTTAGATTAAGGCTTTGAGGATCACGCAGAAAAAAAATATATTCAAAAATAAAAAATTAAAAAAATGCTAATTTGTAATTGATACATTTTCTTCAATAGATCTGTTTGTAACTTTGTTTCACTATAGAACCAGAATTCAAAGCTCGAAACAAAAAAAACAAAAAATTCCGAAGTGGTAGGAGAAATGAAGTAGACCAATCAGATTCTACTCTATTTTGTTCTTTTTTTTTTTTTTTTTTTTTTTTTTTTTTGGCATTTTTAGGATTCAGTCACAAATTGTGAATTATAGTCCCAAATTTATTTTTACAATAGAAAAATATCAGATTAAGTCAAGGTTGGAAAAAAGCGACTAGGAAAAAATATTTGGGCTAAGAACTCATCTAAATTGTTACTCTTTTGCTGAAAATTTCTTATGAAATCTCTATTTTTCAAAACAAAGTCTTTCTTAAAGTAATTATGATAAATTCATATGCAATTACATAAACTCTGTCGCCATATTTGACTATTCTGTTTTGAATCGTCATGTTTTCCTCTGAAAAGAGGAAGGGGCGATAGAGTAAAAACGATTAATCAAGTAAGACGCTCCTTTTTACAATTTCTGCTAATGGTTGCATTTGGCATTAAAAAATAGGGGGTTGGGCGACTCAATATGAGAATGTAATTTTTAGCATATGTAAATTATATTAGTGACATAATTTTTTTTTATTTTGTGATTTCCTAACTAAAATACAAAAGAAAAAGTATTGGTTTGTCTGATGGGCGAAGGGCGATTGCACCTAGCACAACCCTTTTTCATTTTATATTTACTAATGATAAAATTGAGATTAGAGTGAGGTGCGACACAATAAACAAATGGGTTCAAATATCGATTTGTAGCTTATATTATATAGAGTCAACTAATTTTGTTCACAAACTATGATTTCTTCATAAAAATAGGACCGCCCCCCCCCACCCACCAAATCGGCCAACATGGGAACGATTGGTTAAAATATCAATAACAAGTTTTAATCATATAGATCTTTAATTGATTTTGTTAACAAACTGTGATTTCTACAAATAAATTGGACCGCCCCCACTTAAAAATTTATGGTGTCTGGATGGGGGGGGGGGCGGGATTGATATCATCAGCCCCTCCCCACCCCGCCAAATCGGCCCACGTTCAAAAGGGGGGGGGGGCGAAAAAATCTAAAAATAGGTTGAAATATAAATAATTAGTATATATTATTAACATAATTAATAAATTAGTATAAAAATATTGTGTGATTTCTTTATTAAAATTCGTCCGCTTTCCCTTTGGGGGGGATCGGCCGAGGGGTGGGACGATCGCTCCGACTGCCCCATCCCCCCGGATCCGCCAGCGACATTGCATTCTTACCTTTTTATCGGTCCCAGGGAAAACCCACTCTTAGTTTTGTGTGGTCTCTTGGTCCATCTGTCTGCCATGTTTCAATCTTAAGAACAAAAAAAAAGCTATGGAAAATTTTGATTTTATATTCTACAGCTTTCTCAGTTAAGGTGCAGTGGCTACTCTGTATTTTGTATTTTTTTTTTCTTTTAAAATTAATTATGTAAACCGTTGTTTTTTTTTATTCTACTTTTAAAGCAACAAAGATAAGGAAGCTCGGATAGGGATATATTGGTGAAAGAAATTTGTTGAAAGTGTGAAAAAGAATGCACCACAGAAAACAAAAAGTATAAAGACTTTCTAAACAATGTCAGTGGATTTTTTTTCTGACACGCAATAATGCCTTTAAGGTACATTTATTGTGGAGAAAAATACGGCTGTGCTTTTTGATACTTTGTAGTAGTTAGTTTCTATTATCCAGAAAGTTTCTATGTCTTTTTATTACCCTTGTTCATTGTGCAAAAAAATATCTTAAACTGCCTTTTCGGACCTGCAACGAAATTCTCTTGACTCAAGGACAGAAAAGAAACTGACATAATGCCCTGGGGTAGTGCTGTCTCATACCATCCATACAGGTCAAGTGACTCTGCAGACGCATTACTTGTTAGCTGGACACGATCACACAAGATGTACGCCACGATGACTCCCCGAAAAGGCGACAACGGAATTTTAATGGCATTCGTGTAAATAATAAATCATTTTCGTTACTAGTGAGCTCTTAAAAATTATTTGTGGTGAATACAATAATTTGCAGAGCAGTACAAGTAATTTTCAACAATCTTCATAAATAAACTACATAGACCAATGAATCATTATTTATTTCATTTAAATTTACAGAATTATGGCAGAATTTTCAGCAGGAATTCTAGTCATGTTATTTTAGTACATTTCGTGTAAAACAAAATCGATAAAAATTCCAAATTTTAGAAAACTGATAGACACTCATTCATAGTTACATCTGCAGCATATAGATTTTTTAAAAATAACTAGGTGAAATATCATATGCAATGTTTATGTTTTTTTATACAATAGTTGCCTGCCCCAATTCGTCTTCCGAAAACAAAGATTCTATCATCATAACACAGATTTTAGCTCTCTGAAGCTGACTTTTAAGTTGTAACAGTTTGTAGTCTTCTTTCAAAACTTTTTCATGTCCTTGGTATTTAAGAACCAAACAAAAGTCAGATAAAACATCTTCGGAATAGGCCAAAACACCTTTTCCTTTTGTTTGTACAATAGAATTCAAATGTCTTACAACCAGATTGACTATGTCTCGAGAAGTTGTCTGCTCAGTAATATGAAGTTTGATGTTGACATTTCTGTTTAGTCCTGTATCATACAAAGCATGCACTTTTATAATTGCATACGATAAGTCTTGACCTGAGTCCAAGGACGATTCCGCTAATGAGGATGTTGATGAAAATGATGAGGAAGGTGTTAAATGTGGACAGTTGGCTTGACTGACAGGGGTTGGTGGTGCCGATATAGCATATTTATTTGGAGTGTAGCTTTCTTCTTCCCCAATGCTAATGCTATCCGTGCTGTGGGGCGTCTCTTCATTCGGGTCATAGAATTTAGCAATACGTTTTTGGTCTTTCCCAACACTTATTGAAGAGGATTTAGTAGAGGAGGAGAAGTGAAGGTGTAGTTTGGTTGATTTCACCGTAGCTTCATTGAGTGTAGAAACATGGCTTTCCTGAACACCAGTGGAGAATAGATGGGAGAGAAGAATGCCTGACTTTTTCTCCCTTGTTCTGGCGTACGTGGTAATGTCTCGTATCCATCTTGCACATTTCCAAATTCGGTCTAACGTTTGTTGAAGGTTTGCTGTCTGTTGAACCTGCGCCTTAGCTTTTTTCAATTCTTCCGAAGAAAAGGCCTGCAATTAATACAAAATACGAAATTAATAATTAAAGCCGCAGAATTAGAATAATTTAGAATTTTTCAAGTTGAAATAAATAGTTTTGAAAAGACACAGCAAAGCTGTTTTGATTTTTAACTTTGGTAAATTCATTCATCCACGATTATTAGTCAGACAAGGTCAATAGATAATTTGCTCTCATACTCCTAACGGATCAGGTTACACGCAAGGTGACATTTAAGCCCTCGAGCTAACCAATATGAAACCATTTTAGTTACAGACTCTAGAAGAAATATGAGGACCTTTGTCGAATTCTTTTGTAATAGTGTCATTGTAGATATTTTAAGATTGCGTAGAACTATTAAAAATACTATCGTCCTTTGTTAACTTAAAAAAACAAGGATTTTGACATATTGTGTAAAATAAAATGATAACGCATTAAATATGTAGAATAAAATTTATTTTAAAACAAACGGCACGCCTTCGGAAAACTATAAATAACCGTTGCGCATTGAAACAAATGTATACATGACGAGACGATAGTAGAGCGACAATCAGTAGCACCGGAGCTTAGGGAACGCCTAAGTGGGTATCAAACAAAACACGACATGAAATGTCAGCTAAATCTCATTTGAAACTATTTGAGAGCGGGGCATAGAGGAAGTCAATCTTTGCGAGTCTCTATACATTGTTCGTTCACTTCTTTTACATTATTTGTATGTTTGTTTTGGTTACTGGGGACAGTTTTCATAGCATATCTTGCGTACTGGATACTGCTAACAGTTCTTATACCGTAAGTTCTGTACTGGATACTGGTGTCAGTTCAAATGCAATTATGTATTACGCACACCAGCGTTTCTTAAACGCTTGTTGGCGGAACCCCCAGGGAAAAAAACCTGCTGTCTCTTGACATCTATTTCCTGAAAAATACATTACAATCCCCCCCAAAAAAACGCGTACAAAATATTGTTAAAACCCTGCCATGCACACCGCCATCCAAGCTAGTACAGACGGTGCGCACTGTAAGAGACTCGACTGAGAAGGATGTTAACATGAGGAAGATGAGAACAAGTTCCGCCCAAGTCTAGAGCCGACATGAAGAGACTGTGTTCAAGGCAGATGTTGTTTTATGTACTTGTGATGTCCCGTGAATAAACATCGTTGCCTCGTCGAGTTGCCTCCCTTAAGTTATTACAATAGCAACGAAACTTTATTTCAGAAAAAGACTATTAAACATGTTAACTTTTGGATTCCAAACATAGTGTAAACATATATGGAAAGACAAAACCTGAAAAATGTGTAATACTTTTGTGTCTTTAAGTTTCATCTAGTTTTCATTAAATTCTTAAAATATTTACGTGGCAGTTTTGTGGGAATTGACGTCTCTCCCAGACGCCAAGAACTCAAGAGACGCAAACGTTTTTTTTTTTTTTTGTTCTAGGGGTTTCCAGTGATTTAAAGTTTAAGAAACACTGATGAACACTTTTAGGAGTAAGGCTGCACTTGATAGCACTTTTTTGATATCCGTCCGGAGCAGGATATAGTCGTGTAGGGAAATATGATATCCGGCCGGAGCCAGATACCTGCATGTCTAGTAAATAGCTTGTGTTACTATATTCCTATATTTATTTCCTTTTATTTACTTTATTGTTGTAAACTTTGTTACTGATTGATGAATGAAAGCTTAATTGGATTTATTAACAGATAGGCCTATCACAAACTAATCTGTGTAACATGTGTGTGTGTGTGAGTGTGTGTGTATATACGAGGCCACCAACTGTAAAGCGGATGTGTGGGATGGTCAATGTAAAATATGTAACTTTATGTTTGACGAGTGCAATCTGGGTTATATAGTGGGTGGATGTAAGTGTTCATGTATTTCAGACCAATGACTGGTCATCAGGATTGTAATTTAAAGGCCACGGTCCACTTTTGGTGCTGTAATCAAGGGGTTAATACTGATCGTGGCTGTTAGTGTTGATTGTTGGAATCAGAAGCGTTTGTAGGTCAATGTGCAGTGGTTTGCGGCACACGATATTTTATTAACACCTATTATTAGCTTAAGCCTTAGATGGTGCCGAAGCATAGATTAAATTGTAGTCTGTAGGCCTATTATTGAGATCTATGTTTAGATCTACAGTTGTATAGATGGAACAGCACTAGGACAACCAACTCTAGAAGAAAAAACTCATCAACACTCACTACCAAAAAAAAATATTGTGTGACCGACTGATTTTAACTATCTGGTCAGATAGACGTAGAGGGCCTACACATGTAGTCCTAGTGTAGTAGGTATAGATAATGGTGATGACCATCATGCGTTTTTTTCCTAGGACATACGCAATAGTGTTGAGTGGTCAGGCAAGAAATTAAAACATTAACATTGTCAGTCAAGCATGTAGATCTATTATACCCGTACACTTTAAAGCTTTTGACGTCGGGGCTTCGCCATATATTACCCGCGGTCCACGGGTCTCAACATGCGTGTCACTGATAAAGTGCATAGGAATAGTTTGTGGGAAGCGTGGTCAAGAGGCTAAGTATGATTGAACTTGGCTTGGCTTGGTTACCTATAAAGTGGGCTCGTGGCTCGACACCCGACTCGAGTTGACCTGTGTTTACTGAGCACCTAAAGGCAGCACGGAAACAAATGTGAATGGACCATAGCGCTCTGAGCATTCTATACACATGAAAGTAGCGCAATATAAAAGCTATAGTAATAATTAGAAAAAAAATAATAATGTTATAAGTAAAGCTAATGCGTGAGTGTAAAAATAGTATGAATAGTGCTATTGACATAGCTAATCGACCTAAATCCATTTTTCATACAAAAAGATTAGCTTGCATATATATATTGAGATCTAGATCTAGAGTCTAATATAGATTTTATCTAGATTAAACTTAGATTCATTGGTTTAAATTAAGCAAAATACATCCACTTTCACTAAACATTCTTGATCTATCAGTTTAAGATTGAATTTAAAGTTCAATAAGCTTATTAATTATTTTATGTTAGTATATTTAATATCACTCATTAACAGCCTCATTGGCCTGTCCAATCGCAGTGCATGTAAAGGTGTGCTCGATACATGAATAGAACTATTAAAATGTATTTCAACACGGCTTCGCAGCTATAGCAAACGAATGTAGAAAAACAAATTTGGATGTTAATTTTATTAAAATATAAAATGGATGGACAATATTTTTTATTTTCATGTGTTGAAGTATAAAACTATCTTTGCGAATAGAAGTTCTATCATCGAGTTGAATTGGAGATTAGAGATGTTGATTAGAGATGTGTAACATTTCAGTCTTGTCTAAGTAAAGAATGTACTTCAGGACTTTTAAATTAGCAGATATAAAAAACGACTTTATGTAAAAATGCTTTTGAAGGACACATTTGAAGCTTAATTTTTTTAAATAATGAAATCAATAGACTATATTTTGTAATTTGTATGTGTCAAAGTAAAAAAAACTATCTGTGCTAAGTGTAGTTCTTAAAATTAGATCTAGATCTAGATCCTTTCGATCTTTTCTCATGTAAACATGGTAAACATGGCCTAGATCCATAAAACAGCAATTTTTTTAGGGTCTTAAGTTTGTTTCAGGGGCTACTATACATACGTCACGGTTCCAGTTAGTACCCAACTAACATTTATGCCAAGTTTTATCAAGATTGGTCAAACGGTTTTGATTTCTATTCGAAACATACATACATACATAAATACGCCTTGCATTGTACTTTATATATATATATATATATATATATATATATATATATAGATATAGATAGATATAGATATAGATATATATATATATATATATATAGATAGATATATAGATATAGATATAGATATAGATATAGATATAGATAGATAGATAGATAGATAGATAGATATAGATATAGATATAGATATAGATATATAGCTATATAAACGCTTATATATGCTTAGGGTTAGGTTTTACTGGTTGTTAGGGTTAGGGTTTGGAAAAAAATCGCCCCCCCCTTCCCACTCCAAAGTTCTGGATCCGCTAGTGGTTATAGAGGTCAAGTGTTTCTTAACATTTCAGCATATTTTTTTCTTTTGTTGCTAAATCTAAATGTGATGATTCAGTTCAATTTCTTTTATGTGATTATAATAAACTTTACTTTAAGGTTTTCCGTTATATAATAAATCAATAATGCACAAAATGCATACACACACACACATGCACATCTTTTTTTTTATTGTGCAAGAACGTTTGTAAGAAACATCTTCCTTATAACTGATTATATCGTGGTTTCTGTAACATAAGGTCCCGCTAGTAGGCCAAGGAGTGTCATACGTGATGCGTCCTGGCCTGATACACATCGTAATTAGCCTAATAATCAAGGCACTTAACCTTGCAATATTCAAGTTAACATGTTAGGAAAAGTAATTCAACAGTAATATTTATTGAGTGTCAGTATGCTGTCTTAGCACGTTGCGTTTATCCATTCTGGCTTAAAATGGCAATGTCTATCAATAAATTTAGTGTCAAGGTCGAAACAAATAAATAAAGAAGTAGGGGGTGTTTACCTCTCCTTTTAAAGATAGTCCTAGTCAGTGTCTTTTACGCTAATATACTAAAATCTAAGCCTTGTACTTTTATTTACAACATAATTAGTCACTTGCTATCTGGTCTATAGAATCACGCGGTTTGTGTAGCAAAAGGTCACTCATGTAGGTGAGTGTTCTTTAGTCCAGTCTCCTTATTGAGATTTATCTCCAAAATGGGCACTCGTGTAGACATGTGGCTTATAGTCCTGCCCCGTAATTGAAATTTTCAAGTAGATGAGTGTAATTATTTCCCGGTTACCAGTGTAGAGGTGTGGCTTGAAGTCCAGCCCCCTACTTAAGATTTACAACCAATTAAACAAATTCAGTTCTCTCGTCATGTGTGACCTCTCGAGAGTGTCAATATGTTGACATTAAGCCTATGTCCATTGTGGCCACCTGCCTGTCAATTACCTAAATGTGATGGAGCTATCAACTAAAATGGAGTGGGAGTTGTTCATCTCTACCTCTGGAGATATACCCGCACAACTTTTTCATTTTGTTTTCCAGTAGGAGGAGTATCTAGCGCTATAATGTAGGGCTTTCCATTCGCAGGACTTTCCATTCGCAGGACTTTCCATTTGCAGGACTTTCCATTCGCAGGATTTTCCATTCGCAGGACTTTCCATTCGCAGGACTTTCCATTCGCGGATACAAAAAAAAAAGAGGATATAGTCTGAGAAATATTTATATGTCAGTAAAAAGATATGTAGAAATCCAACTTCACCCTCCTTTCATTGATAAAAACATACCAGCCTAAAAATCACCTTGCAAACCCCCCCCCCCACTAAAACTCTAAAATAAAAGTATCCCCCTCCTTTCACTCACCTCTCTATGTTCTTGTTGAGCCAAGACTCCATCCATTTCAACTCTTGCTGACAGTCGTGCATAGAGAGAGACAAACTCTGGCAGGTATGCGTGCATGTGAACTGTGTTAGTACATAGAGGATGATTTTAGTTTTAGTTCATTACATTCACAAATATTATTTCTGTATTCAACATCTTCAAATGTTCACTAAGATTTTATCGCTTTATTAAACTTGTTAACAATAGTAACTTGAGAACAATATTTTAATCAATATTTTTAAAGCTAGTTTTGCTTACTGGATTCAAAAATCTGTACAGGTAAGAAACTAAATTCTGACTTTTTGGTTAAAGTGTCATGATGTCCTGGAACTACACAAATGTCTTCCATAGATGGTAAAATAAGAATCATAGCAACAGATGGTGATAACTCGAGAACTTCCAGATCATAGATTCTGTGATTTGCAGTGGTTGACTCTGGTAAATCTGTTACAAATATTGCACATTTTAAATACTCTGATGCAAATTATCTAACAATCTCACAAATCTCGTTAGATTTGTTGTATAATTAAAACGAATATAAACTTGACATTTCTATATCGTTATCTATTTTAAATAGCATTTTTACCTAGATAAGTAAACAGCTTTTTAGTTGCATCCGTTAAAAGATTTTGGAAGTTTCTTTGTGTGTTGGTCATATAGTCAACATCTAGAGCAGTATCAGCCTTGAGTAGCCACTCCCATTCTTCTCTAGAATGTAAAAGAATTATAACATTAGCTACATTATCATGCCACATACCATTGGCGTAGCCAGGAAGGGGAGCCCCCCCCCCCCCCCCGGGGTGGGGGGTCGGAATTTAGTGACTGTTTTTTTTGCTTTGATTTTGTATATTTTAAGTAAGATTTTAACACTAAACCATCACTTGCCCCAGAGCAGCCAAGGGGGTTTTGAGTTAAAAAGCCCTAGCAGGGTGTTTTGCAGTCAAATTCCCCGCTTCTATAAAACAAAACAAAAGAAAATGCAATCGATAATTCCCTAATTCCAAGAGCATAACTAAGGAAGATTTCGATTTCAAAACCCCCTCCGAAATTTACGATAAAACTATCCATACATCAGACACCAGATTCTATGAGCGTAGCCAAGAGGGGTTTTGTGTTTAAACCCTCCTTCAGCGGGGTTAAGAGCTAAAAACCAACCCTTCAATATAAAAAAAGCAAATTACACACTCAGAAATCTATGAGCGTAGCCTAAAAGGTTTAGAGTTTAAGCCCCCTTTCAGATAGGTTTAAAGCTAAAAAGTACCTCTTCAATATAAAAAAAGCAAATTACACACTCAAAATTCTATGAGCGTAGCCAAGCCAATGGGGGTTTTGAGTTTAAACCCCACTCCTCCAGAGAGCTTTTTTAAAAGTTAAAACCCCTCCTGATGGTTTTGAGTTTAAACTCCCCCATACAGAGAGTTTTGAGTTTTGAGTTTAAAAACCTCTCGCTTCGATTTTATTCTAAAGCAAACTACAGTCACCCAATTCTATGACCGTAGATAGTGGGGTTTTGAATATAAAAAAAAACCAAAGATTTAAACCCCCTAAAAAATGATTTTCACGATAAAACTTCCCTTTCTGATATAAAATCTAAAGCAAACTACAGACACCTAATTCCAAGAGCGTAGCCATAGAGGTTACAAATTTCTACCAGTGGCTGGGCTCCATTAATAAAATGCAGAGAATAGTCATCTGCCGAAATTGAAAAAGACTAAATGTGACTCAACAAAGATGGCTAAGACGGATTTTAGGAGTCAGTTATAGAGATCGGGTCTCAATCAAGGAAATCCTTTGCCGAACTGGGAGTCGACCCCTTAATAAGGTTGTGACAAAATGAATTACGCATAATAAGAGTTGCGATGACATGGAGGTCATTACGAGGAAAGCGCAAACAGGGACATCCTAGTACAACTTGGCGCTACACTTTCATGGAGGTCTTCAGAGCAGATGGGAAGAAGCTTCAGACATTGCCAGTGCCAGTCAGTAAGAATAATACATAAGGTTTTTAAAATAAAACTGTTTAATAGCAGGATAATGCACTTTAGATACCTCAGAATATGCATTTTGTTGGCTTTTAATACCGGAAATAGTGCTTGGCGGCGGGGCTCTGTCACGTGCTGGGGGAGCTCACAGCGCTCCCCCAGACTCCCTTGCTGGCAATGGTGAGAGTCTACAGGAAGAACCTATTCTAGGGTACAATAAACGTCTTCCGAAAGAATGTAGTGTCAGAATGTAATAAAGATTAATTATGTACACACACACACACGCACACAGACACATATTTGTTTTTGCCCCCCGGGGGGGGGGGAGAAAGAAAATCACACCCACCCCAAAAAAAAATCCTGGCTACGCCTATGCCACATACTATCTATATATTATAATATTAGCTACACTATCATGTGTGGTTAAATAGCCACATACTATCTATATATTATAACATTAGCTACACCATTATGCGTGGTTAAATAGCCACATACTATCTATATATTATAACATTAGCTACACTATCATGCGTGGTTAAATAGCCACATACTATCTATATATTATAACATTAGCTACACTATCATGCGTGGTTAAATAGCCACATACTATCTATATATTATAATATTAGCTACACTATCATGTGTGGTTAAATAGCCACATACTATCTATATATTATAACATTAGCTACACCATCATGCGTGGTTAAATAGCCACATACTATCTATATATTATAACATTAGCTACACTATCATGCGTGGTTAAATAGCCACATACTTTCTATATATTATAACATTAGCTACACCATCATGCGTGGTTAAATAGCCACATACTATCTATATATTATAACATTAGCTACACTATCATGCGTGGTTAAATAGCCACATACTATCTATATATTATAACATTAGCTACACTATCATGCGTGGTTAAATAGCCACATACTTTCTATATATTATAACATTAGCTACACTATCATGCGTGGTTAAATAGCCACATACTTTCTATATATTATAACATTAGCTACACTATCATGCGTGGTTAAATAGCCACATACTTTCTATATATTATAACATTAGCTACACCATCATGCGTGGTTAAATAGCCACATACTATCTATATATTCTCCATAACTATTCTACTGTACCTTCGGTTTTCACTAACCTGGATACATTAGGAAGATCTCGTATTTTGATATGAGGCACACAATTGGGACTCTTATTATGAACCATTACTTTGAGCACATCGACTGATGCTTGAAGTTTGACGTAACCTAAATAGAGCCCTTTAGGCAATGGCTCGAGACTTACTTGATTATACAATATCATTTCCTAATTTAGAATAAAAAATATTAATTAGCAAGAAAAAAACAAGAACAAAACATTTATGAGAGTCTATTTCCAAGTAATACAACTTTTAGAACAACTACTTGAAATATGTATCACCAGAAACCATTGGAGGAATTTGAATTTCAGTTAGTAAAGTATCATGGATCTCATTATAACGTGAACATATTGAATCTTGAACTAATCATTAGCTTTTTCCCTTTACTACAATAACTGCCAAGAAATAGAAAATAAAAAATAATTTATATTTTGGTAGATTTTTTTTTCTCAACATTCAAGGATTTTTTTTTAGTGATATTAAAATTGTCAGCTTTGTTTAATTTTAAAAAAAAATATATTTTTAAACTCTTTCTTATTGATTTTATTTATTGATTCGAATATTATTTGTCATATAAATTAAGTAGAACATTTAATAATTTTGTATCAACTATTTCTTTTCATTAAAATTAGACTACGCAAGAGATTAAAAACACATTTGATAAATTAATGCAGTTGGAAAAGCAGGTTTCGAACTTATGAGGATAACGAATATAAATGTAAAAATGAAATTACAATAGCAATTTTAATAGCAAAAGCGAACAAGAACTTCCTCTCACCAGCCTGATTTAACGGAGGGTCTTACTTGTGTCTATTTTGACGCTTTCATTTCCAATGACACGATAACTCCAGACTCGCGAACTAGAGACGTGGGCGGAGGCTGCGTACACTGGGAACCCCCGCCATTTTGCGTTTCTATACTAGGCTATCTGTGCAGGACACGCCATTTATGTAACGGCCCCAGGAACAGCACCTGGATGTTGACAAGGTTGTGGAAGCTCTTTTACAACCCGGCACAGTGCAATGGGAATAGTCTCGCACCCCTGTAGTTTTGTTCCGCAACCTATTTGACCTAATCGTTTCCTCTTACAACTGTTTCCACCCGTGCGCCACCATGATGCAGGGTAGCATGCCAGGGCCTGTTACATATTGATAGGCCAATATTGACCTGTTACAGATAGATATGTCAAAAGTGACCTGTTACAGATAAGGCATACAATAGTAACTTATTATAATAAAATTGATTAATATATGCGGCTACGGATGAGACAGCAGGAGATCACTTACAAAGACCGCGAGATACATATTAGAGAAGAAAAGAACATTTACTGCTGAGGATAGACTAAACGTCGAAAAGAGAATTTAAATCGACCAAAGTGTTAGGTCTGCGCTGGATAAGGCAAAATATGAAAGTCGCAGATGGGGCTGCGTAGCCACGATGAATACTGCACTCCTCATTAATCTTCGGACTCAAACACAAGACTCTTGTACAATTCAAAAACTTTTCATCAGGGGCGTTGCGAGCTGTTGGCCTTCTCGTTAGTGGTGGCACATTGTAGGAATACGAAGGACTCTCCTTTTTGTATTTGGCCTTCTCGACAGGGAAAACGTAAACATCTTAAGAAACTTTGACTCTGCCAAAAGGATTAGATCAAATGTTGTTGGAGACCTTTGGCTTGGTGAAGACTAAGACTGCTTAATTGATCCTTTTTCATGTCCTCAGGACAAAAATCCTTCTCCTTGATTTAGACTTAATGGCGTTTTGCTCAAAATTTAAGCAGAAATGATGGGGAAAAAGTTTACTACTTATAAGTACTTATAAATAACAAGAACCAAGTCATATTCAATTTAGTTAATGTGTATCAATAAGTGCATACAGGGTGCACTCTAAGACTTTAAAACAAATAAGTAATCTAATCATGACAGAGGAATGGTCAAACGGTCGGACAGACAGACATACCAAACTAATAGCTTCGGATACCGCTACAAATGCATTATCTTTTTTTTCTACAGGCTTCATGTTACGCTTTTTTTGTTTGTTGGATGAGCCATTATTTTATTCTATTGATCGTATATGTATTTGAATTAATTAACTTAATCCTACTCTAAATACTCTTATTGATAATGAAATATCAAAAGAAAAAAAAACCTACTGGAACACAGCTGAGTAATAACGTGTGAGCATCTGTAGAGTCAGCTGAAGAAAGACTTTGCCTTCGTGCTAGTTTTCCAAAAGTGACCCATTTACTACTGCTGAAAGTAATGAGCTTAGGATCTGTCACGTTGTTGATCACCGTAAAAATAATACTGTTATTTTGATCTCTCAATGGGCGGTGGAAAATCTGACCCAAATCTGTTATTCCTAAACAATGCTGCAACAATAACAATAAATATTGTTAAGACAGGTGTACAATCTTATTGGCTTCTTATGTAAAGTAATGAAGATCGTGGTGTCTACCTGTAATGAAATAATAGCTTGTAAGAGTTTGCATCTAAATGTTGAACCTGCACTACTGGTCCTTTCCATGTCCTGTTTAAGGACTTTCACTTCTTCCCAAATACAGGAAATCTGTGAAATAAATATCAATCAGGCTTTTAAAAAAGTATAATCAATCATATATATATATATATATAATTCTTGGTTCTGACCACTCATTGACTCATAATATATAATCACTAATTCTTCCACTTGCCGTGGATGATAAAATATGAGAATGTAACCTGTTCTTTCTTAACTTAAGCCTAGGAAAACTAAGCCATTTTAAAGATCGAAACAGCAGAAGTTAAAGTTACCAAAATGTTTTTTATTTGCACTTCCTAGAAACTATGTATTTGAAATGCCACAATCAACTTAAAGGAATGAAGAAGACATTTACAATTTTCATGGTAATATGTACTAACGACTGAAAAATGTGCAATAGTAACAACTAACACTGACTTTAAAAAAGCTTCTATTGACCCGCAAAGAAAACCACGAACTAACGACAGTTCGTTCGAGAATTTGAAATGATGGGTTGTCCACGCGCTGAAAAATGAATTTAAGTCGATTAGCTGTTTTGATAGCTCCATTCATACTATTTTTACATTCACGCATTCCGCATTCGCTTTACTTATAAAATTATTATTTCGTTTAATTGTTTACAAAGCACTCTCAGTGACTATCTCGAAAGTGATACGCAAATTAAGACCAACTGGCCGCGAGTAACATATGGCTAGTATATATATATAAAGTAAAGTTTCCCTTTCAAACCTTGTGGTCTATAGGGCAGATGATGTGGCCAGCAACCGTCTTTACTTTTCCCCAACTAATGTCAGGTACCCATTAGAGTCCAAAGATCCCGAAAATAAAAATCCCAGTATTCACCAGGATTCGAACCCGGGACCCCCGGTTCAGAAGCCAAGCACTTTACCGCTAAGCCACTGCGCCTCATATATATATACCATAGGTGTCAGGGGCAGGTATGGTGAGAATTTAATTTTTTTATTTCTGTTTGCTATTTAGGTGTGAAAGAGTTATATCCCTTTGTTTATATTCCCAAATATGAGTGTGAACTTTATACACGTGATGTTTTCGGAGAGAGAGTTTAGTTAGTCACTTGTTTCCTGGCAGTAGAAGAACACACTGAGTTTTGCTCTATAGTTATTTAGCTTGTTATGTCCTTGATATTTGGAGTTTTGGAGTTTATTTAGTATATATTCGTATGTTAACTAGAGTCTCTAATCGATCTGCATTGAGTTACAGTGTTTCTAAGTATCCCTCATTTGAGCCCATTTTTTAGATTGAAAGTCATAGAGTATTAGGTAACTTCATTGAGCCAAGTAGAAGAACCTGTTGAGTAACTTCATTGAGCCAAGTAAAAGAACCTGTTGAGTAACTTCATTGAGCCAAGTAGAAGAACCTGTTGAGTAACTTCATTGAGCCAAGTAGAAGAACCTGTTGAGTAACTTCATTGAGCCAAGTGGAAGAACCTGTTGAGTAACTTCATTGAGCCAAGTAGAAGAATCTGTTGAGTAACTTCATTGAGCCAAGTGGAAGAACCTGTTGAGTAACTTCATTGAGCCAAGTGGAAGAACCTGTTGAGTAACTTCATTGAGCCAAGTAGAAGAACCTGTTGAGTAACTTCATAGAGCTAAGTAGAAGAACCTGTTGAGTAACTTCATTGAGCCAAGTAGAAGAACCTGTTGAGTAACTTCATTGAGCCAAGTGGAAGAACCTGTTGAGTAACTTCATTGAGCCAAGTAGAAGAATCTGTTGAGTAACTTCATTGAGCCAAGTGGAAGAACCTGTTGAGTAACTTCATTGAGCCAAGTGGAAGAACCTGTTGAGTAACTTCATTGAGCCAAGTAGAAGAACCTGTTGAGTAACTTCATAGAGCTAAGTAGAAGAACCTGTTGAGTAACTTCATTGAGCCAAGTAAAAGAACCTGTTGAGTAACTTCATTGAGCCAAGTGGAAGAACCTGTTGAGTAACTTCATTGAGCCAAGTAGAAGAACCTGTTGAGTAACTTCATTGAGCCAAGTAAAAGAACCTGTTGAGTAACTTCATTGAGCCAAGTGGAAGAACCTGTTGAGTAACTTCATTGAGCCAAGTGGAAGAACCTGTTGAGTAACTTCATTGAGCCAAGTAAAAGAACCTGTTGAGTAACTTCATTGAGCCAAGTAGAAGAACCTGTTGAGTAACTTCATTGAGCCAAGTAGAAGAATCTGTTGAGTAACTTCATTGAGCCAAGTAGAAGAACCTGTTGAGTAACTTCATTGAGCCAAGTAAAAGAACCTGTTGAGTAACTTCATTGAGCCAAGTGGAAGAACCTGTTGAGTAACTTCATTGAGCCAAGTAGAAGAACCTGTTGAGTAACTTCATAGAGCTAAGTAAAAGAACCTGACAATAGCCTACCTTAAGTAGCCAGTAGAGATCATTGTTTATGGATGGTGCTGAGAATGATTCATCAACTTCAATCATTGGCAATTGTTCTTCAGATGTAACTAGAATTTTGTCTTCGTTGTAAAACAAGCACACCAAATACACTCCCCTGAAACGATTCAAAACCTTGTTCAAAGAAAGTAAGAATAAATTGTGGCCTTGTGGTTAGAAAGAGAATTATTATTTTCAAATATTTTGAAAGACTTTTACCTTTTGATTGATTTTTGGAATTTGGGTGTTGAAATAAATAAATTTTTGATACTGATTCTTTTCTTTTGTCTGGGGGATTCAGTTCCTTTGTTCAAAAGCTCTAGTGAAAAATAATATGGCATTCCATATTAGATTTAAAAAATAAGCTTTCATTTTATATTTTAAAAAAAACATTAATACTTGTTGAAAAAAATTAGTATTTTGAGTTTAGACTTAGTAAAAATTTAGATACATATTTTATGTAATGAATATTTTTTCTAAATTTAAATATTGTATAGTTACAGGGTTATTTCAGGGTTACATGATAATGTTAGAATGAAATTTAGTTTTTTTAAAAACAAAACAAAAATAACAATAACCTTTCATTTCACTTGAATCTCTAGACCTCAACCGTTTCATTTGTTGATATAAGGTGTATAATGAAGCTAGTTTCCCTTCCAATCTGGACGGAATACCATCAACCTCTCGCCAGTCTGGAAATAAAGAACTTTTTTTAAAGCAAACTTTAGTATAGAACTTTGATTTTGTTTTGAGATGCAAAGTAAAAATAGTTTTATTAATACATAATCCATCATTTTGCTCTTTTAGTTGAGATACTAATCCAGTTAAAAACTGCTCTTGTTCTTAGATAGGGGTGTAGGGAGAATATTCGTTGTCTACAAAACGGAGAGATTCGGATTGACGAAGTTCTCGGCAACCTGGTAAATAATTTATCTGGGAGAGGGAAAATGATAAAATAAGTTTCAGGAGTCTAAGCCAATAATAGATCAGTTCTTAAAGTTTCAGGAGTCTAAGCCAATAATAGATCAGTTCTTAACGTTTCAGTAGTTTAAGCGAATGATAGGTTAAGTCTCATTAAGTTTAAGGAGTTGAAAAAACAAATAGATCATTGACTATTCATTGTGATATTCCTTCAAAAGTACCTTATGAAACATTCTACTTTATAAAATACGAATACATATTTTTTATCGCTTTAAGCTTTTTAAAAACAAAGTAAATGCTCTAGACGACAACATACTTGATGGAGTTGCACTTGGTGGATCACTAATTGAGCATAAGCCAAATCCTTTAACATTCCAAGCAAAAACCCTGACATAATAGTGACATCCTTTTACCAGGTTTTTTAGTTCATATTCCAAATGAAATAAATTTTCAATGAAGGCTTCTCCTGACGTTGTCACAAAGCTGCTGCTTAAACTCCACTCCACTGAAATAGAACAAAATATTTTAAAATAATAAATGTAGTTATATTACAAAATGCCAGTCAATTTCAATGAATTATTGTATAACTATATTAAAGTTTCTTAGAAAAGAAAACAAATTACTTTTTCAATTAGTGTTAATTTTTTAAAAGTAGTTTCAAGAAATCACCTTTGTATTTAGTGACAACAGCACCATTATGACTTTGTGGCTCATCAAATGTTACTAAGAGAGAAGAACTACTAGATACTTGTACTCTGACATTTGTAGGTGGCTCTGGGGGTTCTGAAAATACAAGTGTGACTTAAGTACTCATGAAAATAAAGAAACAAAAAAATAAACACTATGACAATGTAAGACCCTAAGTAGCACATGAAAGATAACTTACTGGCATGATCATAGCCAGCTTTCATTCTCTTCAATAGTCTATGCCTAAACTCCCAGTGACTTAGTAACTTCTCATTCTCCTTTGGACAAGAAAGTAGATCGATGTTGATACTCATTTCAAACAATATTTTGTTAACAAAACACATTTTGTCCAATGTTATTTAAATAGCCAATACATAGCACTTGACTATAGTGTACAAATGTTTGCACCAGGCTAGGTTTACATTACATATCAATGAAGTATTTGTGTTGTTTATTTGCACCAGACTGGTTTAACACTAGATTAAATGAAATAGTTGGTTTATTTGTTTGCACACATGTCTAGATTGTTTTTTAATCAAAAGCTTTTTTACTTTTTCTTTCCATCCCTGTAAAAAGTTAGCTATTGAAAAAATTTAATGGAGGTTAAGGAAGGTTTTTTAAAGAATAAACACTTAATTGGTTATTCAACTTACTTTAAGTTGACCAGGTGAGATATTGGCGTTGCCAGATGTGCCATTGAGAACTGTAGCTGTTAAATCAACAACTTTTTTTTCTGCTTCGGTCACCAAAGCTTCAAGTTTTTGTATGCGACAATCTTGTCTTTGGACTATAATATATGCACAACATAAAACTAACATGTTTTCTTAAAAGATGCAAACACACTAGACTACTGACTATAATAAATGTCACCAAGTCTCCAATGTTTCGTTCAATAGCAATATAACATTAACATTTTATTTATATTCTTCTTTGAAGAAATATCTGTTATTTAATTTAAACGATAACATGACACTCACACAAACACAACTATCACACTCATACAAGTTCTAAAGAGATTACTTACAAATAGGACTCTCCTTGGCCCCTCGTGAAAGTAGTAGCTTGGCTATTGGAATATTGTTGGTCATAACTGCTATGTCGAGGACACTCAGATTTTCACTATTTAGGCTAAATAAGACAGTCAATATTGTTCACGCGAAAATGATAAATATATTTTAACATATGAATATTTACAGTCCAAATTTTCCTCCACTATCAACAAACTTTATGAAGAGAGCGCCGTACAAATCTTTCTAACGTTTGATTAGGACATTTGTTCTCAATTATTCAGAAATAATAGTTCAACTAAGAAATATATATTATTAATGTTTCTAGATGGTCTTAATAAAACTGGCGGTAGAATAACTAAAATTCAATAGTAAATAACTTTCGAATCTAAATTTGACTTCTAGCAATAAATGATTATTAGTTGATGATAGATTTTGTTTTTGGTTAAAAAAAATTGCTTTAAAAACTATTCAATAAAAGACAGAAAGATGAATGTAGTGCTCTAATAAAATGAATACGTTGGATATGAACTAGTTCAGTCGTGCTGATCTATATTTTATTAAGATTGGAAGAAATATAATTATTGTTTAGTGTTTTCCCATTAGAATAATACAGGAAGCAACAAATGAACTGTTCTAAATATAGAGACAACGTGTGACTGCTTTCGTAGTTCACAGACCCATACGACCTAGACATTAAATAAATTAATTTAAACTTTAAGCCCTACAAGCTTACCTGTTAATATCGACTGTACTACTGTCTACAATAAATTTTACCAAGTCTAAATCTTGCTGTTCAACAGCATCAAACAATCCTAAATGGGCAAAAGAATAATTGAAACCAAAATGTCAATATCGTCATAAATCTGTGTGTAATCTACCACTAACTCATTCACTTCTTTTGTCATGAGATCTCATCAACTGCTGTAAGGAGTAACATGAAATGTAGAGCTTTTACCTCTAGGGTGCTTGCTAAGACGCAGTTGAGACAGATTCGCAAAGGGAACACCGCAATTCGCGAAAAATCGCTAAATTTCTATCAAACCTTTGTATTTTATTTTACGTATTTCCCCAGTCTATATAGAAAGCATAAATAGAAATAGCACAAAAATTACGTATTTTTAAAGTGAATTTTTTTTTTCATTTAGTCAACTTTTTGTTTGGCTTTGCCTTACGTCATTTCAGCTTTCTTTTAAACGTGCTCCTAATAACAACAAAAAAAAAAACAAAAAAAAAAACTAATTCAAATAACATCAAAAAAGATAGATCTAGAGCTCAGACCTATATATATTTATACCTTGACTGAACGCGCCGATCTCTTAAATATTGTGAAAAAATCTTGTTTTGTAAAGTAGTTATAAGAAGTGTTTTTTTCAAACGTAACCTTTGTAACATGTTATACCAATAATCATTAAAATGTTTAGTCCGAGTAACTGAACATTTTAAATAAGATCACACTTGTCTCAAAATTATTATTTTGCAAAATTTAGATCCAGAATCTAGATCTATACATATCTAGGCAAGCAACCTATTTAAGTGTACAATCTAAAATCATAAGAGGATGAAAATCAAGAGGCTTGAATTATTTGATCTAGGCCTGTTGAAACGTTATCTCAATGGAAAGTGAAAGGGATTGGCTTTATTTCATAGCTGTGCCTGAATATATAGTTCTGTTATTAAGAGCCCATTCTATCCCAAAATGGGATTACATTATTCTGAACTTTTAAAACTAAAGATCATTACTTTTCTAGGTCAGAAAAGAACGATTCTACAAGATTCAGGGTGAATTTTCTTACAGCTGGAAAAATAGTTACATACATAACTATCTGATACCAATTTGTCTTTGGCATTAGTCGGGAAAAGTAAAGGCAATTGGTCATTATGCTGGTGGGCCACAGAAACAGATGACCTTTACATCATCTGCCCCATAGATCCTAAGCTCTGAAAGGGGAACTTTACTTTACTTACTTTCCAGTCCAGGTATAATATTTATATATATTTATATAGGTCTAGAGTCAATTTTTTTCCCAGAATGATACTTTGTAGCACTGTCATTTCTCTACATTCAAAAAAACACAAAATTACAACCAAATTGATATATCATTATATTTAGAAGACAAAAACAAATACAATGTCGTCTAGTGGACGGAAATGGGACATTCCATTGGGGCAGGAATTTTTTCTCTTGGTCTGAAACTGATGGTCTTAAGATGTTTTCGGTGTCTGATACCGTACATGGTTGCCTTATGATTAAAGGATGCAGAAAATATAGGTCAAATAATCTAAGGTGCTATATATAGAATTCAAAAGCTATAAAGTGTGTGGTGAAGGGTCGATCAATCGGAGGAAGCTAAAAATGATATAAGTTGTCATTGTAAAAAAAATTAAACATTGACCGAAAAACGAGAAAGCGAATGTGTGTATGTATGTGTGTGCGTGTATGTGTGTGTGTGTGTGTGCGGGGGGTTACGGTAGAAATGCATCATAGGGTGTATTAAATATTGAATTGAGAAGCCGAAAAAAAAGACAAGAGAGGGCGCCCTTGAGTCCACCTAACTCTGTTGGTACGTGATTTTAGTTGTGGAAAGTAAAGCGATGGGTTGCTATGGTAGCCGCGTGACACCCTCTTTAACCGTCGGCATAGAAACAGATGGTCTTTACATCAATCTGCCTCGAGATCAAAAGGGCTGAAAAGGGGCTATTATGCCTACTAGCAAACATGAAACATAGTTAGTTATTTAAAGGATACTGTTTGAAAAAACTGGGCAAAATAAACAACAACCTAGGGACTTGGAAAATGTTAGTTACGTAATTGAGTCAGAGACTGTTAGGCCTACTGTTGTCACTTATAAATGGTAAAACAAAGAGTAGGAAGTGTCTGGACTAATGAACACAATATTATTTATCTGTACAGTTACAACAAGAATACAATTGAAGTATAGTTGTTTGTTAGAACATTTGTTTGCGAACAAGTCTCTGTAATACTGGAGGTGTCCACTATGTGTTGTGTTTAGATTGTGTTGGAAGTGTCTATGTAAGATAATAAGATAAGATAAGATAAGATCATTTTTATTGGTCCAATCAAATAGAAATTCAGTTTGACTACATGTGACCACCTCAGCATAACTACTGTAACAATAACACTATAGATGTAAATACGAACAACATTCAGTGTTCAGATAGTGGTATACATGTAAGCCTGCACGTAATGTTTGTAGCAAGAGTATGTCGTTGTGTTCTAAGTATCCGCACATAGTGTACTCAAATGTTCCATTCCAATGAAGTTCTCGTTTAATTACGTAGTAGATTCAAGTCCATCTCAATTGTTAAATATACGCAATGAGTCATTTAGATTCCCATGAGTCATTTAGATTCCCATGAGTCATTTAGATTCCCATGAGTCATTAAGATTCCCATGAGTCATTTAGATTCCCATGAGTCATTTAGATTCCCATGAGTCATTTAGATTCCCATGAGTCATTTAGATTCCCATGAGTCATCTCTATTTTTGTCTTCTTAAATTTTTTATTTTTACGTGAAGACGAATGTCAGGGTCTATGAGATCATTACTTTAAAAATATACCTAATTTAAGTACTAGAATTGCTAATTAAGAAAAAGAATGTCCAGATAGATGTAATTACATATCACTATACAACAGTCAAACCAGGTGTATGAGGTGTCATAGTGTTTGTTGATGTTCTTTTATTGCTGAGCCATGCTGTATCTGTTCCTATTGTTTATTCGCTCAACTAGACAAAGCTGAGACTATTGTAATGAAAGTCCAGTAAAATTTGTTTCAGTCGATGGTCGGAATGAGGACGAGGTACCGAAGTGGTTCTTGTCCTTGATAATGAGTATGTCAGAGCTTTTGGCTTCAATAATTGATTTGCTACAAGTTAAATGGAACATTATATCAAACACATCATTTACTATATGACTTACCAAATGTATCAAATAGTCCTCTTTTGTCGGATTTTCTTTTGCTTGCTTGTCCATCTGGAATATCTAAGCTCAAACTTTTCTTCTTTTGTGAATCTATTCAAAAGAATATTCTTAAGTAAGTCACATGTGTGTGTGTGTTTTTTAAATATTAAGCCAATAAAAAAATAAAAGAAACGTCAGAGAGAGGAATGAAGATTCAGTGACAAAAAATAATAATATATAATAATAATAACAAAAATAAATTTATACAATCAATATTGCATAATCTTTATTATAAGCGCAAGGGCCCTCAATGATTTACTGACTCAACTATCACTATTTCTCTCACTACCTGCCGTGGACAAAAAAAAAGAAAGACAATATAACTCATTATTACTTTCTATTAGACTAGAACAATTAGACTACAAGTATCTTTCACGATCGAAGCCACAACGTCTTTATTTGCAATTTAGACTCCACATCAAAAAGTAAAAGACATATATATATATATACCTAGACTGGACATGGAGATCACTAAACAAAAATATCGTGAACACAGACCTATATACATTATATCTAGACAGGACATGGAGATCTTTTAACAGAACAAAAAGAATGTGAAAAGTTTTAAACAAGCTGAAACAAGGCGTTGTTTTGTAAAGTAGTTCTAAGAAGTAAAGTTATTTTTAACCCTAACCTATAATTTAATGTTTAGATCTAGAAGTCCAAGTAATTGAACATCGAAAATAAGAGCACTCTCGTCTCATAATTATTATTTTGCAATTTTTAGATACATAATCTAAATTTAGAAAGATCTAGGTAATCAATCTATTGAAATGTACAATCTAAAATCTTAAGATGATTAAAATCAATCGATCTATGATTTTCCAAACATTATCTCAATGGAAACTAACAGGAAATGGCTTTATATCATAAATTTGCATTAATATATAGTTCTGTGATTATATCCTCTTTAATTTAAAAAACACAAAATGATAGTGCATTATTTCTAAAGTTTGAAAAATAAAAATCATTACTATTCTAAGAAAAGAGCGATTTTCCAAGATTCAAGGCGACTTCCCTTACAGCTTGAAAAAGAGCTTGAAAAAGAGTTACGTACATAATGACCAGAGAAGCTGTTTCCGTTTTCCGCTCTAGGTATAATATACATAGGTCTGTGGTGCAAGCTTAAACTATCTTCCGTTTTTAAGCAATATTTAAACTATTTTTGAACGTAAATTTCTCCTTAGAGTGAAACTTGTTTTGTATACATTGTATAAAATAATCCTTAATCTTCAAAATCAAAGACATTGCCATTATAAAATAATCTTTTTATTTTGTTCTATGAAGCTGACATTGGCTGAATACGTATTCTGTGTATACAAATACAAAAAAATGAGGATGTAGGTATAGGGGAGATAATAGAATTCTTGTGTGAGAGAGAGTTACGACGCCAGAATGATAACAACAAAAGCGATCTGACCAAATGCAACACACTTTGGGAGGGGCGGACGATGGAGAATGTTAGTTAGAATTCTCAGACCAGAAGTACATATGTTAGGCAAAATATTATACGCCAATGCAATAATAAAAAAAGATTCATGTTGAAAAGTATTAGAAAGTCTTTGAAATATTTCAATATAGAGCTGAAAAGTCGATGAATACTCAGAGATTGTGTATAGGACTATTACCTAAAGATAAGGATGGAGGGAACTAATTGATACCGACAATCAAATATACGGAGGGGTAGCGTTATAAAGTGGGTCATGCTAATTAGATGTAACAGGTAATAAAATTTAAGTTTTTTTTAAGGGTGCGGGGCGGAATGAAAAGAGTGGGGGAGAAAAATTCGATATCATATTGATAGGTCAGGGAAAGCGTTTGAAAGTGGAACACGTACAAGAATATCCTGGCCAAAAAAAAACAAGACAGTATTTGCTAAAATGTGAAAAGTTTTATCGAAAGTTTTGCAGGATGTAAAAAAGCAAAAAAAAAAAAAAGGCTCAGGACAAAAAATATCATAGAGCCTATCAAACATATTGAAATCACCGAAAAGCAGAAGAATAGTCAGATATGTAAATAAGACATTTTGTTAAGGCGGAGAGTTTCGGGGAGGGGTGAGAAAAGTGACACTGGAATTTACGGGTCGGTCCAAGTTATAAGTGAGAAAAAAAGGGAAGGGGTCCATGGTAAAATAAACAGACTGGGACCTTATTTACAGGCGTAGCCGGGGAGTAATGCTAGTATTTTATATATCTATTTAAGAAAAAAATTGAGCTTACTTGATTCACGTAAATACTTCATGATTCTAATTCTTTGGTCAAAAGTTTTGTTATTCAAGTAATCTGGTGCACTAGGAGATGCCGATAATCCAGTTAAAACATCCATAGGACTGTCTCCAAAGCACGATTTGATAGCCTTGAAAGATCTAGCATCACCCCTAAATACAGAATTTTTTTTTACGACCAACTGTCTGATTTATAAAATATCTTTAACAAAATGTTTTAAAGCTTTATTTACCAGTCCAAACTGAGAGAACGATTTCTTGTGGGCGAAACCGAGTCTTTCTTATCTTTCTGAGCCAGAAATTTAGAAAACTTGTGTAGATTTCCTGAGCTTGAAGAGGTCTCAAGCCTAAAAAAAATTGATTAACAAATATTGTATATATGATTAAATTTTTATGTATTTGTTATTATTCTGCTAGGGAGTCTTCAACTAAAGTATGAAAAAAAGAAACTTAATATCCGATTTCCTATCGTTCTATGACTCCGTCAACAAGGTTACATTCTTCAAGCGTGTCCTTCTTTCACAAAGTGCTATTGTCCTCGATGTTTGCATCTCCTAATACTATATACCTAGAGCTAACATTAGAATCTAAATTTAGAAAAACAGATATAATAATAATAATAACAATCGCCCTGATCTGCTGCTCTGAACTGTTACCTTTTATAACTATCTTGGAATAACCCAGAATGCCACAATAACCATACAAAAAATTAAAAGAAGACTTTCTTTGTAAATCTAGGCAAAGAATAAATTAAATCCTCAGCACAAAACTGTCTGGCAGTAACCTCATCACTGCAATAACTAGCTGGGCCGTCCCAGTGCTCCTTTACACATTTGGTGTCATCAAATGCACTGACACCGATCTACATGATATGACAGACTCAAGAAAAAATTACTAACCAAAATTTGATGTTTACACCCCAAGTCCTCCACCATAAGGTTAAACCTGCCCAGGAAGGATGCAAGTCGTGGATTGCAGAACATCTTCAAATTGTGTAAGATGCAAGTTTTAAAAATACGATCAAACACGCAAATACGACTCCGAAGCAATCCCTCCGAACCTAAACAATTCTAGTGTCGTTTGGACGACGCAGGGCATGAGATTTGCCAATGGGAAGAAAAAACATTCCACGGAAAATTCCCGGCTTTATTAGATGGGGACAACATTGACAATACTGCTTCCTTAATATGGCTCAAAGCAGGTCATCTCTACTCTGAAATTGAAGGCTTTGTTACAGCAATACAGGATAGAGTATTTAGGACAAAATATTACGAGAAGCAAACACTGAAACTCAATGTAGTTGTCAAAAATGTGGAAATGTGGGTGAATCAATTGAAGACATAATGAAAGGATGTTCAGCCTTATCAGAATCTGCCTACTTAGCCAAGTTGCAAAATTAATACATCAACACTTGGCTTTGACACATACTTTGATCATTAAGGATACTTCTCATTACAAATACTCGCCACAATTCTTGAGTCTACTGATTACTTATTGTACTGGGATATGCCTATATCGATTGAAAAAAACATAGATTTTAATCGCCCTGATCTGCTGTTTATTGATTTAAAAAAACGCTACCATTAACTTCATTGTTGACAACGCCGTATCACTGTCTCATAGTATAAGAAAGATTGAAATGGAAAAACAAAGAGAATATGGGAACCTAGGCTTGGAGATTACGCGATTATGGAAGTTATCTAAAATAACAATATGGTTGTTATATCAACCAAGGGGATAATGACAACTGACCTCACAGATACCTTCAAGGCCCTTAACATTCCTAAGAAGCTATCAGAGGGTGGTACTGCTGCAGACCTGTGACATCACCAAAAAATTCCTCAGTGGACACTGATAAGGGGTCTACAATGAATTTTGTTTCTCTTTAGCGAAACTCGACCCTGGCAGTGCCAGAGAAAGAATACTCGTTCGTTTCTAACATAATAATAATAACAATATCAATAATCTTTATTATTTATAAGGATTTTTTGTCTTAAAATGTGTGCATTACACCAAACAAAATATTATAACTAAACTATTAAAACCAAATTATACAATCATACCAGACTCAAAATTACATGTGCCAAAGGAACAAAAGAGATTTTGTGTCTGTTTATCTTTGCTATTGGTGACTTGTATCTCTTTTGTGATGGTAAAATCACAACATCCTAATCTTTTCAGCTTTCTTATGAATGTTTTCCTAAAACATCTTCCAAATGTTTTTTTTTTTGCTAATGATCTTACCATCAGCATTTAGGGTTTTATGAAGTTTATTTTTATTTTTGTGTGTTCAGATTGACATACTAGGCAGTGATTGCAGATGTGGGAGTGATAAAACATCGCCAAGGCTTTTTCGCTAACCTTAAACGAGGACATTTTCTAAGAAATCGTAAAGTTTGCAATGTCCTCACCAGATACAGAAACAAAAATTCATTAGCCCATAGTATTATATACGGACTAATCTTCAATGATTTCATTTTTTCAATAAGTAAATCAAGGTGTTTGGTATTAAAAGCTGATGAGAAACCAATAAAGAACAATTTGCATAAGTGGTAAGCAAATTGTAAAAGATCTAACATACTACAAAGATAATGAAAAAGAAACATTTTAACCAATTTTTTTTAAACATTTAGACACAATGGAAGAAAGTAAAACAGGTCTAAAGTCATTGATTTCTTTTGGTTTGGAAACCTTTGACACAGGTACAATTATGGACGACTTCGACACAGATAATATTTCGTGGTTTAGTAGTGAAGTGGAAAAAAATCTCTAGGAAAGGTTCAGCTAGTTGTTCAGCATATTCTTTTAAGATTTGCCTTTTTATTGCATCAGGCCCACTAGCTTTCATTGAGTTGATTTTTTTTTAAATGTTACAGACTTGCTCTTTGGTAATCGCTAATTCTAAACTTTGACATCTTGAAGTGCTTTAAATCTGAAATAATTAAAATCGTTAGTGTCGAAACGACAGAAGAAATCATTGAGCTTGTTGGATTATGTTTCGTCGTCTTTTGGAACAAGATTATTTTGACTTTTGACTTGTGTTCCTGCCTGTTCATAATGGCCCACGTCTGTCTCATGCTGCTTGTTTAATCGAGTCTTCTAGCTGTGCGATAGTTTCTCCTCCATTTTTCTCAAGAGAAACATTAGAAGACAGGTTAGGAAG
The DNA here is from genome assembly GCA_036873155.1 of Biomphalaria sudanica. Lineage (NCBI taxonomy): Eukaryota > Metazoa > Mollusca > Gastropoda > Planorbidae > Biomphalaria > Biomphalaria sudanica. Next base: position 299,611 of record JAZGLO010003202.1, on the reverse strand, counting down.
TTTTGGTGGAAATAGGATTCCTTTCACATTCTTCCATTAGACAAGAAAAGCAAAATATGTTTTATTCTGAAGAGCTAATACTGAGCAGCGAATATGTTGGGTTAAATAGAGAGGGCAAAAAGGTTAACATTTAATCCTAATGGCTACAAATGATAGGTCACACATTTGCGAGGGGCCGATAATATTGGAAAGGTATGTTTCTTAGGAAGTGGAAAATCCAACGTATTATATCCTTACGGGCTTATATTTACAGACCATAAAATGTGTATACAAAAGGAAAGACAATTCGGACAGAATATATAATGCGGGATACACATTTGAGACCAAAAGGAAATGTACTGCCGAGGACAGACGTAGACGGCGGAAAGAGAACCTAGACAGACTCCGGCAGACAACGATTATGTCTGCACTGGATGTGACAAAATAAGTAAGTAACAGCTGACATGTGAAATATCTTAATCTTTGAACTCATTATTTTAATGTTTCTTGTTTGACAGTTGCACTGAGTTTTAGCGTCTAATAATCTTCTTTTAATCCCCTCTACAGTGTGAATAGTCCATATATCTTAAACTTGACTAACAGTAAACATCATCTTATAATCTTGTCATCTTATAACTGTTGATTATTTCTGCAGTTTTATTAAATATCTGAAACAATAATACATGATACTGTACTACAGAAACGGAAAGGACACTCTACACGTTTTGGTGTTCAAAAAATGTTAGTAACAGATGGTGGTCCACACTTTTACCCGCAATGAGTTTTTAAATTTCACCAAGCGATGGAACATCTCTCATATCGAATCGGATGTTAGTTATCCAAGAACAAATGTCCAAGATGAAGCTGTTATGATCATGAAAATAAAATTCATACTGAAATTAAGCATAATGAGAATGATCTTTGTAAAAACCTTACTGGGACTCCTTGTCAGGGCACTAGATCTAGTCCGTCTAAAATGTTATACTCCTTGTCAGTGCACTACATCTAGTCCATCTCAAATGTTATACTCCTTGTCAGTGCACTAGATTTAGTCCATCTCAAATGTTATACTCTTTGTCAGTGCACTACATCTAGTCCATCTCAGATGTTATACTCCTTGTCAGTGCACTAGATTTAGTCCATCTCAAATGTTATACTCTTTGTCAGTGCACTAGATTTAGTCCATCTCAAATGTTATACTCTTTGTCAGTGCACTAGATCTAGTCCATCTCAAATGTTATACTCTTTGTCAGTGCACTACATCTAGTCCATCTCAAATGTTATACTCCTTGTCAGTGCACTAGATCTAGTCCATCTCAAATGTTATACTCCTTGTCAGTGCACTAGATTTAGTCCATCTCAAATGTTATACTCCTTGTCAGTGCACTAGATTTAGTCCATCTCAAATGTCATACTCATTTTCAGTGCACTAGATTTAGTCCAGTGCCTCAGTAAAATCCCAAACATCGCAATGGATAAGTAAAGAGACAATATGCTAAACCAGAACTTCCTCGAGGACTAAAGATGATGAAAACCCAGTACAAACAGAATGGTATAGTTCCTATTTTTGAACTATATATAGATAAGTTGTAAGATATTATAATGTGCGTTATATAGGTTATATCATTCAATAATTGGGATTAATATCCCTTATGACAGTGGCGTATCTAGGGTGGGGGAGGAGGGGGAAATTTGAAGATCCCCCCGGGTCCCCACTTGAGTTTAAAAATGGAGAGCAATACAAGGTGGTCTGCAAGAGAAGAAGCTACGTCGGCAGTTTCCTTTAAACTCGACAAAATCATAAAGCTTTGGGAGAAACTTTCTGAATCAACAACTGAAAGAATGGACACTAGAAGCAGTGCACAGAATCTTCTTCATGCAGTGGAAAAATTATGAATTTTTTGCTTATCTAAACCTCTGGTAAAATGTCCTGCGCCCAATTAATATTGTCCAGACTGCACATTCGGGAAGCTGGTAGAGAAATTAAAACCCTTTCATGCTTTCTGCCAAAATGATGAGAAACAGACAAAACTGATCAGCCAATCCATCGAAAAAGCAAAAGAAGGTAGTGAATGCTATGGATTTCCTGTAATCAAAACAACCAGGAGAAAGAAAAGACTTGATGGGGAGTTGAGTTCTGTTCATACATAACTTGTTGTGACAGAAGTGCTGGACATACTTCATATGGAGATGAAGGGCAGATTCAAAAGGCTGAAAAACTATGTGGACACCTTTGGGTTTCTTCTTGAACAAAGAAACCTCTTGGAGTCTATGGATGATGACACACAGATGAAAAAAACTGTGATATTTTTTTCCTGTTTGATGAAATACACACAAATCGCTTGTTCAATGTCATTGATGCACGAGCACCTTTCATCAACAAACCAATGCCGCTATCACCAATTGAAATATTGAGAACGCTGGCTTCACATGGTAATGATGTGTGCTCAAACCTTGCAATACTGCTAATTCAGGCCACTTCCATTGTGTATTGGGAGAGATCATTCTCAAAGCACAAGTTAATCAAAAACTATTCCAGGAGCACAATGACGCAAAAAAGGCTTAGCATGGCTTTAATGTCAGTGGAGTCATAAGTACTAGACAGCATCGATGTAGATGATGTTATAGATGCCTTTGCTGCACAGAAAGCACGACTTGAAGCGATATGAATTGAGATTTGTCATTTGTGCATTATTTCGCCAATAAACAACGGCATTATTCATTAAAAGATCCTTAATGATTATTTCTAGTTAATTTTACTGCTATGCTGTACCAATTAGAGTGTAAGCTTATATATTTATTTAGTAAAGTATCTCATGTCATGATGTCGAATGTCAAAATGCAAGGGGCCCCCAGATGGGTCAATCACCCCGGGCCCCCAAATCCCTAGCTACGCCCCTGCCTTATGATAATTCTTGTCAACCAAGATGGTGTCGTAATAAACAGTGGATTTTTCTGTTACAGAACTAACGGGTTGACTATGGCAATAGTAAATGTACTGATTCTTGTCTAAAAACTTGGAATGTAACTTGTTCCATGAGACTACACAAAGAATACAATGCTAATGATAGAAAAGAAAATTGAGTCCTAGTTCTCACTGGCGCTTTTCAATTCTTCTAAAACGCTTTATGTTAAACTTGTTGAAGTCATGAAAAGAAACAACTGATTCACATGGCCCTCTTCCCCGTGCATATTATTTAGAAACTAGATCTAAGTAACAACATTACGTCTCGAGCCATTGATGACAAGGACACCAGGTGCCAGTGAGGTGTTCATTCATTCCTCCCGTCCCATTATGTACTGATGAAGTCAATAATAATGCTTTACTTATCCGGGACTAAGGACTGTCATTTGAACTTTCCTTAATAATATTCCTATTTCCTTATCATATGATTAGTTTAAGTTGTGACTGTATTTTCAATCTTGTCTTCGCGCTTTGCTTCTATTTAATGTGAACTGACTCTCTGTGACAAGTAAAAAGCTCGCTGTCAGAGTCACTCAAATTTATCACAGCATTAATTATTATTATTCATTATTTATTTATTTTATTTTAATTATTTCCCCGTCCTATCCCCATTGTATTCACCCGCCCCACCTTTTCGTCTTGGCTCTTTTCACTTCTTCCCTTGACCGGGATAAAGATAAACACAGTCTCTTTGATCTTACCGGCCGGATGTATGACAGCCGCAGTTGACACCACCTTGGGTGGAATGCGAGTCAATCTTTCTCCCCCCCCATTCTCCCACGTCTCTCTTTGATCTAGGAGATCACTCGGATCAACGCGCCTCGTGACGCTCCAAGGTGCGACTCCTGTCGGATTCACCCATGTGTAAGATAAATTCTTAGCCTAGGACATTTCCTGTTTCCGCCCACATTTTCCAGGCCCGTATATAAGGTAAATTAAATCAAGCCAGACCCTCTCATTTTCTCATTCGAGCTGAGCTATCGAGTCTGGATTATATCATTTATTCTCACTCCTAGAGGAATACCTGGTGGTAAGCCGAACTTAATCACAAGTTCCACTTAATTACTTTGTGCATATTTCTCACTGGATATTATCATGTGTATTTTATTATTTCATTTATATTTAATTAGTGCATTGTGTATTTCTCACTGTCGTAAGTAGAAAACATAAACATGTCATATGTATATATTTAAATATATTGCATTAATCTATTAATGCTACTTTGACGCAACCATGTATATATTATTTTATTTCCTTTATCTCGGCTGACCGCCTTGATAATTTTACTAGCGCACTAATACTGCGCGATATGAATTATCTCCCATGTAGTCATTTTTCTATAACGAGAGTTGCGCCCCTTGAATGGACACCCTCTCCATTCAAGCGCGCTCCATTGTTCTCGGCCGACGGTCGTATGTAAACAAACCGTCATGGTCGCTGACCATCGCCCATTCCCCCCCCCCTTTCTCTCTTCAAACTTGTGTTGTTAATTTGAGATTATTATTTCCCCTTATATGTACATTTTTATATTATTATTTTCCCTTTTATATACATTTTTATATTGCTACTATCAGCCATCTATTTTTCCCTATCCCATTTGTCATCATCTCCATATTGTGCTCTGAAGCAATTTCACCAATCTGACGAATGCACCTCAGTCGAGGGCATTGATAAGATGCATGAGAGACATGTCCTAACTTGTCTTTATTTATCCGCAGCCTCCCTCAGGTGTCTGCCTATTTGCTGTTCAGTGTCTACTCGACACTATTGCCTATTTACCTGCCTATTTATCGGATCACTTGCCCACTTGCTTTGAGTATCATCTACTGCCTACGTGGATCTACTCAACTCTACTACTTGGCGCTATCGGATCTATTTGCCCGCCTATTCGACAGCCCACCTGTCAACTTATTAGGTGCGACGTCCCTATAGACCCAGTTCTGTGCGAGACGTCATAGCTACGCCAACCCTCTGCATCTCACTGGAGTTATTCTGTTAACTACGCTGCCCTCGGCAGATCAGCTCTGCCCGCAGTACACTTGTGCCCACGGTAGCCGGCCATCCGCCCTACTGTGCCCACTACGGATATCAGAACTTTGGATTGAGACTCCACAAGAACTATATCACCGGCGTGCCTCTACCCGCTAGAGCGCCACCTCCAGCTGCATAACCTCAAGCCAGGATCCTAGCCAGCTGCGACATCAACAGGACAACCAGCTAAGTTCAGAAGACAAAGTGACATACTCTCTTATTAAGTGCAAGAGTGATGATCAAAATTAGTATCAATTAGAGATAGATGCAAACCCTCCCCCTTTTTATTCTTTTATGTAAATATTTATGTTAATAAATATTCTTCATTTTTAACTTTGTATCTTTCTTTCATTTCTTTGTTTCGTTGCGTGCCTGCTCCCGATTTATATGCTGACGGGTTGGTGTGTGATAGCTTTCAAAAATAATCATCCCCTAGACATTAAACGCGCCAAACTCACGTCACATTCCCCAACCTGTCACACTCTCTATGCCCTTGACCCACTGCTCAGCACACGTGGTTTCGTTTCCGTTTTCGATGACTATAAATAGATTTGACAAATTCATCTCTAACTTATTTTATCACACCCAATGTTTTGTCTCAACTATTCTAGCACTATAGACCCATCTGACAAGACATCACTTCATATGAACAATCTAATCATATTTTTTTTACATGTTCCGAATCTTAAGTCAAACCTGCCGCAGGACGGCGGCCGGGTGGGGAAAGAAGGCGACAGTACACATCGCATAACAAATCAACAGACAGCCATAAAAGTTTAAAAACTACTGACAAATATTTCATTTTTGTAAAATATAAAAAAATAATACAACAATATATATATATATATCAAGATGTGTAAATTATATAGACTAGAGTATATACGTTACAGCTAGGTAAAACACTTGCGATGATAAGAAATACAAATTTACACTGTTGAGGATTTACTTACATTTTGTAGATATTACAAATCTCCATTACTAAAGAAAGTCATTCATTTTTGTCTTTAAGATCGATGTTTTAAAATATATTTCTGAAAGCTTTTCTTTGTTCACCATAACGACCTTTAAGAGAATTGGATAAATTCAACACTAAAGAGTAACAATGTAACTGTAACACACAAGTTCACAAGAGGATGAAGCGGTTTGAGGGGACAACGTAACTGTTCGAATGTAATGAGTTGAAAGAAGGAGAGTGGTGGCGAGTGGTGATCGAAAAAGTAAAGTGTTAGCTCTGAAGCTAATCAAACAAGAGGAAAGATGTCGACTAAATAGATAGAAGGGGCCATGAAATACTTTGGTCAACAAACTCCACACAAGAGTCACGAAACACTTGGTCAAGATAATAGATGCATTGCTAGTTCGAGAATGTAAGGGAACAAACTCAGAGGACTTCAAGATTACGGAAAACATCCTTTGCACAGAAGCATTGAAAAGAAGCAATAATACCGTTCTGTTCGGTATCTGTTTAGGACTAAACATTTCTGTTGTTAAGGTGCTACTAGGTATGTTTTACATTGTATTAGGGAGGCCAGGAAGCAAATGTAGACATGCGTTAGTTAGGCTCTGGCTGTCAGGAATTGCACTTTTTTAGATTCAAAAGGCCATTGTGGCGATGGGGCATAAAGCTAGGATCTAATCAAAAGATAATGGTGGTCACGGTGTATAGTAAGGCTGTCGAATCAAGAAACCGTTCTATCTTCTTTTTACTAAGCCATGTTATTAGACTTACTACATATTTATAGTAACTATCTAATTGGCTGACGTATGACCTAGTTATATTTGAATATCTATATTTCTATTTTTGGAAGTCAAAAGGCATACTTTCACTTTCACATAATTGTACACCAATGAATTCGGTCTGATAGTAAAACACGACTTGAATGATGTTATAAATAGCAACAGAAAACTCTTCAAACATGTTTGTAATTGCTTTCCTTTCAATAGTTACAGAGGACCCTAAAGACAATTGATCCATGAACATACATTTGTGATGTTGTTACGATCTATTAAAAAACAATCTATTTAATTACTTACAGTAATTATCGTACCCCTTTAGAAATACCATTAGTTTGTGCCAACCTGTATATCAAGTAGTATCGATAATTCCAAGATTCCAGTGTCTATGAAAATTAAGCACAAGCTTGATACACACTTATTCACAGATCGAACACCTACAAGATCACTACAGATCGATGATTGGCATGACCTCTACCTTAGAATTCATATACATTGGATCGTCGGATACCTGCTAGATTTCAAATAGTCGGTTGAATCTACGGCCTACTTAATTGTTAGAACCTTGATATTAAAGAATACTCACAAATACAGATACTCAAATAACAAAACAAAAAAAAAGAAAAGCTAGAAAACACCTTTCATTGTGTACTTGAAAACAAAATTATTGGGAAAAAAACGTTAGAAGCCAAATACTTATTACATTAGAATTGAAACCTGGAGGGAAAAGCGAAAGTAAAAATATATACTTAGATAACATATTCTAAGATCACATATACTTAGATCACATATTCTAAGATCACATATACTTAGATCACATATACTTAGATCACATATACTAAGATCACATATACTTAGATCACATATACTTAGATCACATATACTTAGATCACATATACTAAGATCACATATACTAAGATCAAAATTAAACTATTTAAATCACATATACTTGACCCCCACCCCATAAAAAGCACGTCTTTCATAAAAAGAAAATGTTCAAAACTAGTTCAGTTTAATATTATGGAGATAAATTATATTTTTACTAACATTATTTGATAAAGAGTAATTTGTAATTTGCACGTGCTATTTTAGTATTTAAACTAGCTTACTACTTACATCAAGATATTTATGGAAAGATTTGTGTTTTGTGTTTTTACTTTTTCGTATTGAGTCTATTAATTCTTTTGGTTTCTAATTGAATTGGAAAGGGTCTCTTAAGTACGAAGCTACCATACAATAGATCATGCTGTTAAGAACATAAAGATCAAATGATTTAAAAAAGAAGAAGAATTTAAAGAAGAAATTTGGTCAAATAAAATAACGAAAAACTGAACTAAAAAATGCTAGGTCTCTGAAATGTTGGACTAATAAAAGGAGCAATAAGCTAAGAAGTTCTGCAAATCTGTTTAGATAGGAACACATTTTTTCTGTACAGCTTATAACTGAATGCCAACAGTAATTCTGTAGCTTAATATCCGAACTTGTTATAAAATGGGTGACAGTTCAACTGTAGTCAAACATGCTGGGACAGGAGAGCTTGTGTACAGGCATACTGACAGTGTACACAATCAACGCTTCTGGGTCATTACACGCGTAAGGTTTGTTCTCAGACACACATGAAATCAGACTTGTTGTATCTTTGAGACAATTGAAGCACAAGATGAAGACGTTCAAATAAACACAGTAAAGATTTATATTTATTTTCTGAAAGTCTTTCCAATGAATTCTATTGGGACAAATCAAACAAGAACTTCAGCCAAAGATTGATAATGCAATGAGCTAGACTGTAAACATGTGTTTATAGTTGTATAGCTAGACTGTAAAAGTGTGTATATAGTTATATTACCAATCAGTCAATGATACACTTTCGAGTTTGTTTTGCAGATAAAATGTACGAATAGATAGCATTATAACTAGATAGCTATATACATTCATACACACATAAATATATGCACACATACATACATTAATTTTCAAAGATTTAAAATCCAAGAGAAATGGAAACATTTATTTACGAGTCGATTTTTTACAAATAAAATGTATTTTATGGTTTAATCATTGCTTCTAGAGTCGAGTAGTTGTTCCCCGTCCACTTGAACTCAAAAGATTGTTTCGCTATTCAAAGATTGTTTCGCTATTCAAAGATTGTTTCGCTATTCAAAGATTGTTTCGCTATTCATGATGTTTGGAACGATATTGAGGGGAAAAAAAGCTATTTGGCATCTTTGATTCACAATTTTGTAGTGTCAAAGACCTTTTTCAGTCCTAAGTCTAGTAGTGAGGCGTTCAATGTTTTCAGTCCACTAGTTGCTTACCTTCTTTCATGACATGAATTCGTTCGTACCATGGTCTGTGAAAAAAAAAAAAAAATCACAAATGAGTTTTCAAAGTTCGTCTTTGTCGTATTCGTTTCTTGTTGCTAATTTTGTTTGAGTATGTATTAATTGCTTGCTTTTCAATATTTATATTTCAGATGTTAGTAGTTGTTTATTTTACATTTTTATACAGTTTTATTTATCTTCTTTTATATTTGTTTGTCCGATGTCATATTTTTTTTAAACGTGGGAATCAGTGTTAAGCAGCTGTTGGATTCAAACCTATGCCAGTAGAGAGACTTGTATAAGACCAAGGACATTGATCACTCGGCAATGTTTACACTACAGTAAACTCTGAGACCAGGCGATGGAAATCAATAATACATAAACATAGAGACAAGAAAAAAAAAAAAGCCCGCTTATCTAAGGGAAATAACTCCGCACTTACAGCGTTATTTCTCAATAAAGTAGAAGTTTCCCTCATTCTATATCAAACAAAATAGTTAAAAACCATTGATTAATCGACTAATTGGTTAATTTACTAAATTAATTAATTTTTTGATAAGTTCAATAAATAATTGTTTACAGTTTCATATTATCGAAGGAGACGAAACTCATATTTAGCCGTATATGTGAATACTGAAGGATTAATTTCTCTTCTTGGTATCAAACAGATGTATAGTTTACCAGTTCAGTAATTGGTTAATTTTTTATTGATTCGTGTCTTGTCTAAGCCACTGAATATGTGTGCAAAGTTTCAACTTGATCCGAGAATGGATGTGATAGTAATAACATGTACAGACGTTTTACCAGACACACTGAGTTAATATAAGTTTTACAAACATTTAGTGGGTTCACATAGGAGTGTGCATTATAAAATTGAGCCAATAAAATGTGGAGAAAAAAAGTATTCTTCCTTACAACCGGCCACATTACGACCTGAATGTTTCATACTTTCATTGATTTTCTTCTAGTGCATGTTTTAGCGGCCCCAGAAAGGGTAATAGTCTTTATTTGTTTCATGTGGTGTGTCTGTCCGTCAGTCCCGTTTAGATCTCAAGAAATAAAAAAGATAGTGAAAATCCGATGTCATAATATTTTAGCTCTTGCAAAGTTCTGATGCAACGGCTACTTTTTTTTTTCTTTTCTGAAAGCGAAATGTTTAATTTTTTAAATTAACTATGTAAGCAGTTTTTTTTTAAATATACGATTTTTACAACTATTCACTAATAATAGTAAAAAAAACCCAGAGGAAACTATATTAATAAGGAAATGGGGTTATCGGTATATTTTGAAAACATTTAAGCCTAACCTTTTCTAAAATAATGTTAGAAAAAAATTGTATAACTAAATTAAGTATTTTCTGTGATACAAGCTCCTTACAATTTAATTTAAATGTTTACTTTTGCTTTGGTAGAGAAAGAATGCATTTAGCACGCATATAAGTTGAAAGTTTCGAATTGTAAAAGTGAAGTGCAATGTACAATACATGGCATACACTGTCATTTGGTACAGTGGCAATACACTCTTAGATTCCTTGAATGAGAAAGTGGCATTTTACAAAACAATTAGATAATCATTCCTTACCATTATTTATACCTGGTTCACATTAAACAATATATCCATAAAAATTAGTTTATTGAATACATATGAATATTAACAATGTATTAATAATAACATTAATAAATCTTTCTTGTCGTCAATCCGACTAACTAAACAAAAAGTATCGGCAACACTTTTGTAACGTACATGTCGCTTCTTTTTGTATCGGCAACACTTTTGTAACTTACATGTCGCTTCTTTTTGTATCGGCAACACTTTTGAAACTTACATGTCGCTTCTTTTTGTATCGGCGGAAATAGGGTTGTGGTTGTTGATAGGTTTGTAGTTCATGGTTTCTTATATTCATGCTGAAACTATTGAAAGCTGCCTTTTTACCTGCCAGAGTGGAACACTTTGGGGGTCGATGGAAACACAAACTCTCATTGTAACCTTGTTTTCACTCATCTGATTCACTCAAAGTTGTTGGTTTTTATAAATAACGTTTTTAAGTATTTTCATTTTCAATTGTAACTTTTTGTCTTTCTTTCTAATATTTCTTATCCATTTCTAGACATTATACAATTTGGTAGAAATTATTCATCGTTTATTAAACAAAATATATATATATATATTTACTTCAAATAAATATCTAATGAATTTTTACAATTAACGCCCATCTGATTGATAAGGCAAAAAATAAATAATGGAAATTTAAAATCAAATGTTTCTGTAAAACTGGATAGTCTTCGAGTTTGTTTAAGAGCGAATCAATAATGCTAGGCTATAGAGTCTAGCTATAGGAAACAATATTGATTTTTTCCTTCATTCCTCGCTGTATATAATTAGGTTTAGCTCAGCCATTACTTAACAATCTGAACTATAGGCTAAACTACAAGTAATGTACACACGAGAGTTACTAGTGGATCATTACTACCAATGCAAAAGATTTGTCATTTATTTTGTAAACTTTCCATAAATTCTTGTCTTCTTAAACTACATTGATCGAGTTTTTTTTAGGTATGAAATAGTCTAAAAATAAATTTTAGTAGACTATTGGACAGCTACAAAAAGACTTTAGATACTTATTTTTTTAAAGCATTATAAAATGGTTCAGTGAAAATAAACAACAGTACAAAGTTTCATGTACAAACATATTTATAAACATACGGAGTTCATTTTATGCTACACATTTGGAATTATAATGTTTAGCGTTTTTTTCTTATACAGTCCTATAGAGTAGAAATGCCTTACTGTAGTTCTATAACGCGTCAAAATGAGAGATTAACGTTTGAATCAGTCACTATCGAAATAAAGTAGAAATAAAAAGAAGTTGAATTTTTTCCCTATCCCTTGTAGAAGGATTTTAAATCTTGTTATGTGGCCAGACCCGCACTACAAACAGCGATGTCCTTGCGAACGCTGGTATAGGCAGTACAGAGGGTCTTCTTATGGTCCGACAGTTATGCTAGGCAAGACAAGCATCCCGTCTTTTTTGGTAAACTAGAGGTGCTCCACGGAAACATTTAAAGACCAGCTTAATTGCCATATTGATTTAATAGATATAGAAGAGAGCACCTTGAGTTGAGGGAGCTTCAGAACGAGACAGCAGGTCACTTTAACGCCGCAGCACACACATTTGAGACCCAAACAAAATCCACTGGCGAGGACAGACGTGAACGCGAAAAAAACAACTAAATCGACTATCGGTGGACAATGGTTATGTCTGCGCTGATGTGGCAAAATTGGGCTGCGTAGCCACGAGAAGTACTGCATTTCTCATTAATCTTCGGACTCAAAGACATGCCTTATTATTGTGTGCAAGGAAAACAAGAAAAGTATGCATATTGGATATTTTATAAGTCAAGAGAAACAGTAGCCACTAAGCACGAAGCAAGAAATGATAAAATAATACTATACTATTAGTTGACATCTAAACGTTATTTTATATAGTGAAATCTAAATCGCAGACGGAGAAGTAACTTACTCGAAATTTCGATAGCAGAGTTAGATCAATGACCATACTGGATTACTTGCAGCAAGATATGTACATAGCTAAAGTCAATTTGACCATTTTATACACTGCATACGACTCATTGCGTCACACTGTTTCGTTGATCGACGTCATTTAAGAATGACGCAAGCATGATTATTGGTGCTTGTAGTTTTTTAAGTGAAAACAATTACTTTGTATTCTTGAAAATACGATTGTTTGTCCTCACGAGAGCAAATAATTACAGTAGTAACGAATATTTAGTTGTCCTTGTCACTTAACCTAAAACATATTGAAAAGAATTGCTTTCCTTCCAGACATTTTGCAGCCGCAAGGAGTCTCACAGGATAAACATTCTTACAAATACTTACCAATCCTATTACATAAAACTTCAACACTAATAGAACAAAGGTAAACGTCATTTGAACACCAATGATGATTGTATCAAATAAAGCAGTGTGAAAATATGTTAATTGCCATTTAAACACTAGTGGAGCCAATTATAAGATTATATGAACACCGCTTAACTCTAATTGAACACAAGCTGAGCTTTAATTAAACACAAGCCTTAATCTAATTAAACACAAGCTGAGCTTTAATTAAACACAAGCTTTAATCTAATTGAGCACAAGCTGAACTCTAATTAAACACAAGCTTCAATCTAATTGAGCACAAGCTGAACTCTAATTGAGCACTAGGTGAACTAAACTACGTATTGAGATGTGAACCCATTGTATATTATGTCGCACCACACTCTAATCTCAAATTTTATGATTAGTAAATATAAGATGAAAAAGGGCTGTACCAGGTGGGAGGGGCAATCACCTTCCCCCAGAACCAATACTTTTTCTTTTTGTATTATAGTTAAGAAATTACAAAATAAAAAAAATATGTCACTAATATAATTTATGTATTCTATAAATTAAATTCTTATATCGAGACGCCCCACCCCCATTCTTTAATGCCAAATGCAATCATTAGCAGAAATTATAGAAGGAGCGAGGATTAATCATTTTCACTCTACCGCCCCTCCCTTTTCTAGAGTTTATGTAATTTCATATGAATTTTTCATAATCATTTTAAGAAAGACTTTGCCTTGGAAAAGTTAAAATTCAGACGAAATTTTTCAGTATAAGAGTCACGATTGAGATGAGTTCTAAACCCAGATAAACATTTCGTAGTCGCCTTTTTCCAACCTTTACTCAATCTATTTTTCTAGTTAAATAAATTTGAGACTATAACTCACAATTTATGCTTGAATTTTATTGAATATTATTTATCGAATAATTTCTTTTTCGGTTGCGACCCTCAAAGCCTTAATCTAAATATTTGGGGTATCTTATCTTTTCAAGGAACAAATCGGTTTTATTTGCAATGTATTAAGGGCCTTTAAATTCATATTAGAATATTTTTCAACATTTTTCAAAAGGTTCTTTATAATAGGATAAATAATGAGCTTTAGGTCAGGAGAATGCGTTTCTTCAGTGAAGAATGCAAGAAAACGTTTTTGGCGTCGGGGCTTCGCCCCGAACCTCACTGATGAATAATAAGCTGTAGATGTCATGAAAATGCGTTATTGCAGTGAAGAATGCAACGCTTACGACGTTCCCCCATACCCAAAAGCTTGCAAGAGCAAAGGCCTCAACATGACTGGGTTTTTTTTTTTTTTTTTTTTCCGCCGAAGGTGGAGAAACACTGCTTTTTTTATTTTCGTAGATATATATATATATATATTGTTATAACTCCATGCGCACCGACATCTAAGCTAGAAGGTGCGCACTGTGATAAACTAGACTAAAAAGGATGTCAACATTTGGAAGAGAGGGAGAACGATTTCCGCCCAAGTGGAGAGCCGAAGTGAAAAGTGCCTAAGAAAGATGATGTTTTATGAACTTGTGATGTCGTGTAAATAAAGATATATGTGCCTCGTTGAGTTGCCTCACTTAAGTTATTACAATTGGTCTCAGAAGTGGGATTATAGACAACTCAACGAGAGGAGGTAGGCTTTGATTACAATGACATATTTGAAGCTCTTACGCGCTCTTGACAAGATGGCTGCTCCCTGTTTACAGTTATCATAGATGAGTTAAATTTTCGTTTTGTCGTATTAAAACCTAACAAAATTCCTTTAAAAAGCTATTCAACTAATAAACTAATATATTTAAATTATAGATTTTACTTAATTCAGCATTATTTCCACTAATTAATTCAAATTAACAACTCTTAGTTTAGGACTATTTTGTCTCACTAATCCTTATAGATATATTTAATATTATTTAGTCTATATTTATTATTATATCCTTAGATTTTAGATCGAGTCAGTCTTAGACTTAGACTTTAATTAAGGCTTTAGATCTACTTAGATCTACTAATCATCTACTAATACTACTAATAATAACTAATAGTAATATTCTATATACTTAGTTAAACACATAAATATATTGATCTAGAATTGGATCTAGATCTGGAATTAGATCTAGATCTAGAATTAGATCTAGATCTAGAATTAGATCTAGATCTGGAATTAGATCTAGATCTGGAATTAGATCTAGATCTAGAATTAGATCTGGTCTATGTCTATATTTTGAATAAACCATTTGATTGTCATTTTAAATTAGCTTTCACTTTAGACTTAGACTTAACTTAGGCCATCTTGGGCATTTTTAACCTTAAACTAAAATTAGACTAGACCTTTAAAAACTAAAATCAACAACAGTCATCATGAAATTGCTCTGGCTATTTATCCTAATAATTACTAAATACACACTAGCTGAACACAGAACTAGATCTACCTCAGTCAACACTAAACTTAAAAAGGAAAAAACAGTCATAATCAATCATCACACTTTAGATCAATGCAACTTCAAAAATAACCTAACATACACATCCATAACATTATAGAAGATTACCCATCACAAATGGAAGTTCTCAATCAGACACAGTAGAAATAAATACCTATCACTTTTAATATGTAGATGTAGAGTCAAATCCAGGGCCTAGATCTAAAGATAGATGCAACATCTGCAAAAAAGTATGCACCATGAAACGAAGCCATTCAATGTGACACCTGTGATGAATGGTACCATGCATCATGTCTCCATATGAATACACCTGTGTATTATGCCTTAGGCAACAAAGATGCATCATGGCACTGTGTACCGTGTGGGTTACCTCAGTTTACATCAGGACTGTTTGATTCCTTTGATGCGGACACTTCTAACCCATACAACATCCTAAACACCATCACAAAACAAACTCACCAACCACTAGCCAGATCCACTCCTGTTAAACCTAAATCTACTAAAATTAATACAGCAGCCTCACTAGACAGACCTGCTAAAGAAGTAATACCAAAATACCTTAAAACCTTAGTAATAAATTTTCAAAGCATTAGGAACAAAACAGCAGACTTAAAAATTTTATTAGAATGTGAAAAACCAGACATAATTGCAGGAACAGAAACTTGGCTACATCCTGAAATTTATAATGCAGAAATTTTCAATAGTGATTATGAAATTTTTAGAAAAGATAGGGCTGATAATCATGGAGGAGTTCTTTTAGCAATAAAAAACACTCTTATAGCAGAAGAAATTACCTACCTAACTCAAAAAATATAGAATCTACATTTTGTAAAATTAATACAACCTCAACATCCCTAATAATAGGCAGCATTTACAGACCACCAAATTCTAGTTTAGAATACATGCAAGAACTATGTAATCAGATTACTACACTTAAAGAGACAAATAAAAATGCAGTTTTTTGGATTATGGGTGATTTCAACCTACCTGATATAAATTGGAGAACACTAACCATAGATAAACACCAAAACCTTAAGGACATAAATGAGCTTTTCATAGAAACTTTACACAACCTAAGTTTAGATCAAATCATTAAAAAGCCAACTAGATTAAACAACACATTAGATCTCTTCTTAGCCAACAGACCTGGATTAGTAGTTGATTATGATATTATCCCTGGTCTATCAGACCATGAGATCATAAAAATACACAGTCAGTTAAAAGCAGTAGCCAATACAAAACCCAAAAGAAAAATCTTACTCTGGAATAAATGTAACCTAACACAACTACACCAAGCTGCATTAAACTTTCAACAAACATTCTTATTAGAAAAAGACATTAACCAACCAGTCGATGACCTTTGGAATTTCATTAAAAACCATCTTAAAAGCATTATAGAAAATCATATACCAACTAAATATACATCAAACAAAATAAATAAATGCTGGTTTAATAATAGACTAAAGAAGCTTTGTAAACAGAAGGAAAACCTATATAGAAAACTTAAAGAAACCAAGGCAGAAAGAGTTTACAAAAAGTATATAAAAATTAAACACCTAACCCAAAAAGTAAGCAGACAGCTGCAGAGTGAATACATAAACAATGTAATATCTAAAGATAACAACAAAAACCTATGGTCATACATTAAATCTAAGAAAATGGAAACAACAGGCATAGCGCCATTAAAAGATGAACATAACATAATACATAATGATAATGAAACTAAAGCAAACATCCTAAACAAATACTTTGCATCAGCATTCTCAGCCCCAGGAGACAAAGACATATTTCTTAATTTGAACCAAGTAGACAACATAGAAGATTTAGTAGTACAAGAAAATGGAATTCAAAAACTATTAGCCAACACCAAACCAAATAAAGCGTCTGGACCGGATGGTATTCCAGCTATATTACTCAAAGAACTAAGCAATGAGCTAGCCCCAGTGTTCAAAATACTCTTTCAGGCATCGCTTAACCAGGGCAGAGTATCAAAGGACTGGAAAGAAGCTAATGTCACCCCCCTATTTAAAAAAGGAGAAAAATCTGACCCAGGAAACTACAGACCAGTATCACTTACCAGCATCACATGTAAAATACTAGAACACATAATATGTAGCAACATCATAAACCACTTAGACAAACAAAATGTCCTCACACCATACCAACATGGCTTTAGGAAATATAGATCATGTGAAACACAACTAATAGGACTAATTGATGATTTTTCAAAAGGTTTAGATAATAGTGAACAAATAGATGCTATCTTACTAGATTTTTCCAAAGCTTTTGACAAAGTTCACCACCATAGTTTGCTTAAAAAATTAAAATATTTCGGCATTAATGGTCCACTGCATCAGTGGATTAAAGATTTTCTGATAGGGAGAGAACAAACTGTAATAATAAATGGCTCTAAATCAACACCAATAACAGTAAACTCAGGTGTACCTCAAGGAACAGTCTTGGGTCCACTACTATTTTTAATTTACATAAATGATTTACCAAATTGCATTAGTTCAGGAACAAAAGTCAGATTATTTGCAGACGATTGCATAATATATAGAACAATAAAAACAATACAAGACACAGATATTTTGCAAAGAGAATTAGATGAATTACAGAAATGGGAATCAAATTGGAGCATGTCTTTCCACCCAGAAAAATGTCAGTTGTTAAGAGTAACAAAAAAACTAAAACAAATTAATTCCACTTATCTTATTCATGACAAACCAGTAACACAGACTAAAAACGCAAAATACCTAGGTGTTATAATAAATGAAAAACTGTCATGGAATCCACATATTGATGAAACTATTTTTAAAAAATCCAACAAAGCATTAGGGTTTATTCAAAGAAATTTCTATAAATCAAATAAGAACATAAAACTAAAATGTTATTTAACCTTGGTTAGGCCAATAATAGAATATGCATCCACCGTTTGGGACCCCTCAACTCAAGAAAACATTAAGAAACTGGAACAAACACAAAATAGAGCAGTGAGATTCATAACAAACGAATATTCACATTTGACTAGAGTAACACCATTAGTAAAATCACTACATTTAGAAAGCCTTCAGGACAGAAGACTCAAAAGTAAAGTAGCAATTATACATAAAACACTGAACCATAATCTTCAAATACAAAAACAAAATTTAATAAAATACTCTGAAAGACACAAAAATAAAGGCACATTCCTCGTCCCATATGCTAGGACAAAAATGTACAAATACTCCTTCTTCTCTAGTGCTATTAGAGCATGGAATGGGTTGCCTGAGCTAGCCAGAAAAACCAGTGACTTGGCAGAATTTAAGTCATTGGTTAATATGCATGACTAAATGCATAACGCGTAGGACGTAATCATCTTCTTTTTTGAAGTAACGTCTGTATTATATAAGATAAGAAGATACTACATCAGCTCTCAATTAAAGAGCTCAGACAAGTGCTTCGGGACCGTGGTTTAAAATCCCTCGGTAGCAGAAAAACGCTCACGGCTTGTCTGCGGAAAGCCCTGATCAATGAATAAGAAGATCCGGAGACCTATACATTTGAAATTGAACTTGGTATTGTTGAGTTCATTGGCAAGATCCAGGACTTTTTGGATGCATTTGATAAACAACTGAACATGATGGGAAACATGAGCAGGAACATAATGTTGAACAAAGTAGATGAAAGTGTATTGCAAGTAGAAGGCAAAATGGACCAAAGTGATGAAATTGTGTCGCAAGCAAAAGGAGGAATAAACTCGTTAGGGAAGGAGCTGTTACCTGGTCAGGACTGTGGCTGCACAAACAGTGGTGATGGAGGCGCTGGGGATTGGAGCGCTGTCTGTGACTGTGTTGTGGGCAAGTCTGACGTGGATGACTTTGAGGGCGAGAAACGTGACAACGATTGCTGCGACGATCTTAATGGGATGTGCCAATTCGAAAGGAAAGAGACAAATGAAGAAACAAGAGAAGTCTGTTATGTGCCTGAAGTTTTTGTTCCTGGTATACCTACAACGGGCCGGACCGATCAAGACAACGTTGGGTCTGCGTCCAAGCTGGCTGCTGCATTAAAGACCTCTGTTTATCTGTCAGTATCTTTGATGAGAACTCAAGCCATGAAAGCCTCAAGACCGTTTCTGATTTCTTGCCTTTGATGTCGTCGAGTAAAATTGCGAATACGGGCCCCAAGAATGGCAGAGACAGAAACAACGAATTTGACTTTGGCAGCGGCATAAGAGAGAACTCGATGCTTGGCAACTGCATCCAGGCGATTGACATATGCGGCGTCCTGTGGGGACAGCGGGGACAGTGCCCATGCAAAGAAACCCAGCTACAAGATCTGAACTTGACATAAATGTGTACTTCTGCCCACTTCAGTGAGAATAACTTGAACGGTGGTGAATTAATTCCAGCAAAACCTGATGTAGTGGTGGATGAACATTACAAGGATGCTTCATGGGCATACCTTACAGATGAGGCTGAGAAAGACTATGTGCTTGAAACCATGGCTACCAGTGGGCCTACAACTGTGTCACGAGACGTCCATGGAAAAGGTACGCTATCTCAGCGTCTTAGAACAACAATCCTGGAATCTACAGTGATCGCCACCACCTCCATTTGTGTTACGTGGCTGGCAATTCTGACCTCCACTAACTCTCCCTGTGTCAGCTGGCTGGTATCAGCGACTATAGTCATGAGGTCGAAGCAGTGACCACGATATCGCCTCAAGCTTAGACTGGCCAACTGGAAGAAGAGGAAGCGACGACCGCGGAAAACTGTGCAGATGGCTTTGTGGGCAACAGGCACCCTAACGTCTGTGGTTCCCACCGATCGACCTCCACCTGAAATGTCAAAGCTCCACTGCACTGTTTCTTTTCGGGACGATTAGCTCTAAGAAGGGGGCAATGTTATAACTCCGCCATGCGCACCGACATCCAAGCTAGAAGGTGCACACTGTGATAAACTAGACTGAAAAGGATGTCAACATTAGGAAGGGAGGGAACGATTTCCGCCCAAGTTGAGAGCCAAAGTGAAAAGACAGTGCCTAAGAAAGATGATGTTTTATGAACTTGTGATGTCGTGTAAATAAAGATATATAGGAAAGTGCGAAGTTCGAGCTGCCCCGATTTGTCAAGAGGTTCGAACAGTTCTCTTTTTATTGCTATAACTTTTTTATTTGAATGTTTACCAAATTACTACTATATTGCTACTGCGCATGCACCTTTTTTCTTTACTTCCGACACATACTATTTCCTTTTCCTTGTAAAGGCTAAGTTCATGGTGAGGTCAAACACAGGAGGTGTGGAATTATTCTTTTTTACTACCCGGTAGTGAAGGAAATGGGTAATGGGCTTAAGGCTATTTTTAAGTCTGATTGATCATCAGCGTAAAGAGACTATTTGAAGTTGTGGAGGGTGGGAAATGGTGCAATAGATGGTGTTCTTGCGCTAGAGTAAAAAGAAAATGACTTTATAGTGAAAATTAAATATTAAAACATGTTTTTAGATATATTTTCTTTGATCTGTTCGAACCTTCCATCAACCCGATCGAGCTTACTAACTGGGGAAAAATCCGCTCGAGGAAAAGTACGCTTGGCGATACTTACCCTACACCTCTTTGACTTCGTATTTAATTTTAACTAAGCCTAGTGATACATTAAATCCAATCTATTTTTATAGAAAAAAGGACGAGGAATTCAGAGATACTATCAGTTTTTTCATAGGTCAGACCGTTACTGTGCTATAAAAATCCAAACTTGAAAATTGCTGCCAGCGGGCTTAATGCGCTCGAACTTCGCACTTTACTCTATGTGCCTCGTTGAGTTGCCTCACATAAGTTATTGCAATATATTTATATCCATTTGTGCAAATTTTTTTCATCTTGTAAGTTAGAATTTCATATTCAAAACAAGGCACTATAGATGGTATATTTTGACGAGACCATTTTTATAGAAGGCCTCAACACTAACCGGTAAGGTCACATCCTGTGGGTAGTTGAGATCAATAGTCCGTTGTCATGTTGTCATATATATATAAAAATAGGGTTAGGGTTTACTGGGTGTTAGGGTTAGGGTTTGGAAAAAATAGCCCTTCCCCACTCCATAGTTCTGGATCCGCTAGTGCGCATAGGACGTAATCATCTTCTTTTTTGAAGTAAAGTTTGCATTATATAAGATAAACTTAATTAGGTAGACTTTCACGTTTATTTCATTTCATTTCTTTTAAAAATATAATACAGAATTTAAACGTCCATTGATATTATCCTAAAGATATAGATAGAACTCGACTTTTATAAACATTGCTTAAAATATAGTAGCATTATTAGATATAGATCTAGGTCTCTAAATATAACGTCTGCGAATAAGAATACTTTCAATGGGCCGAATAGGCTTACATTTTTTGTTTCATAATCTTGAGAAAAAAGTATCTTAATACTGTATATAGATATGTAGATAATATATCTAAATAAACCTAGATCTAATTTACCTTTTGATTAAAGGGATCCTCTCTATTGTATAAATGCCGCGGGATACCCATACTTTTATTAAATTAGTTTACATTAGGCCTATACTACTGGTGACTGTTGTTATGCAATTATGAATTACAGTAATGAGAGATTGAAATGTTCATTCTCTATGGATTACGTTTTGTTTTTTTTCGTTAATGTATATAGGAACATTGATAAGTTGCAAATAAAAAAAAATACACAGATCTAATAAAAAAATTACCCAACATGGAACTATACTTAATTTAACGAACAACTTCAAAACGCGAAGTGTGATCAAATATTTTTTTTTGTAATGATCTCTTACTCTAATATCTTATATCTATAACAGCTTGTCTGACAATGGATGAAGTTTTTTAAGAATAAAGTTTGTTTTCTATACGGCTTAGACAGAGTTGATATAAGCTTTGTAAAAATAATATGTTGGCGCCAGAGATCGATTCATACGTTTACAAGCAGGATCTCGTGCATCGGTTAAATTTACAAAAAAAAGTGTTTTATTAAAAGGTAATATATATTGGTTGTTGAAAGTTTGTAACTTCTTCAATTCATGCTGAAAATATCAAAGCCTATCTTTTTACATTCATTTCTTGACAAAGAAAGGAAGTGGATTGACCCATAGAGTGTCTCCTTTAAATTTGTGCAAATTTTTTTCATCTTGTAAGTTAGAATTTCATATTCAAAACAAGGCACTATAGATGGTATATTTTGACGAGACCATTTTTATAGTAGGCCTCAACACTGACCTGTAAGGTCACATCCTGTGGGTAGTTGAGATCAATAGTCCGTTGTCATGTCATAGGTCTGTGACACACAAGTGACGCACACAGGGATTGTTACAAAAATGATCATCTAAGAACATGACTAACTCTAAAACTTACTGTTTCAGGTGGAGATAAAAAAAAGAAAGGAAGTTTGTTTGAAGTATCAGCTAAATCATCTTGGTCGTCATGGAAACCCCAGGTTGAATCTGAAAAACAAAATGAGCTGTAAAAAACATTTTTATTCAATAGTAAAAAAAAAACAAGGTTACAAAGACAGTTTGTGTGGAGACACAAACTCAAAATCGACCCCCGAAGTGGTCCACCCAGGCAGGTAAAAAGGCAGGCTTAAAAATTTTTAGAAAAAACATCAGAATGAAATTCTATCAAAGACAAATGAGAGAAGAATGTAGAAAGAAGGTTGTGTGGTGCCCCAGCGGTCCACAGACCAAAGGATAGGTGAAAGTGAATGTGAAGTTAGATGTGAACCTGGCCTAACTAGTGTCTTATAATGAATATATAAATGCTCTAATTATTTTGTAAAGGGACAATCTCTTATTTCTAAAAAAAACAAAAACATTTCCATATAAACAATAAAAAAAACATTTCCTTTACTTCAGTATTTTATCGTGATGCAATTCACGCGACAATATGAAAAACTACTTATTAACTGTTGTTTTAAATTATGTCCAACTTATATGTATACTAAATAGATTTTTTCTCTTAATAAAGAAAAGTTAACTTTTTTTTTTGTAAATGTAGTAGTTAGTATAACAGAACTTACTTAACTTAGCAATGTGAAAAAAATTGACAAAAATCTTAAACCGTTTGCATAAATGTGTTATAAATATGGATTAGTAAAGTTGCTATTAGGTTTGTGCAAAATATCCATCTGTCATAATCAGATCTCAAAAACTAGAAGAGAAATGAAAAATATTATTTCACCAAGCGATGCGACTTGCAAAGTTTAGGTGAAACGGCTACTTTTTATTTTCTAAAAGCAAACCGTTTAGTTTATAAAATTAATTATGCAAGCGATTTTTTCAGAAAAATACACCATTTCTAAAACAATTACGTAAAATTAATTTTTTTTTGTATATTCAGTATCACAAAGTTAAATATAATTATAAACTGTACAAGAAATGTTCACAACAAATATAAATATTAGTTAACTGTGTTTTTTCTGGTCAACCGTCTGCTAAAATTAAAAGAAAACATTTATGTTTGTTTATAAAGACTAAGAATGCACTTTGTATGTAAATATCACGCACATTTTTTACAATGGACATTTTATGCAGCTAATTTCTTACAGTAGCGTGACGGCTGCAGTGCGTTACCTTACGAAACTAGTTCCCTCAAAATTTTAAAATAATCAGATTTTATTAATTTTTTTGTTAATTGCTCCCATCAGGATAAAAGCCGCTCATTTATTGTGCGTTTTGTCTGTTGGTCGAAATGTCCGTCACTATTAGATAGAAAAAAACAACAACACTAAAAGCTATCGAAAATCTGATTTAACCTTTAATGTTACTTCCGAAGTATTGCAATAGTTTTAAATATCTATAATAGATTGTTCCGGATGTTTTAGTGAAAGACAAATTAATGCCAACGAATGTTTTTTGCTCTTCTAACTTATATTACATTTAATTTCGTGCTTAAACGTTGCAAAAATACATGATTAATCATATGTTGTTCCGGTTTTTTAATGTAAATAGCAGATAAATGCTAAATGAAAATATCTAAATTGACTATAAAATTGTTCCGGATATTGTTCTATAAAAAATAAATTATGTCAAATGATAGTTTGAAATGGCATAATCGACTTATAGTCTTAGACAATACGTTGCAATAGTTTAATTATCGAATTGTTCCGTATTTTCAACTTGAAAAAAATTATGTCAAATGACTTTTTTCGTTTCAAAAATATCGACAATAGGTTGTTAAGGATTTTAAAATAAGAAAGTATTTTACAAGAAACAATTTTTGAAAATTACTTTTTAGACTTATTTTACATTTAATTTTCTTGATGAAACATAACAGAAATATTTTTTTTATTGGTAAAGAATGTTCCGGATTTCGTTTTAAAAAAGAAATCGACCTACATTACTTTAATTTTCTTAGAAATCGTTTCCAAAATTGTTCCGAATTTTAGTTAAGATGAAAAATCTTAATAACGCCAAATAACTGTTTGAAATTCCTCTTCTAACAAATAAAACAATCTTCTTCTAATTTACGAAAATCCTTTGTTCCGGATTTTTAATGAAAAACTCTATTTATGTAAAATCTCACTTCTCTCTTAAACTTTTCTAGCTAAAACTTTACAAAATCTAACTACCATTAATTTTATGTTCCGATTTTTAAGGAAAACAACTTCCTAACACCAAAGTATGTTTTGAAATCTCTCCACAAGACTATGGTGCATCTAGTTTTTATACGAAGGCTTTAAACCTTATATATATATAGGCCTACGTATATATACAAACACATATATTTAGTCTAACTAGACCTTAGTGATGTGATGGAATTTTTTTCCCTTTGACGTCATATGAAATTAATTCTTTAAATGAAATGTTAAAAGAACTCGGTGCATTAATGTTTATTAAACCTCGTCACATTGTCGTATTAAAAAAGACATACTTGCTACATTTAGATCTAATCTATATTTTTTTACACTAGATCTAGATTTTTATTTACAGTATATCTAGATTTTTAAAACTAGATCTGGATTTATATTCTAATTAAAATCGTTGTAGAGTCTAGATCTAGAATTTCTAGGTCTAGTTTAGACTGATATAGACTAGATCAAAATATAAAATTTCAATTTATAGACTTAAAGTGTAGATTCTGATTTCCAAACGTCTAGATCAATATTGCAATGCTATAATATACTGAAACTATAAACAATTAATCTTCTTCTCATTTACGAAAATTGGTTGTTCCGGACTTTCTATCAAAAATATTTTACCTCTATTTATGTAAAATCGAACTTGTCTCTTACACTACATTTAATTTTCTAACTAAAACGTTACAAATTGTAACTATTGTTAATATTATGTTTCGATTTGTAAGGAAAACAACTTCCTAACACAAAAATATATTTTGAAAATCTCGCCACAAGACTATGGTGCATCTAATTTTCATACGAGACCATCAAAAATTTATTTAAGGGTATTTGATTAATCTGGAATTCTTATTTTGTCTCACTATAAATATATAAACATCCGGAACAATCTATTATAGAAACTTAACTCTTTAATTCTTTAAATGAAATGTCTTTAAATCCTCGACAACTAGCTCGTATTGATAAAGACATTTTTAGTCTAGGCCGTGTGACGTAGTGGATTTTTTTTCCTTTGACGTTATATGAAATTAATTCTTCAAATGAAATGTTAAAAGAACTTGGTTCATTAACGTTTATTAAACCACGTCATATTGTCGTATTAAAAAAAGACATACTAGCTAGATTTAGATCTTATCTAGATTTTTTACATTAGAGCTAGAATTGTAACACTCAATCTAGATTTTTAAAACTAGATTTAGATTTATATTCTAATTAAAATCAATGTAGATGCTAGATCTAGAATTTCTAGGGCTAGTTAAAAATGATATAGACTAGATCAAGATCTATAATTTCAATTTCTAGACTTAAAGTGTATTATTCCAAATTAATATTTTAGATCTAGATCTAGTAGATATAGATCTTAAAAATGCTAAATCAGAAGTTTGATTTAGAGTTTAGGTAGATCTATATCCTCATTTTAGTTCCATTTAAATGAAAATACCAATAGCTCTGTTGGTAATTGCTGAGCCATCGAGCAGACGTACAAGCTCGATACCTGTTCTTTTCTTCTTTTTTTTTCAATTAGAAATCAATACCAAAAGATTATGTGAAACCGCTTGTCTGACATATTGTACATATCCGGTAGTTGTCATGCCGTGACAATAATAGGCTATTACTTTGTTATTAACAGCACTGCCTGGTCGAGCAGTTAGCGCGCTTGACTGATTATCTCGGGTTCATACCCTGCTCGCTGCAATCCCCCGTCGTCCAGCGGGAGGTTCGGATAAGGAAGAAAATTATCCTTAACTATGAAGGAACATCCGAAACATGTAAAACATTTTACAGAAAAAAACAACTTTTTTTTAGAACACCAAATTAATCTTTGAAACACTATTACTTTTGACAATCAAAACAAAATCACGTCTTAAATATTCCTTGCGAATAGGTGGATCCGACAGGGATCCGACTCCGACGGAGGCCGCCTCTGAGTTTGTATGATAACACAAACTCTCTTTGTAATCTTCTTCTATCTTAGCTCCATCATATCTTACGATGCTCTATTGGATAAAGACTTTAACAACAGTATAGCCAAAGCAATGGGTACCATGTCACGGCTACAGAAAAGAGTGTGGGACAACATCTTGCTGACTAACTATACTGGACCTGTGTGATGAGCACTTTACTATACGGAAGTGAAACATGGTTAATCTACTCATGGCAGGAAGAAATGTTGAATGTCTTCCACCTCCGATGCCTAAGACGGATCTTTAAAATTAAGTGGCAAGATAAAATAACCGATGATGAAGTGCTACGAATAACAGGGTGCCAGGACATCCGCTGTGTTATCAGCAGCAGTCGCCTTGGCTTGCTTGGCAACATTCATAGAATGCCAGTAGGTCGACTTCCACAAGACATTCTCTATGGCGATCTAACAGAAGGCAGTCGAGTCGTTGGTCGACCACTTTTACGGTATACGGATGTATGCAAACGCGACATGAAGCTCTTCTAAATCTACACTAGCAGCTGGAAAGAGGTGGCACTGGATAGATCCACATGGAGAGCGAGGATAAAGGATGGGTCCGGGATCGCACATGCCATACAAAACAGTAGTAGAAAGAAGGATGAAAATGCAACGGCGCCTGGTAATTACATATGCCCAACCTCTGTCCGCAGCTCTTTATCAAGGATTGGCCTCTTTAGTCACACAAGAAGTTGTAAAGGGAAAAGATCGTCTCTTGAGATATAAATTGCCACAGAGATAGCTTAGTATAAGCAGGGGGATATTTTATTTTGCTGGCAATTTATTACAATATTTATAAATCCACATTTTAAAAGATTTGTTAAATTTAATATCGTCCATACGTTTGCAGTTTTTTTATTTATTTTGCAACTTAAAGTACAATTTTGCGTCCTTGACATTGTTTAATGTACAGTGTAAATCTCCAACAGACTTCACTTTTAAATAATGCTTATGTTATGGCACGATTAGGAATTAGTTATTTGTTTCAGAAATAGGGGAAGTTTTTATTTAGAGACATGGACGTGACTAGTAAGACTAAGGATAGGTTTTAAGTAGAACACAAAATCAGCCGACGTCAACAGACTACTTCCAGGACGCCCTAGAGATAATAAGCTTGTTATGAACGTAGAGAGTTAGCTGACATTCGACGGTTGATTTATTTGTTTTTAAACTTCTTGTTCGACATCCAGTATCAGCGTCGACTAACATTTATTGCTTGTTTGGCCTTTCGCCGGTGTTCTTGGATTTCGTTGAGTGTTACCTCCGTTTGGTTATTTGCATTAGACACCGCGGAATCGACTAACAGTAAAGAAAATAAAGTGAGAGAAAAAGTTTCCATAGTATAAGATGGCACGGCTTGTAAATCTATTGGGTTTACCTTGTGTGGAATCTATTAGGTTTACCTTGTGTGGAATCTATTAGGTTTACCTTGTGTGGAATCTATTAGGTTTACCTTGTGTGGAATCTATTGGGCTTACCTTTTGTGGAATCTATTGGGTTTACCTTGTCCGGAATCTATTGGGTTTACCTTGTCCGGAATCTATTGGGTTTACCTTTTGTGGAATCTATTGGGTTTACCTTTTGTGGAATCTATTAGGTTTACCTTGTCCGGAATCTATTAGGTTTACCTTGTGTGGAATCAATTGGGTTTACCTTGTGTGGAATCTATTAGGTTTACCTTGTGTGGAATCTATTGGGCTTACCTTTTGTGGAATCTATTGGGTTTACCTTGTGTGTATCTATTGGGTTTACCTTGTGTGGAATCTATTAGGTTTACCTTGTGTGGAATCTATTGGGCTTTCCTTTTGTGGAATCTATTGGGTTTACCTTGTGTGGAATCTATTAGGTTTACCTTGTGTGGAATCTATTGGGCTTACCTTTTGTGGAATCTATTTGGTTTACCTTGTCCGGAATCTATTGGGTTTACCTTGTCCGGAATCTATTGGGTTTAACTTTTGTGGAATCTATTGGGTTTACCTTTTGTGGAATCTATAGGGTTTACCTTGTGTGGAATCTATTGGGTTTACCTAGTGTGGAATCTATTGGGTCTACCTTTTGTGGAATCTATTGGGTTTACATTGTGTGGAATCTATTGGGTTTACCTTGTGTGGAATCTATTGGGTTTACCTTTTGTGGAATCTATTCGGTTTACCTGCTGTGGAATCTATTGGGTTTACCTTTTGTGGAATCTATTGGGTTTACCTTGTGTGGAATCTATTAGGTTTACCTTGTGTGGAATCTACTAGGTTTACCTTGTGTAGAATCTATTGGGCTTACCTTTTGTGGAATCTATAGGGTTACCTTGTGTAGAATCTATTTGGCTTACCTTGTGTGGAATCCGACTTTCGTCTTGTTTTTTTCTGTCTTTCTTCACTATTACTTCTTAGTCGCAAAGTTTTCTTAGCTTTGAAAAGTTTGTTGGTTTTCTCTAGAAAACAAAATCTGCTCTTATAGCAAATGCACACAAGTCTAAAATATTGAAGACCAAAATACATTACAATCCATATACAAAACTTAAACCATGATATATAATGTTTTTGGTAAGAGGTGTGTTTATTTTCCTTTTTTTTTTAATTTTACGTACATTTAATTCAGCACGTTGAATTACTAGTAAAAGGGGGTGGGGTGGGGTACTTGATGACTTACTTTTAGACGTGCCGACTACATCTTTGTGATTCAAGAAAGCGAAGCTGACTACATACCAGCCTGAATAGAACATCTCTCCTATGTATTTTCAGTTAACATGCAAGCCTGAATAGAACATCTATCCTATGTATTTTCAGTTAACATGAAAGCCTGAATAGAACATATCTCCTATGTATTTTCAGTTAACATACCAGCCTTAATAGAACATCTCTCCTTTGTATTTTTAGTTAACATACCAGTGTGAATAGAACATCTCTCCTATGTATTTTTAGTTAACATACCAGTCTGAATAGAACATATCTTCAATATATTTTCAGTTAACATAACAGTCTGAATACAACAATATCTCCTATATATTTTCAGTTAACATACTAGCCTGAATAGAACAATATCTCCTATGTATTTTCTTCTTATCTTCTTATCTTATATAATACAGACGTTACTTCAAAAAAGAAGATGATTACGTCCTACGCGTCATGCATTTAGTCATGCATATTAACCAATGACTTAATATCTGCCAAGTCACTGCTTTTTCTGGCTAGCTCAGGCAACCCATTCCATGCTCTAATAGCACTAGGGAAGAAGGAGTATTTGTACAAATTTGTCCTAGCATATGGGACGAGGAATGTGCCTTTATTTTTGTGTCTTTCAGAGTATTTTATTAAATTTTGTTTTTGTATTTGAAGATTATGGTTCAATGTTTAATGTATAGTTGCTACTTTACTTTTGAGTCTTCTGTCCTGAAGGCTTTCTAAATGTAGTGATTTTACTAATGGTGTTACCCTAGTCAAATGTGAATATTCGTTTGTTATGAATCTCACTGCTCTATTTTGTGTTTGTTCCAGTTTCTTAATGTTTTCTTGAGTTGAGGGGTCCCACACGGTGGATGCATATTCTATTTTTGGCCTAACCAAGGTTAGTAGTAAACATACCAGTCTGAATAGGAAAATATCTCCTATGTATTTTCAGTTAACATGCAAGCCTAAATAGAACATATCTCCTATGTATTTTCAGTTAACATACTAGCCTGAATAGAACAATATCTCCTATGTATTTTCAGTTAACATGAAAGCCTGAATAGAACAATATCTCCTATGTATTTTCAGTTAACATGAAAGCCTGAATAGAACAATATCTCCTATGTATTTTCAGTTAACATAATAGCCTGAATAGAACATCTCTCCTATGTATTTTCAGTTAACATGCAAGCCTGAATAGAACAAATCTCCTATGTATTTTTAGTTAACATACCAGTGTGAATAGAACAATATCTCCTATGTATTTTCAGTTAACATACTAGCCTGAATAGAACATCTCTCCTATGTTTTTTCAGTTAACATACTAGCCTGAATAGAACAATATCTCCTATGTATTTTCAGTTAACATGAAAGCCTGAATAGAACAATATCTCCTATGTATTTTCAGTTAACATACTAGCCTGAATAGAACATCTCTCCTATGTATTTTCAGTTAACATGCAAGCCTGAATAGAACAAATCTCCTATGTATTTTTAGTTAACATACCAGTGTGAATAGAACAATATCTCCTATGTATTTTCAGTTAACATACTAGCCTGAATAGAACATCTCTCCTATGTTTTTTCAGTTAACATACTAGCCTGAATAGAACAATATCTCCTATGTATTTTCAGTTAACATGAAAGCCTGAATAGAACAATATCTCCTATGTATTTTCAGTTAACATACTAGCCTGAATAGAACATCTCTCCTATGTATTTTCAGTTAACATGCAAGCCTGAATAAAACAAATCTCCTATGTATTTTCAGTTAACATACTAGCCTGAATAGAACATCTCTCCTATGTTTTTTCAGTTAACATACTAGCCTGAATAGAACAATATCTCCTATGTATTTTCAGTTAACATGCAAGCCTGAATAGAACATCTCTCCTATGTATTTTCAGTTTACATACTAGCCTGAATAGAACAATATCTCTTATGTATTTTCAGTTAACATGAAAGCCTGAATAGAACATATCTCCTATGTATTTTCAGTTAACATACCAGCCTTAATAGAACATCTCTCCTTTGTATTTTTAGTTAACATACCAGTGTGAATAGAACATCTCTCCTATGTATTTTTAGTTAACATACCAGTCTGAATAGAACATATCTTCAATATATTTTCAGTTAACATACCAGTCTGAATACAACAATATCTCCTATATATTTTCAGTTAACATACCAGTCTGAATAGAACAATATCTGCTATGTATTTTCAGTTAACATACCAGATTATTTAAGCCTAGTCTAATAGAAAAAATTTCCATATATTTTTATCATGCAAGTACTGTTGGAAAACACTAATAAAATTGATATTCAATTACCATTACTCTCATAGATTTTTTAATTATTTTTAGCAGCCCCTGAATGTAGAAAAGCAGATTTTATTTGTATTTTTCTGTCTGATGTTGTTGTTTTTATCAGATCTATTGGACCTGACAGTTAAAAAAAATATATTAAGCAAATCTACAAAGTAACTTACCATTTAAACGTATTGTTATGCCCGTTCCAAATTGTCGTATAAATGCAAAGGTTGATTCAGGATAAGACATTTTTCTCAAATTAATTTTCTTGTCTGTAGCCTTATTTTGAATTGGTCTACCTTCAGATGATGTCACTGCCTCATGAATGCCGTTAAGCAAAAACTCTTCAGGTGATATCAAATGAGACAAATCAATCGATGGCAAGGTCTTTGCTCGAACAAGTTTGCTAAGAAATTAATATATATATATATATATATATTATAAAGTAGAAAGTAAGGCGTATGTATGTATGTATGGATGGATGGATGGATGGATGGATGGATAGATGGATGCATGTTACGAGTAGAAATCAAAACCGTTTGACTAATCTTGATAAAACTTGGCAGAAATGTTCCTTGGGTGCTAACTTAGACCGTAGAGTATGTATTGTAGCCCTCAAAAAAAATTAGGGCCCTCAAAAAAAAAGTTTTCCAACTCTATGAAAGCATCATAACTTCATCGATCTAGACTATGTTTACCATATTTACACGAAAAGATCGAAAGGATCTAAATCTAGATAAAATTTTAGAAACTACACTTTGCGCAGATAGTTTTTTACTTTGACACATAAAAATACAAAATATAGTCTATTGATTTCATTATTTAATGAGATTAACCTTCTAATTTGTGTTCCAAATGCATTTTTACATAAATTCGTTCCTTCTATCTGTATATTTAGAATTCCCGACGAACATTATTTCATTAGACATTACGCGAAATGTTACACATCCTAGGTCTAAAACTCTAAGATGATAGAACGTCTCTTCGCAAAAATAGTTTTATAACTAAACATATGAACATATTAATTATAGTTCATTTATTTCATTTTTTAATCAAATTAACATTCAAATTTGTTTTTCTAAAGCATTTTTACATAGGTCTACATTTGTTCAACAATGTTTTCATAAAAATTTGAATTTAGGTCAATTAGCCTACCTATTTTTAGCTCTATTCATAATATATTTTTAATCATGAATTCATGCTTTCGTTTTACTTATAACATTAGTAGACTTGAATGTAAACCAGATCTCAAACATCAATACATAGAGCACATTACTATTGTGATCTTGATTAAGAAAATCTTTTATGCGGTTAGCTGTAAACAAATCAAATGACTTAATTGAACAATTCAATAAATGAATAAAAACTTAATCAACAACCAAAACACAATGTTTTATACTCTCTGGTTCGGAGGAATTAGACCAAAGTTTCTGGCTTATACATTCATTGGAAACGTATGGATAGACTAGCCCAGCGGTTCCTAAACTGGGAACGCGGGGGGGGGGGGGGGGAGCGGACAGTCAATTAATCTTTAATGGGATAAAAAAATGGTTGTTTCATTTAGGTTATAAATTCATTATTCAGAATTAACCAAGCAAAATGGCAATGTTTCAACAATTAAAATGTTTTAAATAAAAGACGCTGTTTTTTCTTTCAAGTAGGACTTTTTAAAAAGGTGACGCCACTGACCTAGTATTTCCATTGCAGACACCAAGTCCTTATGTGACCACTAATCCAATTTAAAAGTCTTTTACTTTTCTCTCTCTCCATCCAATAACATAAGACAATTTTGAAAGTGAATGTTCCTATCCTACTTTATTTCCTTCCTGAAACCAAAGTAGAGAAAGTGAAATACAAAACTTACCTCATTTTTTGTCTAGACGCCAACCGAGACAGAAAACTGGTCACTGTAGAAACTTCCATCTCTCTTTGAAGACACTCGTTCTTTGTTTCTCGCCACCTCTTCAGCAAGGCTTTCCACAAAAATGTGACATTTCTTTGCTCTGTTTCCATTGCAGTGAAGATAAAACAGACTGCACACTTGTTTAAACAACAATTTTTAAGAAACTAAAATAATATACTTAGTATTCCATGATCGTTTTTAAACTCAAGGTCAAGCGATTTGAAATTCATCCGATATATCCGATAGTAGAATCTTGAGGATGGAAGCCCATTTGCAACTGTGTATGGAGGCAAGTCCTTTATTCAGCCAGCATTAAATATCAACATGGCTATAACTGGTGAAGTAAACAAAAAAACAAATTCGCATTTTGGCAACAAGAAATGAAATACCTTTGATGAAAGAAGTTCTAGATATGTTTGAAATCCAGAAAAGAAAACTTTAGATTTTTAAGACCGTTTTTTTATTGTACGCTTTTTAATACTAGGTTTATAAATCTTTTTTAAGCAACTATGCCCCCTTTAGTGTATTTTACGAAAGTTACATACATGACAATAAAATGTAAGAACCTCTTTAAGATATAATATTGAATGCATAACAGTATTGAAATTGTTTCTTATATTTCAGTATAAAAACTATTGCTAAATTGTGATAAACAAACAAATTTTAGAAGAGAATCGACAATCAGTATGTCTGTATGTCAGTTACGCAACTGATTCTATTGTCTCAGTAACAATCTAGTTTGAAGTTTTAATCAAGATTTGTCGAACTGTATCGATTTCTTTAAATAATAGACAGACGTTTCACATATTTGAACAAAATACAAACATTTTAAAGAGCTTCTTTTTACAAAGCTTATATCAAATCTCTCTGTCTGTCTGTTTATCTGTCAGGTAAAAAGTTTGAACTTGTTTTTTTCTCCTATTTCCCATTCTTGGATCAAGTTAAAACTTTGCATAATTATTTATTGAACCTGATAAGACATGACTTAATAAAAAAAAATTACCAATTAATTTATTGATTATTGGTGATTAACTATTTTGTTTGATATTGAAATAACGGGAATAAATACTACTTAATGAGAGAGGTGTGTATATATATTGATTTCATCTGATTACGTTTGGACACGTTCTCTCTCCCACTTCCCATTCTCAGTTTCACTTGAAATTTCGCATAATTATTCATAGTCGATGACAATACACAAATCAATCCAAAAATTAACCAATTAGTTAATCAATTAGTACTAAGTAATTAATTTTGTTTTATACAGCAGAAAGGAAGCTAAACCGTTGCAATTTATACTTTTTAAATAAATATTTTTTGTATTGTTTATTTCTTGGTTTGAGTCAATGCAAAGATGCTAGAGAAAAGCAG
This sequence comes from Biomphalaria sudanica, assembly GCA_036873155.1. Lineage (NCBI taxonomy): Eukaryota > Metazoa > Mollusca > Gastropoda > Planorbidae > Biomphalaria > Biomphalaria sudanica. The sequence continues at coordinate 264,461 of JAZGLO010003202.1, read as the reverse complement.
TCACTAGAGTGTGAAATCTAAAGAAAACAATACTATTTGAACTATAATATTGCACATAGTGTTAAAAATCTTTCCTTAAGAACATTCAGTATATAAATGTTGGCTTTAAAGGTATACACCAAGCCATCCATTCATTAAAATATACTTATTTGTTCAACAAATGAACGAGGAAGCTTTACTTCCAAGTGACATAGGTAACAAATAGGGGCTATTCGCACATCAAGTAATACAAAGTAAACATATGTACACAACACAGCACGAGTGTCCTGGCTTCCTCCAAGTCAGCTAGTCTCCAGTCTTGGAACCAGTCGATTGATCAACACACGACTATTGATTGTCTAAGCTTCTGGTGATGTGAGTGAAGAGGTGAGCTGTTACAAACATTGGAGAGTGTCGTACACAGCTATAAGGTTTCTATTTTTAGCAACACATTTCTTCTACATAGTTCAGATCAGGCTTAAAATCAACCTTTGCGTAAAGCTTTTAAAACTATTTGTTCATTGTAAATCATTGAATAACGATTCACTCTATTGCTTACTAGTGTTGAAATAGGACAGAAGGATTTGTCTCCACTCAATAGCTAGCAGTACACACGTGGATTTCTACCCTGGCTTTATACGGTTTATTATGGAACCTCCGTTTTGTTTTGTTTTTAACCTGCGTGTCGTATATTCTCCGACATAGACTTTTGACTTCATTTGGAAAGACCCGCTTTATAATGCGCCCCCAACACATATTTTGGGCCCGTTAATTCTAGTATCCCTTTCACTTATCCGCTTCTCTTCCCCCCCCCCCCCCCACCGTCCAAAAACAAAAATTAGTCCTTCGTTTGCTCCTTTGACTTTTCTTCAGTTTCTCAATTCTATCTATTTTATATTTCTACCTTGACCCACCCCTCCTTTTGGTTAGTTTTGGTAATTTTTTTTGCAGCCTTTAATCTTAATGCAAGCAATGTACGATTGTAGCTCATTTCACGATATTAGTTCATTTCTTCATACCATCAGTTTCAGGTCGAGAGAAAAAAAATGTTTTTTTCTGTAGGCCCCAATTGAATGCCACATTTCCTTTCCCCTTTCTACATTTATTTTGGTATCAATTTGGTCTTATTTATTGAAATCATTTATATTATCCTTTTTGAATGTAGCGAAATGATAATAGTAAAATTTATCTTTGTAATGGTATTAGGATTATTTTTTTTACTCTCTCTCTCTCTCTCTTTTTCTCTCTCAAAGAATATAAAAGGACTCTAGATGTATCTTATTAATGCTGTGGATTATTTTATATTATTTAGACCGCGTCTAAAAAGAAGCGAAAATGACGTAGGGTATATTAAAAATAAGAAGACTTGGCCAAAAAAAATGCTATAAAAAATTGGTATTTGTGATATTTTTGAAATGCTTTAAACTGCGGCCTTTTGATGAAATACCGAAAATAAAATACAAAGATTTGGTAAAAATCTTGCGAATTTGTCATAACCGGTTCTAAGCGGGTGTCTATGCCGTAAAAGGAACCTGTAAACGAAATTTCATGTGAGTCGTACGAAAGTTTAAGAGATTTCTTGATCAATAAATCAGTCAGTCAGTGGTAGGTATTTTGCGCTTATATTAAAGATTACAATGTTTTTATTTGGAACAAATTAAAGAATTTGTCATCTTAATGGTAATTTCGGTTGACTTTTATTTTGGATGGAACTTGGTTCGCGCAACTTAAAAGCTTATAGCAATGCTCAATTCGCTATGGTCCAATCACTGAGTGGACACCGGGTGGGGTAATCTGAGAGATGCCTTTTCAAACACAAACGTCTTGTCCGAACATTTTCCATATACAAAATGAATTACGTACGACTAATTGTTTAAATAAATGGTTAATTTTCTGATGGATTCATGTGTCGTCATCGACAATGAAAAATTGTGCAAAGTTTCAATTGATTTGAGAATGGGAAGTTTTACTATTTCAGGCAATCCATTCCATGCTCTAGTGGCACTAGGAAAGGAGTATTTGTATCTATTTGGTCACGGTGTTATCGGAGAGATATTTGTACAGTGTATGTGTTGCCAATTGTACAGTATTGGCTGTTATTTATTCAACTATTAAAGTGTTACGTTACTTTGGAGCCCTGAGTCGCCAAGTTCTTTAAGTTGGTGATGTGTGGTGCAGTTTGCATAGAGTCTGAATAATGAGATTGTTAACAATATGTTAAAAAAAATAATTTTAGTTTTAATCACTTTTCAAACAATATCATAAGACTTTAAAAAAAGCTATGCATTTTTTTAAGAAGCCACTAAAACATATCCTGCTTTGCGTTTTTTTTTTATATATTGTTTTAAGTGTAGATTTTTATTATTGTTCATGAATATTCTTAAATTATTTTTGGATACTGCTATGTTCGTGCAGGCGACTTGGTTTCATATGACCTCATCTGAAAATGCCGTCATTCAAAGTAGAACATTGGAATACTTTTTATCTAGTGGCAATTCACTAAAACTCTTAACAATATGACATTACATACCAGCGAGTTGTCGTAGCAACACTTTGTCAATGTTTTTTGTTTTTAAAAAAAAGGTATAACTATTCTATTTGAATGTTAGTTTTAACTTTGTTTCCAATTAACATTTAAACATCAATATATTAACATATGTAGGAAAAATAAACTGTAATCCAAAACGCGTATTAACTAGTTTCTTTATCAAATCATAAACGTTTATGCGCGCAACATCTAAGGACACTAGATGCCCTACAATTACAGCAAAAGAGTAAGACTTAAAAATAGAAAATAGGATTCCCGAACTCAATTTCTAACGTTGTTTCTGTTCTTAAATTAGAAGCAAGCAAACTAGAACTTGTCTATATGTAGTTTGCCAGATTTAATTTAGAAGAATTTTTAAAAATTTCTTTTGTTCAGTGCACCTCAAGTTTCTTCTTTCCCCCTTTATGCCCAGCGCCCCCTTACCGCCCACTATGGTACCCACCGTCCCCTACCGCCCCTTTGGCTTCCAGCGCCCCCTAAAATCTTGAAAACGCATCAAAGGGGGCTATAGCGCACCCGTTGAAGACCACTGCACTGTACTGCTAATATATCAATGTTAACAGTTGTTCATCAATGTGCTATCAGATGTTTATGCGCTTGTTCAAGCATCGTCTTTCTTACTATTTTTTTTGTGTGTTTCTTCGGGATGATAATATTCACAATTTTTAATTGACATTCTTAGAAACTTGAGATTTGGTCCAAGTTTTTACCTATATTTTGTCAAAAAATACTTTCATTTCCATTTTGTATTTGTATTTTGCTGTTTTTCATCTTTTTAAATAATATTTTGAATGTTCTTTATGTTCCTGTATATAAAGCGTGATGCAACATTTTATTTCTGTGTAAAAGAAAAAGTATGCTGACTGACTATTGTTCATAAATGTCAGCTCCATTGTGCTTGCTCCAGTGACCAAGATTGCATTGTAACATCTGTAGGGTCACATTTAGAGATCAATAATAAACATATCCGTTAATCTAAACAGATACAATCTTTTTTATAGATGGTTCTAAAAATGATTATGTGTACACCTCTAAAAGGAAATATAGTTATCTCTTGGCGAAATAAATTTATTGTCATAATGGGCCTTATAACTAGTGCCCTTTATTTCCATTACTTTCACAATGAAGCCTTTTAGAGTCCCAATATAAGAAAGACTTTGAACAATTTACTTTCTCTTCGATAATGTTATACTTGCAATTATTTTTAAGGCATGTATTTTAACTTTTTAAATGGAAAACTTTAAGGGATCCGCTATACGTGTTAGTTTATATACTTTGTACTAGATCATAGAGACAATTTATCAATATCAAACATAGTACTAACATTTTTAAATCAATTCTTGTTTACTTTTATAGCGGCCCTTGTAAGGGAAAAAATCGTTATTAGGTTTGTGTAAAATGTCTGTCAATCCGTCTGTCACACTTATATCTAGAAAACTAGAAGAGAAATGAAAAGTATAATTTTATCATGCGTTGTGGATTGCAAAGTTTAGTTGCAAAGGCTACTTTTGGTTTTCTAAAAGCAAACCGTAATGTTTATACAATTATTTATGCAAGAGATTTTTTCATAAAAATATATCACTTCTAAAACAACACATAAATGTAAGGGAGATTATGTAAACTATATGTCAACAAAGAAAGATAATTTTTGTTTATTTTCTTTATCACTTATTCATATTGTTACGAATCTCACAATCCAGGCTCTCTGCAAACTGCACCATACACCACCAACTTAAAGAACTTGACAACTCAGGGCTCCAAAGTAACGTAACACTTTAATAGTTGAATAAATAACAGCCAATACTGTACAATTGGCAAAACGTACACTGTACAAATATCTCTCCGATAACACCGTTCCGCCGTATCAACTCTTGCACTGGCCTCTCCGTCTCGTTCCGGGCTTGCACTGGGTTTAACAGTTCAGGACTGACTTCACACACTAGGCTCGTTGTGTCGGACTCGATCGCAGACCAAGATCAAGACGCCAGTCGTCTCAACTGTACTTGACAGTACTCCGCACTGAACCGTCGTAATGCTCCGTATACCGCTGAACTGTGCTGTAGTCGACCGGACTGTAGTGAACCGAGCTCTGAACCGTCTTGACTGCGTCACCTACGCTCTTATATAGGGTCCCTACTGGCCTTCTCGAACCGGACAGAACGCCGCTCGACGTTTCTAGGTGGTCAGATGACTACAACTCTCGTGACGCTCCTGAGCACTGTTCAAGATGGCGATCCTTCCCGAACCGTCCTGTTGACACTCGACTCGGCTGACCATCGTAACTCGTCACGATTGACCGCTCGTCTAGCGCTGGCCTGGGGCGATTTGCGTTGGCTGACTACACACACACCACCACCCCCATCTGTGCCACCACCAGGTTTATAACAATATATATCTATAAAATATGAAAAAAATATTTTCACAACAAATATAAATAGTAATCAACTGTGTCTTTGTGGTCAAATAGCTACTAAAATTAAAAGAAGACATTTATGTTTGTTTATAAAGGCAAAGACCGCATTTTATTTGTAAATGTCACACACATTTGTTTAAATCGACTTTTCTACAGCAACTAACAGGAGCAGCAGCGTTACGTCGCGGACGCCCTAGAGTTGGCATGCTATCGCAAAACGTTTTTAATCATCAGATTTAATTTTTTAGTTCTCCCATCAGGATAAAAGTAGCTTACTGTTGAGGATTTTGTCAGTCGGTCTTTCTGTCCGTCACGTTTGGGTTGCAAAAGAAAAGGATAAAAGTTATTGAAAATCTGATTTCACCTTTAATTTTCATTCCAAAATCTAAACAATTTTAGTATCTATATTGCTTGTTTCAGATGTTTTTGTGACAAGCAAATTAATGCCAACGAATGTTTGGTATTGCTCTTCTAACTACTGATACATTTAATTTTCTTGCTTAAATGTCGCAAAAACTCATGATAAAAAATAAGCTGCTTCGGATTTTAAACATAAATTAACTATAAACCCTAAATGAAAATCTCTATATTTCATTACCTATAAAGTTGTTCCGGATATTGTTTTATAAAAAAAAATAATGATTAGGCCTACGTCAAATGATTGTTTGAAATTGCACTACTGACTTATATTACACATAATAGGCTTGAACAATACGTCACCTTAGTTTAATTAGAAATATCAAATCGTTCCGGATTTTCATTTTAAAAGAAGTTTATTTTACAAAAATACCGGTATTAATAGTAAGTTTTTCGTGATTTTAAAAGAAAAAAGTCATATACTAGAAATGATTGTTGAAAAATACTCGTTTCTATGGCCAAGACACAAGAACAAAAATCTCTTATATGTTCAGTTACGATCTAGTATCCTATTTTGTCTTTCTGGTTAGGTGTGTAAAAGTCGTCATATAACTAGGCTACATTAGGATTCAATGTCTTATACCCCACAATAAACTTGTTGAGAATAGCTGTAACACAGACTAGTCATATCACATGATAATGAACCTCATTTAGATGTGCATGTATATATAAAGACCTCTTGTCTATAAAAGGATTTTGTGTAGAACTTTGTCGATATATCATTGTCCCCTTTTATTATGTTAAGAGATAAATATTGAGAAATAAATTTTAAATTAAGTTAATTTATTTTAGCATTTCTAATATTATTTACATATTATAACTTGTGACCTGTATGAGTTTCAGGAGATCTGTTTCTTTTCACTAAAACAGAAAACTATTTAAAGTCGTTCATACAATAATTTATAGACCTTTAATTCATTTTAAACTTTTTTGAGGATTTAGGAAAACTATGTACATATCTAAACGCCATCTCTTTTTGTAAAAGTGTTTCAATCTGTGATCGGAACTAAGAATGTCGTTATTAATACGAATTGCGTGTATCGTAACTCATTTGTCTATTGTACTGACAAAGAATAGGACACAGAACTTTCACAAGTATTGTATTATTGGAGCAGGTCCAGCTGGTTTACAATTAGGATATTTTCTACAGTCATCTAAAAGAGATTATATTATCTTTGAAAAGAGTCACACTCCAGGTTATTAATAACTTTTACGTTCTAATTATCTGCTACTATTTTATTTAGGATTGTTATACTGAAAACAAAAAGGTTTACCTTGTACTGACTAGGCTTTTTTTTTCTATTCTTAATGATGGTAGTAACTGTTGACCGAGCCTCGCTTGGTTGAACAGTTTTTCATGTAAAGTTATTATTTACCCGAAAATTGCTAATATGTTGTGTGTGTTAATTCTAGTTGTACAAGGCAAGGAGAATACACAATCTTGAAGTGCACCTACAATCTACAAAAATCGTTCTCACATCAAGTCGTTTTCGTTAGCAGTTTTTGGAATAAATTCTTTGTAGTGTAACCTCTCAAATGGTTACGTTCAGACATTTAATATAGCAGTAGTGCATGAAATCTAGAAACATCTACACAATACTTTGTTATTCTAGGAGGCGCGGTGGCTGAGCGGTAGAGGTCCCGGGTTCGAATCCTGGTGAAGACTGGGATTTTTTTACTTCGGGTAGTTGGGCGCCTCTGAGTCCACCCAGCTCTAATGGGTACCTGACATTAGTTGGGGAAAAGTAAAGGCAGTTGGTTGTTATGATGGCCACATCACACCCTCGCTAGCCGTAGGCCACAGAAACAGATGACCTTTACATCATCTGCCCTATAGATCGCAAGGTCTGAAAGTTGAACATTACTATTTTTGTTATTCTGCGTATTCATTCTGGCAGGGTCCCATTAGCTCGTCTCTTTCGGGGTGCCAGAGAGTCGAACTACCGCCCCATACCCAGCTTTCACAGTGCCCTCGAGCGTCTGCACAAAGCCGTCTGTGTAGATCAGTGACTGTAAATGGTGGTCACTCCAGCTGGATACGATGCGGATAGTCTCTCTGGCTGCATGTAGTAGCCGTGTAGGATAACTCTGCCTTGTTACTACTGGGTCAATTAGGTACTACCGTATCGTTGGCATGCGTGAGCCTCCATCGGGGAAAGAGCAGCCCGCTCTGTGATAGTAAGTGTATGTGTTTTGAGTGGCTGGTAGTGCAGTGTGTGTACCTGTGTATGAAATGACCAGTGGACCTTGAGTGTACATGGTTGAGTGAACAGCAGTGTGTCAGGACTGTGTGTAAAAGGAAGTCAGTTTAGAGAACAAGTGGCTGAAGTAAAGAACATAAATAGAGACTAATAAAATCATTGTGTTTATTGAAGCTCATGTTGTTTTAGTCTATTACACGCTGCACCGCCAGATTCATCTCTCTAACCAGCCCACGCCCAACAGGCATGAAGTAGGGCCGTTTTTGAGACGTCTCTTACCCTCCAAGTTGTCGACAAGACTTCTGATTATCGTTTACAAAGCCCAGACTTGAACAGGTTGACTGTAGTCCAAGTGAGAGCGTACTGCACCCCTGTACAGACCTCTCAGCACGTCCGCTCTCGCTCCCCACTTCGTTCCAGCTAGCTTCTTCACAATATTCAGCTTCTCGGAAGCAATCTCTCACACATGCTGGATATGAACGCACATAGTCAGTTTCTGATGACCCCAAGGTACTTTGACTTTTTATCTCATGCCTGAAACTTACCGTCCATCCGTAGCTCAACTGGTTCCTTCGATATGTTACGTCCAAGATAAACCGACTTTGAGTGGTTTACCTCGAGGTTCCACATTCTGGCGTAGCAGGATAAAGTTGTTAATGCCTGCTGGAGAGTGCCAATTAGCTGTTGGCGAACTCTCCCCGATTCCCACAATACAATATCATCTGCAAACAGGAGCTTCTGATATTTCAAGAGAGCCGGTAAGTCGTTGATGTTAGTGAGGAATAGCGTTTCTGATGCAACCCTCGCTCCAGTGGAAGTTTCCTCGACAGGTTCTTACCAACACGTGTCTGTACAGTCCGTTCGTGAGGAAATTTTGTATCCACCTAAGCATATGTAAACCGACACCTAGGTTCACCCGTTTCAACTACGAACAGGGCCACCATACTGTCATGAGCTTAAATAAATACCGCTAGCGTCGACTAACCAGGTCGATTCGTGTTGCCCCATTGGAAGCCGTCCGCCACCTTCTGCATGAATAACGTAACCTGATCGATCGCATTTCGGTGCAGCCTGAAACCTCCCTGTACAGGAGCAATGAGACCTTTCGTTTCTAGGAACCATGTGAGCCTTCTATTGATTATACGTTCAGCCGCCTTTCCGACGTTGGACGTCAACGAAACGGGTCGGTAGCTTTCGCACGATCGGGGACTTTCTCCTTCTTGAAAAGTGGAGCGTTCGTTGCGACTCGCCAAGCCTTAGGGAAATCCCCTTCAGTCCAAGTACGATTGATCAATTCCAACACTTTCTCTCTGCCAATGGGGCCGAGATGTTTCAACATTTCGTTGCTGAGTCCATCTGGCCCCGGTGCCTTTCGCAGTTTCTACTTTCGAAGTGCAATACCTAGCTCTCCGTGGGCGAAAGAGTTAGTGAATGTGCTTGTCTCGTCCTCACCATAGACCATGCTGCGTTTTGCTTTGGCCTTCCTGATGCCGTCTAGAGCTTTTGACACTTCGCTCCTCTTACCTGACTTAGAGATAGCCTCGAAGGCACGGTTCAGAGCGTCCGGCCTTTTACAGTCTGTGACCACTATGCCTTGAGCCGTTTGCAGGGAAGCTGCTGCTTTTGGTTCTTTCGTCATGGTCAAGTTGTTGAGAAGGGGGGTTCAAATCATCACTTGCCTCAGATCTCATTATCTGAAAAAGAAACTTTACTTAATGCGCAAATGCAACCAACTTAAACAAATTACAGTCACTGAATTTTCGAAAAGGGGTTTGTGGTTATCCTTTCCCTCCAATACAAAAACTAAAGCAATACTATAGTTACCACTTTCTACATTTTTTAAAGCTTAAAATAATGGAAATAATGCTGGCTCACAGCGCTTGCCACAGACTCCCTAGCTGTCCTTGTTTGTGTGTACTGTCTTTCCACTAATTAAAAGAACCTATTCTAGGCTAAAAAAGAACGCCCGAAAGAATGAAAGGTCAGAATGTAATGAAGATTAATTACATACATATACATTGCAGAGGGGTGGGTAGAAAAAAATTCCTACATACCGAAAAACTCCTGGCTACGCCCATGATATAAAATGCCATTCATTTGTGGGTCAGTTTATATAGTAATGCCCTGGCCGATTTTGATACCCAGTCCGCCCCTGGACCATATCCATAAATGTTCCAGAAGTCACCCAATAAAACCTACTCAGCCCCAAAGATCACGTAAATGGACAGCCCCTTAATGTGGTAGACCACTTCATGTATCTGGGCAATATAGTGTCAAATGACGCCTCAATTTCATGGGAAGTTGATAACCGTCTGGTCAGGGCCAGTATCGCTTTTGGGCGCCTTCAGGCGAGTGTTTGGCGGAATAAATAGCTCCGCCTGCCTACAAAAATCAATGTTGATTGCATAATGCTAAATGGTGCTGCCTGTTTGGATTATTTGTTTTTCTTTTTTTTTTATCACATTAGACAATAATGTTTTTTTTTATGTATTTTCTTAACATAAGTTAAATAAGCGATTTACTAAAAAAGTCAATACATTTTTGAGAGTGTCATTTATTAACTTTGTATATAATGGGTGATATAAGTTAAGTCCGTGAATGAGTCAGTCTAAATAAAATAACAATAGTGAGTCAATAAGCATACACTCTTACATCTTTACCAACTTTTGTTTAGATCTACATCTATTTTTTTTTTTATTTATTTTGAGTTTCCTTTTAAGATAGTGTGCATTTTTATCTATAGTAATGGAAAATCAACCATAAAAAATGAAATCGATGATGTATTTATGACTAACTGAAAAATCGGCATAAAAATTTCGGCCTTCAAGTTATTAGAAGTTTTTTTTAAACTAACGTAAATCCAAAATAACATCCAATTCTTCTAAAACAGTGATACCCAACCTTTTTCGGCCGACGGGTCATTTTTTTTCTTACACTCGTGCCACGGGCCACATCAAGTCTGAGTCGGCTACTGAAACTAGAAATGAAGTTGTTACTGCGTGAGACAATTAAGTTACATGGGTCTCGCCCTATTCCTCAGTTAAAAGTTTTTTTGTTTTTTTTTAGATTTAGAAAAGTTTCTGCAGGTAGCCTAGAGTGGAAATCAAATGTCTGCATCACTTGTAATTTGACATGGAGTTTGTATGTCAATCCATTTTTGTCTAGGGTCTAGACTCCTAGGTCTATAAAATCTAATACTAGCAATACTATAGCATAATATGATAATAATAAAATAATTTTAGACAAAGAATATCATAGATCTATAAAATATACTTCTACTTCTAGGTTAGGCATACTTAGTTACTAGCAGATCTACTAATAGTTACTAAGTCTAAGATAGTCAGATAGATAGATAAATACATTTATTCTAGATCTAAAATTTCAGACTTAGAATACTAATAAATAAACCATTGTAAACTTAAAACTAGCTTTCACTTTAGCCTTAAGCATTGTAAACTTTAAACTAGATTTAGACTAGACCTTTAAAAACTAAAACCAAACAACAGCCATCATGAAATTGCTCTGGCTATTTATTCTGATAATTACTAAATGCACACTAATTGAACACATATCTAGATCAGTCAACACTAAACTTAAAAAGGAAATAGTCATTACCAATCATCACACTTTAGATCAATGCAACTTCAAAAATAATCTAACATACACATCCATAACATTAAAGAAAATTACCCAACACAAATGGAAGTTCTCATTTAGACACAGCCGAAATAAATACATATCACTCTTAATATTAATAGCAGGAGATGTAGAATCAAATTCAGGGCCTAGATCTAAAGATAGATGTAACATCTGCAAAAAAGTATGCACCATGAAACAGAAAGCCATTCAATGTGACACCTGTGATGAATGGTACCACGCATCATGTCTCCATATGAATACACCTGTGTATTATGCCTTAGGCAACAAAAACGCATCGTGGCACTGTGTACCGTGTGGGTTACCTCAGTTTACACCAGGACTGTTTGATTCCTTTGATGCAGACATTACTAATCCATACAACATCCTAAACAAAATCCTAAATCAAACTCACCAACCACTAGCCAGATGCACTCCAGTTAAATCTGCTAAAACTAATACAACACCCTCATTAAACAAACCTACTATAGAAGTAATACCAAAATACCTTAAAACCTTAGTAATAAATTTCCAAAGCATTAGGAACAAAACAGCAGACTTAGAAATTTTATTAGAATGTGAGAAACCAGACATAATTGCAGGAACAGAAACTTGGCTACATCCTGAAATTTACAATGTAGAAATTTTCAATAGTAATTATGAAATTTTTAGAAAAGATAGGGCTGATAATCATGGAGGAGTTCTTTTTGCAATAAAAAACACTCTTATAGCAGAAGAAATTACCTTACCTAACTCAAAAAATATAGAATCAACATTTTGTAAAATCAATACCACCTCAACATCCCTAATAATACAGACCACCAAATTCTAGTTTAGAATACATGCAAGAACTATGTAATCAGTTTACTACACTTAAAGAGACAAATAAAAATGCAGTTTTTTGGATTATGGGTGATTTCAACCTACCTGATATAAATTGGAGAACACTAACCATAGATAAACACCAAAACCTTAAGGACATAAATGAGCTTTTCATAGAAACTTTACACAACCTAAGTTTAGATAAAATCATTAAAAAGCCAACTAGATTAAACAACACATTAGATCTTTTCTTAACCAACAGACCTGGATTAGTAGTAAATTATGATATCATTCCTGGTCTATCAGACCATGAGATCATAAAAATACACAGTCAAATAAAAGCAGTAGCCAATATAAAACCCAAAAGAAAAATCTTACTCTGGAACAAGTGCAGCCTAACACAACTACACCAAGCTGCATTAAACTTTCAACAATCATTCTTATCAGAAAGAAACATTAACCAATCACTCGATGACCTCTGGAATTTCATAAAAAACTATCTTCATACTATTATAGAAAACTATATACCAATTAATGACACATCAAACAAAATAATAGATTGAAGAAGCTTTGGTTAATATACATGACTAAATGCATGACGCGTAGGACGTAATCGTCTTCTTTTTTGAAGTAACGTCTGTATTATATAAGATAAGAACATAAGATAAGTTGCAGCTCCATCTGGGCACTTGACACATTGGCCGCAGAGGAATTTTCGAAGCGACGGATCATCTTCATAACGTCCAGACCGTTTGTGTCATTGATTGTGACAAACGAATATTATGGAATACCCCATATTTACTCAAAGACTAGGACATGCGTGTGTTTTTCGGCCTATTTAGAAGCATTTTAGATAGTTCATGTTTAGCTGATTCTTAAATTTTCTAAGAAAATCTTCACCCCTTACCTACCCTCCTTCTGTCTTGGAAGAAAAAAAAATGGCATCGTCCTACCAGTGCTATTTGAACCCGTGTAAAAACCTTGTTTTTCGGTGTAAACAAAACAAAATGTGTCTGAACTATAAAGAAATGGACTATAAATGAAAACAATGGACTAGTTTTGTCATAGCTATCAAAATAGAGGCTCTGTTTAGCAAAGATTGTGAGGTGTTTGTTAATGTCAGAAAATATGGGGTGTTCCCTAGACGTAAATTACTCTAGATCTATTTCTATACATTGATTATGAAGATTTAATGTTTCTGATGAGCAATACTACTGTCGACAGCCATTGCCAATTATCCTACTCATGAACTAGATCTAGCTCTATTGATCACTACTCATATCTTGCCTAGATATAAATAACTGTACTAGTTTGGACTAGACATTCTAATTGGTTCTATATTCCTTTTTCATTATTCTCAAACATTCCACTAGGTATCAAATTGTGCTATTATTCACTGTAGATCTAGATCTTAACTTTTCTCTAAAGTAAGTGGTCTACCATTTACGGGGATCTTTGGGGTTGAGTTTTATTGGGTCAATTCTGGAATACGACTTCTGTTTTTTCTTTCTTATTTTTTCTTATGTTTATTGATAAAATAAAGAAGCGACTGCTTCACCTTTTTGTTGTCCAAAAATTATTTGATGACTCCTTCATTAGAATACTAAAGCAACAATAGAAACCATTCACGTTTTATTTTGTTAAATGTAAAAACATTCCATATTTTAACCTAGAGATATTGCATCATTTAATGTTTCGTACTAAAAACTTATTGAAAATACCAATAGCAATCTTAATGTCTGAACGTAACCATTTGAGAAGTTATACTGCAAAGACTTTCAACCAAGCAAATAATAGCTCAAAACTTTTAGGCAACAAATGCAATGTAAACGACTGGATGTGAGCTGCGTGTTTCTAGACATCTTAACTTCCGCTTGGAGGAACCAATCAAGTCGATCTGAGAGGAGATCAAGTTTTTTGGGCGAAAATTTAGTTAGTATCTTTCCGAAATAAGGCCCTAGGCGGATAGTAGAGGACTTTTTGGTGCCTGGCCTTTCGCCTGCCATCCAATCTATGGGTTTGCTCGCACCCGTGGTTAGTTGTTTGAATTGTATGATCTATAAGGCCGTAGACTAGAAACGACGTCTTTCGGATCGGGGTCCCAAGCAATTAGCGATTCCTTTTAAAATAATGCTTCCAATGTTTGTTGTTGTTTTTTTAGGTCACTTTTTCACCATCTTTCCAAGACACCGTAAATTAATTAGTGTAAATAAACGTCACACTGGTCAAAGGAATAAACATTTCTCTTTTCGGCATGACTGGAATTCGTTGATTTCTGAGGATGAAAGTCTACTGTTTACTCATTACTCTAAGGTTAGTGTCACGTTTATAACTACATCTATAAACTGGTTAATGCGTATTACCTAACAGCTAATATAATAATATCTACACCTATGGCACGGTAAGGGCTGCACCAGTAGCGTGCGGTGGGTTGGTCCAATGCGACCCACTTTGGGGTCTTCGGGGAGCGCCGTTAACTTACAAAGCAAGGTCCGCTACGACATTTTCTCCAAAATAAGCTTCTCAACGCATATAATATGTAATCATCAACATCATTAAGCTCCATTTGAGTGGCCTTAGACAGAAACCCTGCTGTTTTGCATGACCATACAGGTCGAGAATGTATCTTGAATAATAGTAAGAAAGGCAATGTCTTCAGTAGCAACCCTACCTCCATTATCTTAAGTGACTACGCAAACCCAGTTGCGACTTTCATATTTTCCCGCATCTCTTGTAGTCAAAGCCGTTATCTGCCGGCAGTCCATTTAAGCTTTTTCTTCCGTCTAAAATGTATGTCCCGCAGCCTTTGTGAAAGCTCTGTTTTTTTAGAGGCCATCTGCTGCCAGCGAAAAGGAGCTTCAACTTGCTAACTGGGTTGGTCTTGCGTTTTATGCAAGACAAAATCATTTCCGTTGTGTCTCTACTAGCCCGGAAACCACAATGACTTTTAGGAAGCACACTGTCTAATCTGGAGTTGGTCAATGAGTCAAGGAGTATCCTAGCTAGGATTTTCTCCGCTACTGACAATAAGGTAATGCCAAAGTAATTGGAGCAGTCTGCTTTCTCGCCTTTATGAACAGGGATATGATGGTGGCATCACAAAACTCCGGCGAAATAGTACATGCGTCCCGGCACAAATTGAAGAGGCCTCTCAACCTATCTGTGAAAGCTGCTCCATCTATTTTAAATTAATTCTACTATAGACCGTCTGAGCCAGGTGTTTTGTGTCTTGAGCTTGCCGTTTCAACCTCTAGTTTCATTTTGACTCTTTATTGAGACTCCTGAGACACAAACGCGTCCGCGTATCTTTGTATGTTTTCTGAAAGCTCCAGCCACCAGTTGTTCTTTAATTCACGAACTTTTGTGTGCAATGGACATAAAGAGTGGCTTTGGTCTGCGTAATCCACATACCATTATAAAAAAAGATTACAAAGAGAGTTTCTGTTATCTGAGGAGGCCCCTTTCGAATTCACCAATGGACCAGGAATATTTAAGCCAAAGTCCTGTTTTGATCGTTTAAGGTAATACAATTACGATACTTTTGCCTTTGTGACCTTAGATGCAAGTTTTTTGTATCAATGCGTTAATCTATGAATGAATTGACTGATTTATGAAGAAGTCTGTGACCTTTTTTAGAATACGTACCTCCCCTAAAGTTTTTCATCTAAAAGTGGTTATTGTTTTTAAAAATCTGCTTGCATTTATAATTTTAAAAATTAGATGGTTCACTTTCGGAAAAGAAAAAAGTAGCTGTTGCATCAGAACTTTGAATGATCTAAAATATCATGATGTTCGATTTTCATTTTCTTTCTAGTTTCTGAGATCTAAACGGGACAGACGAATAGACCACACAAAACTAATAGCGGCTATTCTCCTTTCGGGGGCCGCTAAAATACCTAGCGCAGCCTGGATCTCTAGCAGTGTAACATAAATCCTACGTAAACTTGAAATACGCTAGCCTAAATAGTTATTGAAGCAAGTCACGAATACATTAGGTTTTATAATAATTTTGATTATGCGATTGTTATTTATGTTAAAAGAATATAATTTATTAAAAACAACATAAGCGTCAAAAGATTTTAAAATTGGAAATGTATGGGACACTGCATTAGTGTGCAAGGCATAAAGCCTGACACAAAGAAGATCAACGCTATTCTGGAAATGAAGAAAACAGAAAATAGCCAGGAAGCAAGAAAATTATGTGGAATGGTGCAGTATTTGTCAAAATTTGTGAACAATCTAGCCGAAGTGTCTCAAGCATTAAGAGAACTAACAAAGAAAGATTGAAATTTTAGGTGGACTGAAAAATGGGAAGTGACATTCAACAAGATAAAAAAAATGATTACCAATACTCCAGTCCTTATATTCTACAACCCTGACAAGAAACTTGAAATACAAGTGGACAGTAGTCAACATGGACTTGGAGCTGTACTAATGCAAGAAGGACAACCAATAGAATTTGCCTTTAGAGCATTGACACCAACTGAAAAACGGTGGGCTCAGATTGAAAAAGAACTACTTGCCGTAGTTTTTGGGCTAGAAAGATTTAATCAATATACATTTGGAAGACATGTCATAATAATAAATGATCTTAAGCCACTTGCAAACATCTTAAGGAAGCCTCTAAACCAGGCTCCAAGAAGATTACAAAACTTGATGTTGAGGAGCAATCGTTATGATTTCTCATTTCAGTGAGTAGAAGGAAACAGTTTACACATTGCTGGCACATTATCACGACTGTGCAATCAGGAGGAGAAGCACGATGAAGTTTTTAACATATGCCAGACACAAGTTGTGGACATACCGGATTCGTTATTAGAAAGAATAAAACAAGAAACAGACTTAGATGACACAGTAAGTAAATTATCAAAGCAAATTATGAATGGATGGCTTCAAAGAAAACAAGAATTAGACAACACGATAAAACCATATTTTGATTTTGCGGATACTTTGGGACTTATTAATGGAGTAATTTTGAAAAGAGAAAGAGTAGTCATACCTTTCAGTATGCGTCAAGAAATGAAGAAAAACCTGCACACAGAACACATTGCATATGATGAAATGATGAGGAGGGCCCGACAGACGATATTCTGGCCAGGCATGGCTGATGAAATAAAGCAGATGACAGAGACATGCACTGCTTGTCAAGAAAGAAAACCTATGAACTAGAGAGAAACACTTATACAACATGATGAAGGAAATGTTCCATGGGAAAAAGTTGGATGGAAGACAGTATCTAATAACTGTTGATTATTACTCTAATTTTATTGAGTATGATTATCTTTCAACAACAACATCACAAGATGTGGTTGGAAAATTGAAAGGACAATTTGCTCGTTTTGGTGCTCCAAAAATGTTAGTAACAGATGGCGGTCCACAATTTAGTTTAATTTTTTTTAGATTCACAAAGCGATGGAACATCAATCACATCAGATCAGATCCTGGTTATTCGAGAACAAATGGGAAGGCTGAAGCTGCTGTAATTATAATGAAGAAATTAATACTGAAAACTAAACATAGTGGTGATGATCCTTATGAAGCTTTACTGGAACTCAGAAACACACCTCGGCAATGTACTGGATTTAGCCCAGCTGAAATGTGCCTCAAAAGAAGTCCTCGGACATTGATTCCCAGCACTTCAAAGTGTTTAAGTGAACATGTTGTAGCTGAGAAGAAAGAGAATTACAAACCACAAGTAAAAAGACAATATGATAAGCAAGCTCGGAATTTACCAAAACTCCATCTAGGGCAAACTATTTATTACCAAAACCCAGGTCAAACAGGATGGTATCCTGAAATCATCAGGGAACAACCATCTCCAAGATCTTATAAGATCAAGGGAGATAATGGAGGATTATACATACGCAACATATTTCATATTAGGCCAAGGAAAACTATTTTGAAAGACACTGATGTCATGGATGGAAATGTCTTGGATGATGATGATGATAATGAAAGGCCAGATTTCTCTGATAACGGTTCTCAACATGCAGCACAGTCTGAAGTAGTTTCTCATGTACCAGACAATAATTGTGATAGAAATAAGCCAGCAAGAATTAGCACTCAAGAAACAAATAGACCTGTGTGGCATAGGGATTATGATATGTACTAAGAATTTTTATGACAATATTAATATTCATGTTGAATTATTTATTCTATATGTTACACTCTCAATTGAAATTTATTTTTATTTTTAGTTGTTACAATATTTATAAAATAAGATGTGTTATTACTTTGTTATTTTAACTGCAAATATTTCTGATATATGTTTTGTTGGCTATAGAAAGGGAAGGATGTTGATGTGTGTTTTATATAGGTTGCACCACTCAGTGTTTGGGAGTAACATCCCTTGTAACTGTTGTTGACAACCAAGATGGCGTTTGATTAGACAGCTGATTTCATGTCTTATAATTTATATCCATAGTCTCGTTATTATTCGTTTATGATAATAAACAGTTACAAATAGAAAAATTCTAACAAAAATAGTTAATCAAACAATAAAAAATCAATTATTTATTTATTTCTGACAAATTAATTTATTATAAATCAAATGACATTTTTTCTTAGTAGTACTAAATAAATTAGCATTTTGAGTATTCAGATACGCCCATTGTATCCAGGGCCGGCCTTAGACCACTGCAACCTATGCAGCAGCAGTGGGCTCTGCACTTTCTTAGGGCCCGCGCCATTCTATGTGTAAATAATTATATTAAACCATTTTAACTTAAAATAGGGTTTTCGCGGCCTCGTGATATTCCATGATCTCATGGAAATCTCCTGAAAACAAAAAATCTCATACATTCGTTCGCCATTAGTGCAACTCTATTCTTGATATCACTTGCTTCTAAATATAGATCTATACACAAGCCAATGTTTTCATTAAAAAAATTGGATTCAGCTCAATTAGCTATTTTCAGGTCCATTCATAATATTTTTTTATTCATGAATTCATGCATTCGCTTTACTTATAACATTATTATTTTCTTTAATTGTTTCTAATGCATTATATCAGTAACTATATCAGCAATACGCAAGTTAAGCCCCGCGGGCATCGGGTAATATCTGTTTGGTATATATATATATATATATATATATATATATATATATATATATATATATATATAAATATATTGTTATAAACCTGGTGGTGGCACAGATGGGGGTAGTAGTGTGAGTGTGTAGTCAGCCGACGCAAATCGCCCCAGGCCAGCGCTAGACGAGCGGTCAACCGTGACGAGTTACGACGATCGGCCGAGAGGAGTGTCAACATGATTGTTCAGGAAGGATCGACATCGTGAACAGAGCTCAGTAGCGTCACGAGAGTTGTAGTCATCTGACCACCTAGAAACGTCGAGCGGCGTTCTTTCCAGTTCGAGAAGGCATGTAGGGACCCTATATAAGAGCGAAGGTATCAGAGGCGAGTCAGTCACAACTTCCCGATCTACAGTTCGTTACAACGGCTCAGTACAAGTCCGAGACGAGACAGAGAGAGACCGGTGCAAGAGTTGATACGGCGGAGAGATATTTGTACAGTCTTGTGTTACGTGCTGCCAATTGTACAGTATTGGCTGTTATTTTATTGACATTAAAGTGTTACGTTACTTTGGAGCCCTGAGTTGTCAAGTTCCTTAAGTTGGTGGTGTATGGTGCAGTTTGCAGAGAGCCTGGATAGTGAGATTCGTAACAACTGGTGTCAGAAGTGGGATCTGCTATGGCTACTACGAAAACGTTAGACCAACTCCTTGTGAAGGAACTGAAGGAAGAGCTCCGTGGTCGGGATCTGAAGACGAGCGGCAACAAAGAAACCTTACAAGCACGCCTTCATGAAGAACTGATGAAGGAAAATGAAGATCCGGACACATATCTTTTTGAAGTCGAACCGGACTTGCTGGAACAGATCACCAGTAGCATGGCAGCTATGCAGGAACAGATGGCAGCTATGCAGGGACAGATCGCTAGTAGCAAACAGGAGCAGATGGCAGCTATGAACTCGGGGCAAGAAAGCACCAATTCCAAGATAGATGTCATGGCCTCGGGAATCAAAACCGAGTTATTGGCTATGAACCAACGCTTACATGCTGTGGAGGAGAGAATCACCACCATTGACGAACAGGTAAATCAGAGGGTCGACGCAGTGGAGAAGGCAATCGAAGAAATGAAAACGCAAGTTCACTGTAAGCACACTAATGCACCGGAAGCAAGTATGACGTCATTGGTGCCTGAAAGCTCCGGGAAAATGAAGCCCCCCGTATTTGATGGTTCCGTGTCCTGGTCAGTGTACAAGAAGCAATTTGACGCAGCGGCCAAAGTTAACAAATGGAACAGTGAGGAAGAGAAAGCAACTGCCCTTGTGTTATCTTTAAAAGGAAAAGCCTCCGAATTGCTCCAGTCCTTACCGAACCAGCAAGACTTCGCCGCCCTTGTCCAGGCTATAGAACTCCGATACGGGGATGAACATCTGCAAGAAGTATATCGTGTGCAACTAAAAACCAGACAACAGCGACCCGATGAAACACTACTGGAGCTAGAGACAGACATCGAACGCCTCGCGCGTTTGGCCTACCCAACAGCCGCACAAGATTTTCTGGAAGTCATTATCACAGACGCCTTCATTGATGCGCTTCGAGACCCCGAGTTAAAGAAAGCCACCAGAGTTAGTGGTAGACGTAAGGCCAGTGAAGCCCTCGTATACGCTCTCTCATATGAAGCCGCTAAAGACTCATCTGGGAGCGTTCATCAAGGCCGAAAGTTGGAAGTCAAAGAAGAAGAATTCGCACAACTTGTTAGAAGGGTGACAGAGGCACTAGATGAACGACGAACAAACCTGATACCAGAAAATCAACCTAGGGCTCCTGTACGATGCTGGAATTGTGGTGAACTCGGTCATATACAAAGAAGCTGCACTAGAAGATTTCCACAAACTGGAACCCATTACAGACCAGAAAGGTATGCACGACCAAGTTCTCGGGGCTACCAGGGAAACTAGCACGCGCCGGCTTCAAGGGGCGGAACCCGGCGACACAGAGAATGAGAGCCCCTCCAACCATCATCCCGGTCGCCGTGCTAGGACAGAGTAAGAGTCTGAAAATCAACGGGAAAATTGGATGTCAAAATTATCACTTCCTCCTAGATACTGGTGCCTCACGATCAGTCATCCGGACGGATAAAATGGACAGTAGCAAGAAAAAGTCAGTTAGAGCCTACTCGTTGAAAACAGCCAGTGGAGAACTGATGCCCATAAAAGGCCTGATCGACATAACGGTCGAGATCGGGAATCAGTCATTCGAACACGAATTCTTGATTGCTGACGTCACAGATGACTGCATAATAGGGCTCGACTTCATGCTGAAATATGGCCTTTCCTTAAATATCGGCGGAGGCACTTTACAATGTGGAGACCTCGAAGTTCCCTTGCTTGGCGACGAGAATGAAGAGGATGGCCGAGTCAGAAGGATTAAGTTGGTAGAAAATACAACCTTGCCTGCTAAGTCCGAAATGATCGTTTGGGGAAAAATTGAGGACGGCTATCCCACGACAGGAACAGCACTGGTAGAAAGCTTGGACACCAACCACAACGGGATAGCAGTAGGAAAGACACCAATCACGATTGGGAAAGACCTAATGGTACCCGTAAGAATTATGAACCTCGGTACAGTAGAGAAAGACTTTCGGAAAGGTAGCACCATCGCTGGTTGCCATGCTCTTGAAATGATAAGAAACTGTAGCAGTGAAAACCCCGTCGAAAGACTCGAGTCCAGTGAACCGCAGGTTACTAAATTTCTGACAGAAGTCAAAACGACATTGTCGAGAGAACAGTACACCAAAGCAGAACAATTCCTCAGAGAATTTTCTGACATATTGCCATCTGATGAAATGGACTTTGGGCGGACAAATCTAATCCAGCATCGAATAGACACAGGAAACACTAGGCCTATACGAAAGCAACCACGTCGCCTGCCGCTAGCAAAACACCAAGAAGCTATGGACATCATAGAACGAATGAGACAGCAAGGGGTTGTTGAACCATCCAACAGTCCATGGTGTTCACCCATCGTCTTGGTAAAGAAGAAAGATGGATCCACGAGATTTTGTGTCGACTATCGATTATTAAATGACGCCACACACAAGGACAGCTACCCGCTTCCTAGGATTGACGACACATTGGACACACTTGCTGGGTCACAGATCTTTTCCACCCTTGACCTGAAGAGCGGCTACTGGCAAGTAGGACTACACCCCGAGGACAGGGATAAAACGGCCTTCTCTGCCGGTAATGGTCTCTGGCAATTTACCGTGATGCCTTTTGGACTCTGCAACGCCCCAGCCACCTTTGAAAGACTAATGGAGCATGTGTTAAGAGGACTCAACTGGACCACGTGTCTTGTCTACTTAGATGACATTATCGTCATAGGCAGAACCTTCGAGGAACATATCGCAAACCTGAAGGAAGTATTCGAACGAATCAGAAACGCTGGGATGAAGTTGAATCCAAAGAAGTGTTCCTTGTTCAGAAGGAGCGTCAAGTACCTTGGGTACATCGTGTCGAAGGAAGGAGTCAGCACAGACCCGGATAAAGTTGAAGCCGTAAATGAATGGCCGATCCCCGCTAATATCCAGGAGTTAAGAAGCTTTCTTGGACTTTGTACGTACTACAGACGTTTCGTACCAAACTTCTCTAGCCTCTGTAGCTCCCTTCATCAACTGACAGAACCGAAGCGGCCGTTTATTTGGACAACGGAATGTCAGGAGGCCTTTGAGCGACTTAAAAAGGCTCTTGTTTCATCACCCATTCTGGCCTACCCAATACCAGGTGAGACGTTCATACTTGACACCGATGCGAGCTATATTGGAATAGGCGCTGTCTTATCCCAAAAGGTAAATGGAACTGAGAGAGTCATAGCCTACTTTAGTCGGAGATTGTCCAAAGCCGAGAGAAACTACTGTGTCACAAGGCGTGAGCTATTAGCAGTTGTGGATGCCATACAACATTTCCACAAATACTTATATGGGCAAAAATTCATCCTTAGGACAGATCACGCAGCTCTTCAATGGCTGTTGTCATTTAAAAATCCTGAAGGACAAGTCGCCAGGTGGATTGAACGTTTGCAAACCTATGACTTCGAGACACAGCACCGAAAAGGCCAAACTCACCAGAATGCTGACGCGCTGTCTCGACGGCCTTGCAGAATGGAATGTAAACACTGCAGCAAGGTTGAAGAAAAGGGGGTTATCATCGATTGCCAACGTCTTGGAGTACAAGCTTGTGGATATTGGTCCGACGAAAGAATCCGAGAAGACCAGTTAAAAGATGAAGATGTGGCTCCCATTCTGCTTATGAAGGAAGACGGACAAAGACCGGAATGCCATCACCTTTCTGATAAAGGAGCTGCTACCAAGGCATATTGGGCGCAATGGGACCCACTGACAATTGACAACGGAGTTCTCAAGAGGGTCTGGGAACCCGCAGATGGAGAAAGCAATCGCTTGCTCGCCAATCTCAGAAAACGGATGGAGAAAACCCACGCTCTTGCCCGCAGGAACATCAAGATCAACAGTGACCAGGTGAAGACAAGGTACGACAAACGGGCCAATGCCGCTGGGTTTCAGTAGAACGATCTGGTGTGGCTGTACAACCCACAAAGACGAAAAGGCAAGTCCCCAAAGCTTCAAAAAGACTGGGAAGGACCCTACCGCGTGATAAAAAGAATCAACGATGTCGTGTATCGAATACAGAAGAGCCCAAGGTCGAAACTGAAGGTCGTCCACATCGACAGACTCAACAAGTACTATGGTGAAGCCGGATCTGCCCGGGATCTAAGGAGGGGGCAGTGTTATAAACCTGGTGGTGGCACAGATGGGGGTAGTAGTGTGAGTGTGTAGTCAGCCGACGCAAATCGCCCCAGGCCAGCGCTAGACGAGCGGTCAACCGTGACGAGTTACGACGATCGGCCGAGACGAGTGTCAACATGATTGTTCAGGAAGGATCGACATCGTGAACAGAGCTCAGTAGCGTCACGAGAATTGTAGTCATCTGACCACCTAGAAACGTCGAGCGGCGTTCTTTCCAGTTCGAGAAGGCATGTAGGGACCCTATATAAGAGCGAAGGTATCAGAGGCGAGTCAGTCACAACTTCCCGATCTACAGTTCGTTAAAACGGCTCAGTACAAGTCCGAGACGAGACAGAGAGAGACCGGTGCAAGAGTTGATACGGCGAAGAGATATGTGTACAGTCTTGTGTTACGTGCTGCCAATTGTACAGTATTGGCTGTTATTTTATTGACATTAAAGTGTTACGTTACTTTGGAGCCCTGAGTTGTCAAGTTCCTTAAGTTGGTGGTGTATGGTGCAGTTTGCAGAGAGCCTGGATAGTGAGATTCGTAACAATATATATATATATATTATATATATATATATAAATATATATATATATATATATATATATATATATATATATATATATATATATATATATATATAATGTACTTATGTATAGGTTTTATAATTTTAACAAAATGTTTTCGCAGGAAATTTTTCCTTCAGCTGACCTTTTAGTCAGATATTTTCAAGATTATCAAAAGAAACTGGATATCAAAGTTAAGTTTAATACAGAGGTAATTTGTTAAGTTTTTTTTTTACAATTCCTCTATTCAGCTTGCAAATTGATGGGCACAGTTTTGTGCTCGCAGTTCTCAAAAGCGGATCTAACGAAATTATTAGATATATGACAGCTGATAATATATTTTATAAAATGTATTATTTAAGCGATTTTTTCATATACACCACTTCTTAAACAATCGGTAAATTACGGACACAATGTTTAATATATGTTAATAAAGAAAGATAATTTAGTTTCACCATGACTTCTTCATTTATATTTGTAGAATTTACAAAAATGTTTACAACAAATATAAATATTTATCAACTTAGTTTGTTCTGGTACACTAGCTACTTAAATTAAAGTGGACTTTTATGTTTTGTCTGTTGGGCTGTCGGTAGGTCTCGTTTAGATCACAAAAAAGGCCATATATATTTAGTGTAATTGTACATACATAAATAGAATTTCAAAATCCGGAACAACTCTATTTTTATAATGAGTTTTTTGTGACGTTTAGGCAAGAAAATCAAATGTAATTTAAGTTTTAAGAGCAATACCAAACATTCATTGGCGTTAATTTGCTTTTCACAAAAACATCCGGAACAACCTATTATAGCGATGTTAATGAAGTAAAGTTAAAGATGAAATCATATTTTCAATAGCCAATTGTTTGAAGTTGACTCCTCATGACAGATTTAAACTTGTTCCGGATATTGTTGTCTAAAAAGAAAAAACGAAAACAAATGTACGTCCATTGATTGTTTGAAATCTTTCATCTGCTTTATTCTATTAATATAATAATAATTTCTTTAAGCACTCCACTACCTACATAATACTACCAAGTGTGTTTTGTTTCAAAGATTCTCTAACAACCAGTCTAATTGCTTCACGTGTGACTCAGGTATTGTTTCCTTTGAAGCGACAAAGACGAGCAACTGGCACCTAAACATAATCTTCGGGCAGTAGAGGCTCGTTAGCCTTGGCTGGTTAACCAACAATGAGAAGAAAAACTTGGAATTCAAACCACTACTGCCTTGCATAAACCCAAACATGGGAAAAACTTCGGAAGTCAACCGTAAGGAAAATCAGGAGCCAGCGACACTTAAGCATTTTGCAGCACATAGTGCTACACCCTGGCAGAGCCTGCGATGCCGCTAACTAAACAGTATCGGCACTTGCCGTTTCTTTGGATAATTCAATGCGTTGATAGGGGGTAAACGCTGTATGGACGACATTCCCGGGCATTAATTTCATTTCTATGAAATAAATCCATAGTCCTTTCGTGATTGAAGTGTGCCATATAAATATAGGTTAAGAATGTTTGGAAGCTTTGTAAACTTTAAATTGATAATACATGTGATTGGACTGTTACACTGTATCATGATAACAAAATAATGATATCATAATGATGGAACAAAAAGGAGCAATAACATTTTACGTAATAAATATTTGACTATAAATTATATTTATTCTTTGAATTAAATTATAACTTCATGATTACTAAGCCCAGCAACAGCTTTTGCAGTTATTAATTATATAAAAAAATGGCTATATTGGTTTGTATTATTGAATATTTAACAAAACATCTTTTTACTACAGGTGCGACAGATATTGAGAGTCAAACATCATAACACTAGCTTATATCAACTGAAGGACAAGTCAGATCAAGTTTACTATTGCAAGTATGAAGTTGTCTTCCATATTGTTAGTACTGCAATGCACGGACATTCTTTTCTCTGCTAAATAATAGTTAGGCAAACAAGAACAAATATGCACATATAATGTACTTTTATTTTATTTTTTTTGTTGTTGTTTTTTCTGTAAATCTTTAATAGCAAGGCTACTACATTGCAAAACGCATACAAGAATAATATTTTCTTTTTGTTTAGTTATTCACAGCATTATTTTGATAAATAACAGAGCTTTTTAAATAATTATTAGCAAAGTATAATTATTCCCCTTTAAACAATGTGTTACTATACATGCACAAACACATTTATATATATATATATATATATATATATATTTATATATGTGTGTGTGTGTGTGTGTGTGTCTGCGTGTGTGTGTCTTTTTAGTCCTCCATATTTTTGTACGTTTTTTGTTTTTTTTTACCAGCTTACATTTTTTTTTCTATGCGCCGTATCATTCTTCACAGTCTGTGACTGACCTCATTAGCTCTCTCTTTAGTCTATTCACCATACTGCGATTTTGTTTTCGTGACTCCACTTTGTACTCGGTCCCAGTGGGGAAGGAGGTTCCGTTTCCATGACCAGTGGTAGCCTATCTATCTGTACAGTGGTAGCCTATCTATCGGACCAGTGGTAGTCTATCTATCTGACCAGTGGTAGCCTATCTATCTGACCAGTGGTAGCCTATCTATCTGACCAGTGGTAGCCTATCTATCTGACCAGTGGTAGCCTATCTATCGGACCAGTGGTAGCCTATCTATCGGACCATTGGTAGCCTATCTATCTGACCAGTGGTAGCCTATCTATGCTTGACCTTGTTTCTGGTGATCAGTAGTCTCCTAGTCACCCTCCCTCAAAATGAGCTCAATTAGTCCAAGGTTAAAGCAGTTGATGTTTTTATATCTCTTCTATAGCCATTCTTGGCGGGAGGTAGTGGCCAGATGATTTTTGTGCTGTGATCGTTATGACCATTTGGTGGTAAATGATTTGGACACCTTAATGTTTATTTTATTGTCTTTAAAAACAAAATCCCTTTTTGTATGCGTGTTTGTGTACAAGCGTATTTGTTTTGTGAAAAACAATAGAGTTATTTTAGCCACTTACATTTTAGCTTTAAGTTTGTAATGTAATCAATGTTTGCTTACTTTACAAAGACTCATGTCGTCTGGGTTTTAATATTGTCAAAAAAGAGTAACAATGATTTTAAAGAATCAACGAATTTTTTCAGCAAGACATAAAAAAGTTTAATTGCTGAATAGAGTAACGTAATAGTATTGTTATAACTCTGCCATGCGCACCGTAATCCAGGCTAGAAGGTGCGCACTGTGATAGACTAGACCTAAAAGGATGTCAACATTAGAAAGAGAACGATTTCCGCCCAAGTAGAGAGCCAATATGTAGAGATTGTGCCTAAGATAGATGTTGTTTTGTATTCCTGTGATGTCGAGTAATTAAACGTGTATGTCTCGTTGAGTTGCCTCGCTTAAGTTATTACAGTATAGTGAAAATTAAATGTTAATTGTGAAAAAAAAAATCTATACTAACGATATAGTTTAGGATGGCTGCCTAGTCACGTTGTATGCGCTATGGACTGTCGTTCGTTTGTGTCGATGGTCCAGGGCTCATACCCTGCCCGCTGTCATCCCCCGTATTCCTTAGGGAGGTTTGGACCAGGAAGTAAATGATCTTCAACTCTGAAGGAACATTTGTCACCGGGCATTAAAATAGCACTATGCCATGAGCCACTGCCGTTCTTTCGGTGTGGTAGAATAATGGAAATTTCCAATCAACCCCCCACAAAGAATCTTCCTCACGGAATGGGAGAATTTGTGACTGTTCTGTTTTTAGCGGCCCCCGTAAGGGGAAAAGCCGCTATTAGGTTTGTGCAAAATGTCCGTCTGTCCGTCTGTCACAGTCAGATCTCGAAAACTAGAAGAAATATGAAAAATATTATTTCATCATTAAATGCGGCTTGAAAAGTTTAGGTGCAACGGCTACTTTTGGTTTTCCAAAAGCAAACCGTTTAATTTATAAAATTAATTATGCAAGCGATTTTTTCTTAAAAATACACCAATTCTAAAACAATTACGTAAATGTAAGGGAGGCAATGTTACAATATGCTAACAGTATCACGCAGTCAAATATATTTATAAAATGTACAGGAAATGTTTACAACAAATATAAATAATACTTAAAGATTTTTTTTTCGGTCAACTAGCTGCACAAATTAAAAGAAAACATTTCTGTTTGTTGATAAAGGCTAATAATGCACTTTGTATGTAAATATCATGCACATTTTTAAAAATGGACTTTTTATGCAGCGACTTTCGTGCAGTAGCGTAACGTCGCAACATAATAAAGTGCTAAACCAATTCCTTAAACTTTTTTAAAAAATCAGATTTTATTTATTTTTTGTTTAGTGCCCCCCATCCGAATAAAAGAAGCTTATTTTTGTGCGTTTTGTATGTTGGTCGGTCTGTCCGTCACGATTAGATTAACAAATATTACTAGAAGCTATTGTAAATCTGATTTAACCTTTAATTTTTCATTCAGAAATATTGTAATAGTTTTAAGTGTCTATAATAGATTGTTCCGGATGTTTTGTGAAAAACAAATCAATGCCAATGAATATTTGTTTGCTCTTCTAACTTATAGTAGATTTTATTTCCATGCTTAAACGTTGCAAGAAACACATGATCTTTAATATATTGTTCCGGCTTTTTAATGTAAATAGCATATAAATGATAAATAAAAATATCTATATTGATTTATATTTCATTAACTATAAAGTTGTTCCGGATATTGTTTTATAAAAAAATAAATTATGTCAAATGATTGTTTGAAATCGCACAATTGACTAATATTACACTAATATTCTTTGACACTACGTCACTATAGTTTATTTATCAACATAAATTGTTCCGAATTTTTAATTTAAAACTAATTTATGTCAAATAATTTTATTTTTTTCAAAAATATCGATTTTAAAATAAGAAATAATTTACTAGAAACGATTATTGAAAATCAATTTTTAGACTTATTTTACAGTTCATTTTCTTGCCGAAAAATAATAAAAGTTGTTTAATCGGTAAAGAATGTCCGGATTTTGTTTCGAAAAAGAAATCGACCTACATTACCTTAATTTTCTTACAAATTGTCGCCAAAAATTATCCGAATTTTATATGAAAAATCTAATAACGCTAATAAATGTTTGAAATCCCTCTTCTAATAAATAAAACAAATAATTTTCTTATTTACGAAAATTGGTTGTTCCGGATTTTTTATGAAAAATAGTTTAACTCTATTTATGTAAAATCGCACGTCTCTCTCACAATACATTTAACTTTCTAGCTAAAACGTTAGAAAATCTAATTATCGTTAATTTAATGCTCCGATTTTTAAGGAAAACAACTTCCTAACACCAAAGTATGGTTTGAAAAAATCTCCATAAGGGTATGGTACATCTAATTTTCATAACAGACCATCCCACAAATTTAATTAACGGCATTTGATTAATCCGGAATTCTTATTTTCTCTCTATAAATATATAAAAATCCGGAACAATCTATAATAGAAACTGAAAACTAATGCGATGTTTCGGAAGGGAAATTAAATTTTTAATCAGATTTTCAATAGTTTTTTGTCTTTTTTTTTCTCGCTATTAACTTAACGGACAGACAAACTGACAGACAAAACAAAAAAAAAGCGCCTTTATCCTTTTATAATATATATTAAGTCTAACTAGCCGATCAAATGAAATGCTAAAAGAAATCACTCGGTGCACCAATGTCTATGATCCCTCAACAAGCTGCTCGTATAGATATGTTTTAGTCTAACTAGGCCGTGTGACGTAGTGGATTTTTTTCCTTTGACGTCATATGGAATACATTCTTAAAATGCTAAAACAACCCGGTATAGTAATGTTTATTAAACCTCGTAATGTGACTCGCATTTTAAAAAGACATAATAGTTAGATTTAGATCTAATCTAGATTTTTTACACTAGATCTAGATTTTTTTTTACACTAGATCTAGATTTTTTTCTTACACTAGAGCTAAATTTTTAAAAGTTCTAATAAAAAGCATTATAGAATCTAGATCTAGAATTTCTTGGTCTAGTTTAGAATGTTTGTTGTTTTACATGTTTCGGATGTTCCTTCAGAGTTGTAGTCCAAACCTCCCGTAGGACGACGGGGGATGGGAGCGGGCAGGGTTTGAACCTGGGACCATCGATGAATCCAAACGACAGTCCAGCGCGCAAACCTCACTACCAGACAGCCATGATTTAGAGTAGATCAAGATCTATAATTTTAATTTCTAGGCTTAAAGTGTAGATTTTTATTTCTAAAGTCTAGATTGTCAATATGTCAATATTGCAATGTTATACAATAATAAAAGTAATCTACTATTTTAATATTTTATATTGCAATAAGTCTATTAATTGATTATCTAGTGTTTTTTTTTATATAAATCTTATCTAAATTACATCTACATTATCCCAAATATATTCCCACTCCCACTCAATATTTAATTAAAGCAATTAACTATAGTCACCTAATTCTCTGAAGCGTAGCCAATGGGGTTTTGAACTTAAACCAGATGGTTTTGACGATAAATACAGATCTTAAGCAACTGCAGTCACCTAATTCCATGAGCGTAGCCAAGAAGGGTCGTGAGGTTAACTTCCCCTCCTCCGCGAGGGTTGTGGCCTCATGTGTGCAAAATTTTAAAATGACGCCCCCTTACCCTTTTTTTTTCCCTAGAAAAAAAAATATACGCTGGAGCCTGAACGCTGTACTAACATTTCTTACACCATTTAAAACCTTGTTTATAGACCAATCGTTTTTTTTTCCTTTTATAATCGCACCGTTGTTGTATCCTTCATGTCCTCTTAGTTTTTTTTCTCCAATTTTAACTTTGCATTTTTGTCTACTACAAAGCTATAAAACCCTTCTCCAGTTCATGTATTTCTACATGAAGTGTCTAAGAAACAGAAGCAATATTAATAAAGATTAGTTCCGTATGAGACATATCTAGTGTAGTGCAGGTGGAGGTCGGTCGGTGGGAATGACAGATTGCATGGATCGTGCTCCCCACAAAGCAATCCACACTGCTCTCTGCAGGTGCCGCTTTCTCCTTCTGATCCAATGATCTGCCTTTGGTTAATGGGACGTCGTTTTCGTTATCTGGCCTTTCTCTTTGTCACCACCGACGGCAGCCTCATGGCAAGAAGCGAGGCAGTGGATGTCATGGCGGTGGTCATCAAGACCATTTGTCTCCAGCAGGGTTTCTAGATGCGCCATAGGCCCCCACCTGTTGTATGTTATCATCATAGCACAAAATTTTTAACGTACGTGGTAATTACTTGTCTTGTTTGAAATACGAAACAAAAACACTGTATTTGACTGACTTGGTGGTACAAGCTGAATTAGTCCTTTTATAGGTCGCCGCTTTAAAGTAAGTTTCTAACCAACACTGGATAACTAAACAATCTTCTGTTTTCATACGCACTTCACTAGCAGAGTGTGTGTTTTTTTAAATATAAATGCTATTAAAAAAGCGATTACGGTAATAATCACCCAGATATCCCTTTCTCTCTCTCCCTCCCTCATTTCAGACCCTTCCAGATAAATGATAGGATCATAGCGTATTAAGAAAGTTAAAAGCCTGAAATAGTACTTTACAAAATTAAATGATAAAAATATTTCTAATCACACATTTATTATTGCAGTTGTCTAGATTTATTATAAATTTAATTAAATGACTGATCCGAACTAATTGATATAATTACACTTCGTATAACTTTTTTTTATGCTTTTATGTTGAGTATTTTTTTATGTGCCGTTTAAGGAGCACGAGGCCTTGGACAGTTGCCTTCGTCGCCTACACATTGCACCGCCTCTGAATTTAAGTATCATTTATCACCAACCCCCGATTTTTCACCTTAAATAATAGTTCTACAAATTAGTCTTTGTTTTTAGATTCTTATTAAAATATTTAATAGTATCTATATTTTTTTGTCTTTTTTTAGCGGCCCCCGAAAAGGGAAAAGACGCTATTAGTTTTGTGTGGTCTGTCCGTCCGTCCGTCCCGTTTGGATGTAGTCAACTAGAAAAGATATTAAAAATCCGACATCATGATATTTTAGACCATTCAAATTTCTGATGAATCGGCTATATTTTTTCTTTTCTGAAAGCGAAAAATTTAATTTTTAAAATCAACTATTCAAGAAGTTTTTGTTTTTTTTAATAAAAATACACCATATTTACAACTATTCACCATTAATAGTAATTAAAAAAAACGGAGGCTATCTCTTTGAAACTATTTCACACGACACCACCAACTCAAAGAACTTGACAACTCGGGGCTTCAAAATAACGTAACAGTTTAATGTCCAATAAATCACAGCCAATATTGTACAATTAACACAGACTACAAATATTTCTTCATTAACAGCCGTCCCACCGTATAACTCTTGCAATGGTCACCACGTATATTACCGGACGTAATGCACCGTACAGAATCACGCCGCTGAACCAAGTCGTTTGTAGTTAACCCGCTATAGTGAACCGTCTTGATGTGATTTTATTTTTATCTGTAATGCTAAACATACTATATATTTACCCACTACCACTCACACATTGATCAAGAGATATCTTAAACTGTCGTACGGTTCCGCATGAAATTTCGTACACATGTTTCTTTTACCTTGTAGGCGTTTGCTACGAACAGTTTTTAAAAGATTCGCAACCCGATCTTCTAGTAGACTTATATTTAGAAAGACTCGGACTGATTGATACACCAATCAATTCTCACACTTGCCGTGAATGAAAAAATACGCAAATTTAACCAGTTATATTCTTCTGTGTGCTTCGGAAAACTAAGCACTTTTCAATTTACCAAAAACGACTTTTTATTTATTTTTAATATATATAATTAAAATGGCGTCTTCACCCAATTTAATTTTAGCCCTTCAACCTACATAAAAGTTAAAACGGAATTTATAACCCCGATCTAAAGATTATTTTTAAAATACCTCTATTCCAACTAGTTACTTCGTGGAACCCGGAACCTTCTGGATGGGTGAAAACTGGACAAGGATCTCGAAAATAGCTCTAACGATTTTCTTAGAAATCTGACATTGTGTATATCGTTGGGAAAAGAATTACTAGCACATTGGCAATACTGGGAAAACTCTGGTTTGACCGTAGTAAATTTTCAAAGTAAAAATAAATTAATTTAATTTGGCTAGAGAATATTTATCTTGAACCGACTTAAGATATTTTCGCATGTAGGCATTATTCATTCACGAGTTTAATAAATGAATGTTCAGGAAAATTTTGCGCATCGTCTTTTAACACTAGATCTAAAGGCCTAACTTTGGACTAGTTTAAAGTCTAGTAGATATTCGCTTAGCCAGGATTCTTTCTCGGCCGTGAGATAAGGGTGTAATGCGGGGAGTAAAAATATTCTCTTTTTTTTTCAAATTTAACATTCATTAGTTATTAAAAGAAAAAGAAAAGTAAAAAAAAAATCGCTCTATAATTTCAAGAAAGGTTTTTTAAAAATATTTTAAAATTGTTTTTCTTGTTAAAATTACTAATCCAATCCAATTTGATACTGCCTATCTAAAAAAAAATAATTAAATTCGTGCGTAACCCCTGTAGAAGTAAATAAATCCTAATAGCACGCATCTCAAATAGCCTCTGACAAAGAGTCCAACTTTTGGCCTTCACTTAGAGCTCAGATATTGAGTCCAACGGAATAACTTTCACTGACAGGAGAAGCGGCGAAGGCGTGTAGCTTGCGCCTAAACCAGTAATCTTCTGGTAGGAAAACTCTGAATTCAAACCTCTATGCCTTGCTGCTGTCAAGGTGGGTTTTACGGGTCTAGCTAGGGGATGATATAATGAACCGGTTTCCCCAACTCGGCAGGCTAATGTATTAATTGAAAAACAACAGCAAACCAAGTTGCATAATAAACCACTGTAAATAAGTAGTTAACAATCGTTCAACCATGGCTTTTTTTTGTGTGACGGTACGCACCTTTACTGCGTACCGGCACCTTTTTCAATGTGGGGGGAAAATATGACTTTTCTTGTATTTTAACGTTTATTATTAATATATTAGTAGTTAAAAGTTAAGTTATTCATCACTGAGTACCAGCACCTAACCACTGAGTACCGGCATCTATTTTTTTGTTTTAAAAAAGAGCACTGCGTTCCACAATAACACTACAAATACTAAATACAAAGAACTAATATTTAGAATTAGTAAAAATCATGTGATAAAAAATTAATGCATTATAAATTGTAACAAGATATCACACAAACT
Source organism: Biomphalaria sudanica (assembly GCA_036873155.1). Classification (NCBI taxonomy): domain Eukaryota; kingdom Metazoa; phylum Mollusca; class Gastropoda; family Planorbidae; genus Biomphalaria; species Biomphalaria sudanica. The sequence continues at coordinate 229,825 of JAZGLO010003202.1, read as the reverse complement.
CAGATGCGCCCCCATCGAATTTACCAATGGACCAGGAATATTCAAGCCATAGTCTTGTTTTGATCGATGGAGGTAATACAATTTTAAAATCACTGGGCACTAAAAATATAATAATAATAATAATATAATAAAATTAATTTTTGTCTTTTAAAGTTTAAATCTTTAGAAATATTTTTTTTTCAAGAATAAATAATGTTTCAATGACAAGTTAAGTAAAGTTCTCCTTTCAGACCTAGTGATCTAGGAGGCAGATGGCCAGCAAAACGACCACCCACCTAAACTTTTCCCCAAGTAATGTCAGATACCCATTACAGCTGGGTGGATTCAGAGGCGCCCTGAAGATCCTCAATGTAAAAATCCCAGTCTCCACCAGGATTCGAACGCAGGAACACCATTAGAAAGCCAAACACTTAACCACTCAGCCTACGCGCCTCCCTATATTCATTTAGCGTACACTCATATTTTTAAAATAATAATTATTAGCCTTACTCAAAATTGATCAAATGTTAGATGAAATAAAGAGAAACTAAAAATAAATATTTTTAAAAAATTAGATCAATTGGCAACACGAAAAAAATATTCTTGACCTACTTTAGGTAGTGTACGAGTGTTTACACAAAATTAAGATTGTTCTCCTCGCAAATAAAAATTAATATCTCTCCTTCCCATTCCATTAGTCTTGTAAAGCAGATCTAGGTCAAGATCTAGAACAAAGTTATATCTATATATCTAAATATATATAATTCTCTTCTTCGCTCAAGAATTTGGACGAGAAGAAGAAGTAAAGAAAAGATCACTCTTTTATTTCTGCGGATAGAGTTATCTCACGAACTTTACGAGCCTTGCGTGTAACAAAGTCATACAGTATATAATAAAAATTCTATTTCCTACATAGATCATGCTCAATAGCAGGAATTAACAAATGTTTCAATCTATCTATGAGAATTGTTTACCTCAAGTAATTCTTCATTAGTTTGAGGCGCGAGAAGCTTCTTTCACCAGATTCCAAAATTACTGGGTAATGCCGGTTTTTTTTTTATAGCGCATAGGATTGGCATTTTCCTTATTGAATGACACCCCAAAATTATAATTTTTGTCTATATATTTCAGGAGATTCGTATAAGATTTTTCTAAAGATTTTAATAATTTCCGTATATTTCCAAAACTTTTTCGTATATTTTGCAATTTCAGGAGTTTTTCAAGAGCTCCTGGTAAATTGACAGGAGGCTGCGGGAAAGCTGTTATAAGTTTTACAATGTTTTTTTTTATAATTTATACACCTAGAATTAGCGCGGGTGTTATGAAAGTGCGGGGCCCTTTGCGGTTGTATAAGTGCGGAGCCCACTGCTGCCACCTAAGGTCGGCACTGCAATGTAGCGGCGTATGTTACGCCGCCGGTCGACTAGTTGTGATTAAAAGAGAAGCATATTAATGGGTGTTGGGTAAACTTAGTATTGGTGTATTATTACATCAACTATTATGTCTTAGAGGTATTTTAAAATTTATTTTTTAAATTATATTAGAATTGTTATAGTTGCGACTGGGATGTGGAAACCAAATATCCCCAATATAAGAGGCATTGAGAAAGCATTGGGCTATGAGACTTTCAATACGAACCCAGAAATATACGAAAATAAAAGTATTTTAATCTTGGGTAAGTTTTATCATTTATAATTTATAGTGTAAAATTTAAAAACCAAATGTTTTAGCTACAACTATATACTTTTTTCATATTTTATAATTATCTTTACGTTCTGTTTATTATAACATATGACCGTTTGGCTATTTAAGGTGTTGGAAATTCTGCCTTGGAGACTGCCACATCTCTCTACAGTCATACACAATATGTTCACCTAATTGCAAGACAACCAAACCTTAATCTGGCTTGGTCTACACATTATGTTGGAGATATAAGGTCAACTAGTATAAGTTTTATCTTCTAAAACAAATCTCTACATTATTTCTAAAATTATTTTTATAACACAATTTTGTCTTAATGTGATTTTGTTTTCAAGCTGCATGTTGTTACCGGTCGTTGTCTTGTAGCACCAAACTGCTGGTAGACAACTAAACCATTGTAGACGTAATGTGTCTTAACTAATAAAACTTTTAATAACTTATATAACTTCCTTTTGTCAACAAAACTAGACATACGTTTATTTATAATATAAACAAAATCAACTTGGGATCAAATGAAATAAACGTAGTAGACTTTGGTAATCATATATCTTTAAAAATCTAACTCACTACACTAGTATCTTGTGCTTTTAATATTCAACTTGAATCAGGCTCATCAATACCGTGAAGTTCTTAGGAAGGGATGCTAATAATCTAATTGAACCATTATTGACTTTTTCACGTTCTTTATTTCGAGGAATTGTTTCCTTTTATACTTTGTCTCTGTCTATTACATATCTGTCCAGGCTGTTTGTAGATTCAATAATAATAAAAATAAGAAATAATCAATACTTTCACTCTCATTTATTTTTATTTTATTTGTATCATAATTTCAGAGCTGTCAATAACAATCTTCTCGATACATTTCTACTCAAGTCTTTGGATGGTGTCTCATGGCTAGATTTAAAAGGTTCCAGTATTCAAGAAAAACATGGAAAATACTTTGTCGTCCTAAATGAACATGTAAATATTTTTAATTGATTTTAAGCGGACCCCAAAACGGGGAATAGCCGTAATAGTTATGTGGGGTCTGTCTGTCCGTGCATCTGTCCCGTTTATATTTTGTAAATTATAAAAGATTGAAAATCCGACACCATGTTACTTTAGATCTTTCAAAGTTCTGATATAAATGGCTACTTTCTTCTTTTTTGAAAGTGACAAATTTAATATTTAAAATCAACTATGCAAGCAGTTTTTTTTTTCATAAAAATACATCATTTTTACAACTATTTACAAGTAAAAAATAAACGGGAGACTATTTGGTAAAGGAGATGTGTTTAGCTCAAGGGCTTTCAACCTGTTGGTGATCTGAGATAAGCATTTGTTGTCGGAGAATTGGTTCTCAAGCGTCTGCTCACCAGCAGATTTGCTGGTGAGGATTCTTTAGGACTTCTGGCATTTCTGAAATGTAACATGAAATTTAGCTTCATAATTTTCTTTGCATATTGTATTGCGCGTTCAGTCATACCATTTGACTATAGATATCAGGGACACGAAGCAATATTTCAAAAACCCCAGCTTTTCCAGAATTAAAGAAACACTTCATTGTTACACAGAGTGCCAATTTCTTATCTCTCAAACAATATCGTAATGCCAGAGATACTACTTTAAAATATAAAATCAAACTGAAATCCTTTAAAAAAAAAAAACCATTTATTTAAGAACTTGGGATCACTATGATAATATACACACTTCATAAATGTACAATACAATTTAATTTGAATACATTTACTATAGTCCCTGTTCTCCCCTCCTCCAAACTGAATATTTCCGTTCTCATGTACCCATTATCGATCTCATGGGCGTAGCCAGGATATTTTTTCGGTGGAGTTTTCGGGGGGATTTTTTCTCTCCCCCCCCCCCCGCAAAAAAAATATTTACATGTATGTATGTGTGTGTGTACATAATCTTTATTACATTCTGACCCTTCATTCTTACGGGAGACGTTTATTGTGCCCTAGAATTTCTTCCTGGAGTAAGTGGAAAAATTGTAGACTCCCCACCATTGCCAGAAAGGGGATCTCGGGGAGCGCTATGAGCTCCGCGAACGCGGGGCGGAGCCCCGCCGCCAAACACTATTTCTAGGTATTGAAATCCAGCAAAATGCATATTTTGAGGTATCTACAGTGCATTTTCCTGATATTAAAAAGTTTTATTTAAAAAAAACTTGTGTGCTATTCTTACTGACTTAGACCTTCCCGCGCCGTTTGGCGCTTTTGCCGTCAAGCTGTTTCCACACAAATCTGTCACCGAAGCCTCTTCCCACCTGCTCTGAGGACCTTCATGAATGCGTGGCGCCAAGTTGTACTTAATAGGATGTCATCGCAACTCTTATTATGCGTAATTCATTTTGTCAGAGAACATGTCCCGCAAACCTCATGCGACTCTCTGTCACAATCTTACTAAGTTGTCGACTCCCAGTTCGTCAAAGGATTTCCTTGATTTAGACCCGATCTGTATAACAGACTCCTAAAATCTGTCTTAGCCGTCTTTGTTGAGACACATTTAGTGTTGTTTTTTTTTTTTTATTTCGCAGATGACTATTCACTGCACTTTATTAATGGAGCCCCGCCATTGGTATAAATGTGTAACCTCTCTTAAATACGCTCTTGGAATTAGGTGACTGTAGTTAGCTTTAGATTTCATATCGAAAAGGGAAGTTTTATCGTCAAAATCATCTGTTGGGGGTTTTAAACTAAAAAATCTCTGCAGCATTTTTTTTTAAAATTCAAAACCACATTTAGCTACGGTCATAGAATTTGGTAACTGTAGTTTGCTTTAGAATAATATTAAAGATAGAGGTTTTCCACCTCAAAACGTTCTGTAAGGGGATTTTAAACTCAAAATCATCTGGAGGGGTTTTAAACTTTAAAAAGCCATCTGTAGGATAGGGGTTTAAGCTCAAAACCCCCAATTAGCTTGGCTACGCTGAAATAATTTTAGTGTGTAATTTGCTTTTCTTTTACATTGAAGAGGTATTTTTTAAGCTAGATTTGTCACACTATAATACATGAATTATATATAGTCGTTAAGTTGTCTGTCCTAGATTTGTAATACTAGAATACATGAATTATATATAGTCGTTAAGTTGTCTGTCCTAGATTTGTAATACTAGAATACATGAATTATATATAGTCGTTAAGTTGTCTGTCCTAGGTTTGTAATACTAGAATACATGAATTATATATAGTCGTTAAGTTGTCTGTCCTAGATTTGTAATACTAGAATACATGAATTATATATAGTCGTTAAGTTGTCTGTCCTAGATTTGTAATACTAGAATACATGAATTATATATAGTCGTTAAGTTGTCTGTCCTAGATTTGTAATACTAGAATACATGAATTATATATAGTCGTTAAGTTGTCTGTCCTAGATTTGTAATACTAGAATACATGAATTATATATTGCCGAGGACTGACGTAGACGGAGAAAAAAGAATCTTAATCGGCCACCGGCTTACAATGAGCTGCGTTGGATGTGTCAAAATATGTAGGTCACAGTTAGGTCTGCGTTTCCATGTGAAACACTGCACTCCTCATTTATCTTTGCACTCAAAGACAGGGCTTACTAGATTTACATGTATTGTGTTATATAAATATAGATATAGATGTAATTTTATACGGCATTAGCGTTACGCAGCAGTAGATCTCAATATAGATTCTTTTTTTTTTAATTGTTTCTTTGTAAAGACTTTATTGCACAATATGTTTTATTAATTAAGCACATAGATACGAATCTGAGTTTTTCTTAGTTCCGATACAGCACCTACAAATTTAATTTTTTATAGAAATCAAATACCTATCATAAAATATATAGGTCTGTGGTTTTATATTATATAATTTCGTACCTTCTTTGATAGAAAATGAACTTCCGTAATTTCTTTTACACAATAAATGCAACTGACATCTAGCTTATTGATTTATCGCTTAATATAAGCTTTTTATTTTTTTCATAAGTTTTTTTTTTAATTTTCTTTTTACATTCATGGTAAAAATCTTTTTTTTGGTAATGCTAGAAGTCTATTTGTGATTTAAATCTATTTATCATTATGTATTATTATATTATATTTTTTACAGTATTTATCAAACAAGAACAAAAAGCGGTTCGTTCCTGATAATTTCGCTTTACGTGGTGGATACGATGTAGTCATCAGATGCTTAGGATTTACCTTTGATGATTCTATTTTTAGGTACGTTTTTTTTTTGTTTTTTTTTTGCTTACTATTTAAAAAAAACAAAGATAACTGTCGGTCAAAAGATGGGATTATTCCAAAGGATTAATTAATCATTGTTCTTAAGTTCACCAACCTTCTTTACTTTCCCCAACTAAAGTTAGGTTGGATGGTTGGTCGTTTTGAAGGCCACATGACAACTTGCTTGTTAACCATTGGCCACAGAAACAAATTACCTTAACATCATCTGCCCCATGGATCGCAAGGTCAGAAAGAGAAAACTTTACCTCTTTTGTAAGTTGTAAGTTGTAAACATCGAAAATGTTAAAATCAGTTGTTTTTTTTTAAATAGACACAATGGTAAATATACAATTTTAGCGGCCCCCGTAAGGGGAAAAAGCCGCTATAAGGTTTGTGCAAAATGTCCGTCTGTCGCACTCAAATCTAAAAAAATTGAAGAGAAATGAAAAAATATTATCTCACCTCGCGATGCGGCCTGCAAAATTTAGGTGCAACGGCTACTTTTTGTTTTAAAAAAACAAACCGTTTAGTTTATAAAATTAAATATGCAATCGATTTTTTCATAAAAATACACCAATTGGGAAGCGTGGTCGAGAGGCTAAGTACGCTTGAACTTGGAATGCCTTGGCTACCTATGAAGGGGGCTCGAGGTTCGACACCCGACTAGAGCAGAATTGTACTTACTGAACGCCTAAAGGCATCACGGAAAACGTTCTTCCCAGATACCCCCTCCCCCCACTGGTCCACAAATGTAATTGGACCATAGCGCTCTGAACAAGCTATAAGCATGAAAGTAGCTCTACATAAAAGCTATAATTTAATTTTAATTCTAAAACAATACATAAATGTATGGGAGATAATCTTACAATATGTTAACAAAGAAAGACAATATTTTGTGTATTTTCAGTATCACTAAGTCAAATATATTTATAAAATGTACAACAAATGTTCAAACAAATATAAATATTAGTTAACTTAGTTTTTTTATGGTCAACTAGTTGCTAAAATAAAAAAAAACATTTATATTTGTTTATAAAGGCTAAGAATGCACTTTGTATGTAAATATCATGCACATTTTATACAATGGACATTTTATGCAGGGAATATTGTGCAGTAGCGTGACGCAGCGGCATGCCACAATACTAAACTAGTTCCCTCAAAATTTTTAAATAATCAGATTTTATTTTTTTTTTGTTTAGTGCCCCTATCAGGATAAACGCCGCTTATTTTTGCGCGTTTTATCTGTCGGTTGGTCTATCCGTCACGTTTATATAAAAAAACAACGCTCAAAGATATTAAAAATCTGATTTAACCTTTAATGTTCCTTCAACAATATTGCAATAGTTTTAAGTATCTATAATAGGTTGTTTTATATGTTTTTGCGAAAAACAAATTAATGCCAACGAATGTAAGTTTGCTCTTGTAACTTAGATTACATTTAATTTTCATGCTTAAACTTTTCAAAAACCCATGATCAATAATATGTTGTTCCAATTTTTTATGTAAATAGCATATAAATGCTAAATGAAAATCTCTATACTGACTAATATTTCGTTAACTACAAATTTTTGTTGAAATAAATCACCGAGCTAAATATATAATGTATAAAAAGGCATCGTGTTCTCCTCGGGCTTAAGCCGTCAATCAGAGAGTCATTTAGTTCAATGAACACTTACAAACACTGCAGGTCAATCAGAGAGTCATTTAGTTCAATGAACACTTACAAACACTGCAGGTCAATCAGAGAGTCATTTAGTTCAATGAACACTTACAAACACTGCAGGTCAATCAGAGAGTCATTTAGTTCAATGAACACTTACAAACACTGCAGGTCAATCAGAGAGTCATTTAGTTCAATGAACACTTACAAACACTGCAGGTCAATCAGAGAGTCATTTAGTTCAATGAACACTTACAAACACTGCAGGTCAATCAGAGAGTCATTTAGTTCAATGAACACTTACAAACACTGCAGATCAATCAGAGAGTCATTTAGTTCAATGAACACTTACAAACACTGCAGGTCAATCAGAGAGTCATTTAGTTCAATGAACACTTACAAACACTGCAGGTCAATCAGAGAGTCATTTAGTTCAATGAACACTTACAAACACTGCAGGTCAATGAGATCAGATAAATACAAGGGGAATGATCATAATACAAATGTGGGGGAGGGTAAACATAATGGAGTCTGTAAATGAACGCCCTTCAACGTTCTAAATGACAACTGCTCACGAGTGGAGAAGTTTGAGCCTTATATGCCACTTGTCTTGAAGTGTGGATTGGGATGGACAGCATGTGATAGATCATGTGATATGTCAGAACAGATAATGTGAAATCCGGTCAAGATAAGCTCTTCCCATTCATTTGCCAAAGAAGTATTAAGAACACCTGGCTAGAGGTCAAGCGTGACGTGCGCTTAGGATCTAGGCAAAGTGAAGGACAGTTTGGCTGCCTCGCAAGATGAAAGGAGTCTAGATCTTCTCTCGCTAGTGATAAAGTCAACAAGGTAGCAGACTTGATACTAGAATAGAATAATCGAGGCTTGCCCAGATGGGCAAACTGGTAAGTCGCAAATGTGGTTTTCATATTTAAAGGTCCAAAAAGTGTTTGCGAAAGTGTTTCATTCAAAATAATCAATAGCCTCCATAATGTTGTCGACACGATACAGTTTTTGATTTATATAAAATGCTTTTAAGCAACATTCATTTCATAGTAGCATCCTACGAAATATATTTTTTAAAATCAAGATGTACCATACAAACCTATTTTTCAAAATCATATAACTTCAGATTTATAAAGAAACAATTTGGCATTAACCTTTGTTTATTTTGTTTCTAAAAGTCCATCATCTCTAAGTAGACCATGGGGCCGAGCAAGAAAATACCCAGCTGTTACTGACAGCTACGAGTCGGTTGACTTACCTGAAGTATTTATTGCTGGAACTGCGGCGCACTCTTTAGACTTCAAACGCTCTGCTGGAGGATTCATTCATGGATTTCGTTACACAGGTTTGTCACTAAAGTAAAGCTGAAGACATAGAAGTCCTTTCATACAAACAATTGCGGTTATTTGCAAGGAAACAGCATCAACTTATTACATAAATTACGTCATATGAAAGTGTTTATTTTGATTATGTATCGAGTGTTTATTTTATTTTTATACACAAATTCGAACATCTAAAAAACACTCACATTTTTTTAAAGAAACACCGAATGAAAAATTACTAGAAAGTTTTATGCCCCCAACTCCATTAAGAAGCTGATATTGTCATTGAAATTCAATATATTTAAATTCACTAAGTGCTAAGGCCTACCTTCTTTTCATCCTTGAATTCCTGTTGATAATATTGATGTTTCTCTGAACGTAGCCGATTCACCAGTGTGTGTATTGATATCACAATATTTACATGATGTCCAAATGTTTTCATAATGTCTAAATAAAATGTAAATCCCTTTCTCTTAGCAATATCATTTACATATTTATGAATGTGATCATATGACACAATAGATCTTGAGATGAAATCTTTTTGGCAATAAAGCACGCAGTACTCAGTACTACTCTTCTGGCAAGAAACTGGGCTGTGCGCGTAATACCCCAAACCTCTATACAAATATAAATAGGTATGGCCAGTGTACTCTCTCGTGCTAGGGCCGACCCAGTTCCTTTCATGCCACAATGGAATTGCTCAAATACGTGAATATATTAAAAAACGAATTCAACTTGACGTTTCCTTCCACTGAAGGACTCAAATATCGAGAAGCTGTCGTGAATCACTTTTTAGTTTTCGTACTGCTTTCTCTCAACATTGTTTCTGCAGCTTGTTTTGCGTTTGACCTAAAGGTGTAGCAAATAAAACTCTGTGACTGTCCAGCGATTCTAGGGCTGTCTGGGATCAGTGTCTGGGTGGCTAAAAACCGCTTGGCTGTATATCAAAGAGGCTCGAGTTTAATTATCAACTGGAGCTGAGTTGTGTTTGCTGAGCGCACGGCAAGATATGGGTCCACAAAAGACATTGGATAAGACAACACTACACATGCTCATAGCATGAAAGTGGTGCTATAGAAAAGTAATGTTAAAAAGTAAACTTGCAAATGTAAGGTTATTGTAATTGCGATCTGAAAGCCCCAGTTACAGTGTTAGAAGCACCTCACGTTTGCTCTGGCTAAATTCCGTACAAGTTTAATTTTCTTCAAAGCCTTCCTTTCCTGATTGTGCTCATGCATTGTAAGTTTTCTATTAAGCTTAAGTCAGCTGAGACATGACTTATTGTCAAAAGTCACCCTTCAAGGTACAATGGATGTGCACCAAGAAAGGGTCATCCAAAGAAAAGATTAGCTGCTGACCGGGAACAATGGAGGGATTTAGTTACACGAACTGTCACAGCACCTCTTCGAGGAAAGTTATTAGACAGATCATGAAGAACTGATGAACAAAGTCTTAGATAAATGAACAAATTGTTTTTCTATATTTTTTTTCGTTACTTTTCATTTTGTTTTTTATTTGTGCTTGCACGTGTCTTCCTCAGGCCAGTCGTTACATCGTCTGTTAGAATGGCGTTTTGAAAATGAAAGATGGCCTTCCGTAACAATTACGTTTGAAAATTTACTTGTTCACATTCTTAAAAGACTAAATGAAGGTTCTGGTATCTATCAGATGTATGGTGTTTTGGCGGATGTTATTATTGTACACAGGTATTGTTTCAGTTTTTCTTGGATCATTACTATTGATGGCCAAAAAATATGGTTCTCAAAAAATAAACTGCTTTTAACATTCATTTGATAATTTGAATAAACCTTTAAATTCATTTTTCTTTTTATCAAACAAATTATACAAGTAATTCCATTTCACTTATAATGTTTACATTTTTCAACAGGGATACTGATTCAGCTATATATATAGAGGAATTTCCCATTAAATTGTTACATCATTTACCTGAGTGCACAGGACACAACGTTTCAGAAGTAAATTGATAAAATTATATATACTTTTTTATTTATAAGGTGTGATAAATGTATGTGGGATTGTTGTTGTTTTTATGGTTTTTATGTGAAAACCGATATTTCACAAAGATCACAGATGTTTCCATATTGGTTATCCTACCTGACCAATTTACAAAGGAAACTATCATTAACAACTCCATGTTATCCTCTCAGCAAGAGCCCTGAACGAGAACCCTGCGGTAGTACACACCTATGTACCCTAACCTGTCAAAACGGAAACTGAAGTCAGAGGTCATAAGGAATCTGAAACATGGTTTCTTCTTCCTTCTCGTAGCTGAGTCAGCGTACAACGAATTAGTTCTTTACTGTGCAGAATATGATCCAGCTACAATATGATTCGTCATGAATTACTATAGCTTGTTTGGGCCTGGCTAGTCTCCAACATTGGTAAACCCGATCAGACTGCTCCTAAACTGCGAGTATTTTAGGAACCTTAAATTTGCAAACTATTAGATGCCCACAATAGAAACTTACAAGAAGTTTACACATTCGAGCAGTGAACACTCTCATACACGTTCTTATTGGATCAAATAAAGTTTTCATTTTAGTAGCGGGTGAAGTTGTGGACTCGAAAGTCGAAAGGGGAAAAACCTATATAATTTTGAGTTGTTTGTCTGTTATGTTTGAAATTCAAAAATTTTTAAATTTTTAAAATTCCAGTTCCTAGATAATTTGAAGCTTACGAATTTCTGTGCAACGGATACTTTTACAAAGTTTATAATATCTCACTATGTCTGTCTGTCTGGTAAAAAGTGTAGGCCTACATGTAATTTCTTCCAAACCCATTCTAGGATCAAGCTGAAACTTCGAGCAAATATTCATTAACATAGACATTTCATGAATCAATAAAAAAAAAAGTTTACAAAGAGAGCTTGTGTTATCACACAGACTCAGAGGCGGCCTCCAGTTTCACCAGTGTAACAGGAATATTCAAGCCATAGGTTTTTTTTTTGAGCGTTGAAAGTAATAAAATTTTTAAATCATTGGGCACTAAAACAATAATTATAAAATTAAATTAATTTTTCTCTTTTAAAGTTTAAATCTTTCAAAATATATTTTTTTCAAACAAGTACTTTTCAATTACAAGTTGTTGTTTGTTTATATATTAAGTTTCTAGATCTAGAGCCTAGAACTAGAATGTAGACTAGATGTCGAATCTAGACATGATCTAGAATCTTGATATAGAATCTAGATCTAGAATAGAATTCATATAACTTTACAAGTTTAATCTTAAAATTACTAGACCTGGGCCAATGTTATGTATGATCATGAATTGTAGGCCTTTTGGTACCGGGCAATGGTGTGCATATAATTATAAGTATCAAGGAATAAATTTTTTAGGACATATATTTTCCAGAACTTATTTTAGAAACTTTTTTTTAAGTGACGAAAATGAGCGATCGGGTAAAGAATACCAATCCGAAGTGTTTTTGTGTTCTTTTGGTACTACTGACATTGTACTCGGCGATTCGATTAGAAAGTCCCCCAGAAGTCTTTGCAGTGTAACTTCTCAAATGGTAACGTTCAGACATTTAATATTGCAATTAGTATATTAATTATGACTTTAGTACGAAACATCAAGTGATGCAAAATCTCTACGCTATAGGGTAAAACCATAGACTTATATATACTATATCTAGACTGGACATGGAGACTTTTTAACACTACAAAATATGTCGTGAAAATGTTTTAGAAAATTGGATCAAGGCGTTGTTTTGTAAAGTAGTTCAAAGAATAGTAAAGGCTATTTTTTTCAACCCTAACCTATGTAACATATAATTTAATTTTTAGATCGCGGATAAGAATTTATTTCCGGTTTCCAGTCTAGTAGTATATATAAGTCTATGGGTAAAACATTCACTTTGTAACAAATTAAAATGGCGCATTTTTCACTAAGAGACTTAAAAGCATTGCGTTAGTATTGTAAAAAGCGTTTCCCATCGAGCATCTGTTACACTGAACACCTTTAAGCTCACTAAAAATCCTTTGGCAGATGTTAGAGCCCCATACAGTTACAACTTCCCGATCTAGGGTTCAGTACGACCGCTCAGTACAAGTCCGGGACGAGACGGAGAGGCCTGTGCAAGAGTTGATACGGCGGTTGTTAACGGAAAGACATTTGTACAGTCTTGTGTTACGTGCTGCCAATTGTACAATATTGGCTATCATTTATTTGTCATTGAACTATTACGTTATTTGGAGCCTTGAGTTGTCAATCTCTTTAACTTGGTGGTGTCGCATGGTGCAGTGTGTCGAGAGCCTGAATAGGGAGATTTGTTACAATATTTGATGTAAATAAATATCTAGTAAATCATTTTTTTTGTATCTTTCTCTATTGCCTGTTTCCGATATATCTTTGATGACCTAGTGTGTTACAAAATTAAACAATCCTATCATTCCCTAGACATCTAATAAAGCTACACGTACAAGCAATACATGCGGGTCGTTACAGAGGGCCACTAAAAATGGTGCTTAAATGTGGTGTTTTAATGTAGCTCTTATTGTAATCAAATCAGCTTTGACATTTAGCAGACAATTCAGTTTTAAATAAGGTTTTTCCTTTGCTCTTTTGAAGTCAATTCTTTTGGTTACCTTTTGAATCGGTTTGTGAGAAAATAAATTTAGACGACATGCCCGAAAATCAATTTTTTGTTTGTTTCAGATAATAGTTGTTTTTTTAGACTACGGATGGTTAAACACAAATGACAACAAGTTTGAAGCCATTGCATCAAATGCTCACCTTTCGTATTTTTTACATCCAATTTTATATTACTTTAAAAATTTGCCAGCAGGTGATTATCAAAGTTGCTTATTTATTTCAATTATGTCTATATATTTAACGGAAATTGAGTTGTGGGCTATTAGTCATTTTTTCCACACATTCTCATGATTGTCATTTTTTCCCACTTTGTCAGCCTTTCTTTAGTTAGAATCGTTATAGTTGCTATTTATTGTAACGTCACCGATAGCCCATAGCCTAAAGATAAAATATACGTTGACATTTTAAAAATTATTTTCAAAATAAAGATCGCTTATTAAAGAGGGCCTAACTATCCAGTGCCTAAATATCCGGTGCCTAAATTTCCTAAATTCCCCTTGTCCATCGACAGCCGTTGACCTGAGGGGAGAGAGAGAGAGAGAGAGAGATAGATAGATAGATAGATAGATAGATAGATAGATAGAGAGATAGATAGATAGATAGATAGATAGATAGATAGATAGATAGATAGATAGATAGATAGATAGATAGATAGATAGACTGGTTTATATATTAAAATGATTTTTTTAAGAGTCAGATTTTCAAAGATGGAAAGAGTATGACCGTTTGCCTCGTCCAGATTCCATTCATCATGTGGTAGAGGACTTCTTGGTACTTTGGCACTCTTTCAATGAGCATATTCTTCCTTTACAAAGATGGTTGGAACACGTTTTACGCAGAGTAAAATTGCATTTTTAATTTTGTTTATTTTTGTAATAAGTTTGATAACATAAAATAGATTGAGATCTTATAAGGTGATTGAGATTAAGCGTGATTATAATTAGATTTATACATAGTTTAAGAGTATGCAATCAGTAATGCTTTTTTTTATTACGAAAAAAACCTGGGTGGTATCTGGACATGGATCTCGAAAAAGCCTCTGGGATAATCCTAGAAATTTGACAGTTGATTTGTTCGTTGGGAAAAAAATGACTAACTCGTTGGCCACACTGTGAAAACTCTAATTTGACCGACAGAGGAAAAACTAATTTGACAGACAGTGGGAAAACTCTAGTTTGACCGTTATAAATTATTAAAGTATTAAAAAATTAATTTAAATTTGGTTAGAGGACTAGACAATCTTTATGTTGAAAAGACTTCGTCTTCGAGTATTTTCCCATGTATGACACCAGTTATTCAAGAGTGTAATAAATTAATAGAATGCAGTAACATTTTCTGGATCTATATTTTTTCTCACACAGAGTAGGCAGATGGTAGCGCTACTGGGTGGGTTTCATCTGTGCACCTCATTCTGAGACCAAGGGACTAGAGTCGCCTAAGCAACTAGACAGCACAACTAAACTAGCTATCTAACTAAATTACACCAACCTACTACACTAAGCCCAGATCTAGATCTACACTAACATCCCAACAATAAACTTAAACTACTCTAAATCTACAATATAAATATTCTACAGTGAAACACTATAATAAAACACGCTTTACTACACAATAAGAACAGACTAAGGCAGCAGTAACAAATACTGCAGCAGCAGTAATAATGAACTGCAACATACAAATACAAAAGATAAAATCATAGGTTATTCACCACTATATCTAGAACAAAAACACTCATTATGGTAGTGTTGAGCTGGGCGCAGTGATTATTAAATATATATATCAACGTTGAGAAACAAACTGCCAATTATTTTGACATTTATTCGCAGTAGAAAAGTAAATAATTAAATTAAAATAGAAAGTGTATTTACATATAGTTAATTTAAAAGAAAAAATAAAAAATTTCTATAACTTACAGGCAGTTCCAGGTATAGAAATATTGAAAACAATTCACGCTTCTAACGATCCCAAAGATTGCTCGTCACAATGACGAAGAGATGCTGGCCACTGGTCAAATGTCCAGAGAGCAGCATGGAATTAACGTTTTATACTACCCTGCCCTAACCTATATAACAATCGGCGGAAGTACAAATATAAAATCTGACACTAGCCTTTAAAAAATAAAAGAATATATAAAAATATTTCTAACCTATAAAAATAGTAAAAACAAAAATACATAAAATAAATCTAGCCTATACAATACTAAAAATGAAAAATACATATCAATAAATCTGGGAGGATTGGGGTGGGGTACAAAAAAAAAGTTATTTATAGCAAAGTAATGGCTGCATAAGCTGTATAAAGGAGATTTCTTTTTCTAGAAAGTATTTTTTTATTTTATTTGTTTATGTATTTTTTTCTAGTATGTACCTAGAATACACGTGTCAAAGTCAAAATTAAACTAAAACTAAGTTTGAACTAAAAAAAAGTAATTAAACTTTTAGTTAATCACAAATTGAAAAAATTAGTTAAACTAAACTAAGAAACTTTAGTTAAACTTTTACTAACTATTTTGACCTTTTTTAAAGGACGAAACAGCCAAACATGAAAAATATAAAGCACAACCAATCTCTTTAGCAAAATGTAATAAACATTTATTTGTGCACACGAAAAAAGATTTAAATGTCTTTATGGGATAGATGTAGATCTTAATAGAATCGCTGGAATGATACTATTATAGAAAGAAATTAGAAGTAATTGTCCAAGTTCTAATATAAGTTACCTTTAGAAGTAATGATAAAACTAAATGTTGACTCTCTAGATTCTAGAATATTCTGGATCTAATATCTTCTACAAACGAAATGATCAGAAATATAATCTGGATCTAGAATTAAATCTAGCTACTAGACCTAGATCAAAATATTAATATTTTAATCTAAAAATAATCTAAGAAATACTAGTTACTACTACTAGATCTACTAGATTTTAGATTATTATAATTATGATTATAACTAGATATGGGTATTTAGATCTATCTACTCTAGTAGATAATACTAGATCTAGATAGTAGATATAAGTATAATTATAATAGAAGTAGATGTAGATCTAGTCTAGATTTAGTTAATTTAGTATTAGATCTAGTAGAGTGACGACTATTATTAGTTAGTATTATAGTCATTATAGATCTATCATATATGCATCTTAGGTCTTAGTATAATATGTAATCTAGATATATCTAGATCTAATCTAGACTCTAATTCTAGAATAGTAGAATCTCTAAACTAATAGATCTAGTCTAATAAAGTTGTAATAAAATTTTAAATTTACATCTAGATCTAAGACTAAGACTACTAAGAGTTAGACTCTACTTAAGACAAAGAGATTAAAATAATTAAATATAGACTAGTATGACTATAGTTCTAATAGTAGTAATAGACTTATACTAATAGACTAGACTCTAACTCTAGATCTATCTAGTAAAAAGTTTTAAAATAAAACAGTCGACATTTCTTTTAGATCTATAGTAAAGCAAAATTATTTGCCTGCAGCTATACAGAAACACACTGGTGTTTAATAAAAAGCAGCAAAATGTAGATCTATAGAAGCAAGGAATTATCAGGATTTATCAAGCAGCGAAACTTGCTAGAAATATAATGAACATGTTTATTTTTCTCGCCTTTCAAATACATTGAATTGGCGGGAATAGCGGCCATTATAGGGTAAAGGTGCACTCTCTAGTTTATTCTCATCTCTATTATCCATTATATATATTCTCCAAATTACATAGAGCTAAATATTTATTGGTATGTATGTTAAAAAAGTTTGTAAAATTTGTAATTAAACTTTTTAGTTTGTAACTAAAGAAAAAAATAAACTAGGATTTTAACTACACTTTTTTTTTTAAATTAAACTTTGGCCTTAACTAATTTTGTTTAGTTAAACTAAAAGTTAGCAACTACCTAGAGACTTTTTCTTCATACATCCCTCTGTTGTTACCTTCTTTTTTTTCTGCAGAATATTCTCACTGAGCTATGACCAGTATTCATTGGCACAGATCCTTGCTGTGCTTGACTCGGTGGCTCTAGTTTCTTTCAAAGTTAACATTGATTTTCGACTTGTTTGTAGCAAGTGCATTCCTCTGTGCTCTGATGTCATACAGTCTTTCAACTTAGATATTTTTTTGTTCTCTAGCCAAATTTAAATTTATTTATTTTTTACTTTGAAAAATTATAACGGTCAAACTAGAGTTTACCATGTGTGGCCAACAAGCTAGTAATTCTTTTGGTAACTGTTAAATTTTTAGAAATATCATTAAAGTCGTTTTTGAGATCCGTGTCCACCAACTCAGATTTTAAGTTTTTGAAGTTACATTGAACTTAAGAATTGAATAAAGGTATTGTAAGAAGCAAAAAAAAAAGGTATTGTTATTAATAGTTTTTTAAAAGTACTATTACGCTACCTAATTCTATAAAAGTAAAGTAAAGTTTCTCTTTCATACCTTGCGATCTATGGAGCAGATGTGTCCTGTGTTTTTATGGCCAACGGTTAACGAGCAGGGTGTCATGGGGCCATCAGAATGACCAAACATCTTTTCTTTTTCCAACTAAAGTCAGGTACCCGTTACAAGTAGAATTGGGTGGACTCAGGGGTGCCCTAAAAATCCCGAATTTCGAAGTCACAGTTTTCACCGAGATTCAATTACTGGACCACATGTTTGGAAGCCAAGCGCTTAACCACTCAGCCTTCGTGACCCCACTTGGTTCTATGAAGGCGTAATAGTTATTTAAATTTTAAAAATTAATTTTTGTCTATTTAAATATGATAGCTGTTTCATTTTTTTTATTTGTTTTCAGAATCTCAGATACTTTTTCTGGGACAATTGTTTGCAAATTATTTTAACACAGATCAGCTCTCCAAAATTTTGTCAACAATTTTTAAAAGGTCAAGGTCTTGTTGAAAGATCTCAAGAAAAAGCTGTCCCTGACACTCGTAGAGTTGTTATGGCTACATTGTATTCGTCGAATTGATCAGCCTTCTTACGATATATTATAACAATAAAAATATATAAAATTAATCATGTTTTGTCACGTCATTATATAGGACATACAACAAACATATTGGAAACATAGAACTGGATTCTAAGACCATAGACCAAGTAGATAGTTTTATATACCTGGGGAGTATAGTCAGTGTATCAGTTGGAACAGATGAAGATATTAAACGTCCTATAAATCTAGCACTTTAGACATTTACACACCTAAAACCAACCTGGAAATCTCCTCACATCTCTAACAAAACTAAAATAATCTAAAAAGAATCTTTAACTCTAATGTCAAGGTGGTCCTAATGTATGGTTCTAAAATATGGAGAACAACTGAAGCAACAACTAAAAAGTACAGACCTTCATCAACAGATGTCTGAGAATTATCTTAAAAATACACTGGTACGAAAAATAGAAAACATCAAACTGTGGAAGATGAGTGGACAGGACAAATCTTAGAGAGAAAGTGGAGTTGGATTGATCGCACCGTTAGAAAAGATACAACAGAGCTAGACAGGCCTTAGAGTGGAACCCCCAGGGCACAATACCTAGAGGAAGACCAAAAAGAACTTGGCGACGCAGCGTACTAGATGAAGCCGAGAGGACATGAAAGAGCTGGGAAGCCATTAAAAAAACTAGCAAGAGATCGTGGAGAGTGGCGTGTTTTTATTGAGGCCCTATGAGAAGCGCAAAGGAAAGATGATGATTATATGGGACATAAACTCCAAAGCTCTTCTTTAGCAGCCCACGAAAACGTTATTAAAGTTGTGTGGTCTGTCTGTTCGTCTATCTGTCACGGCTCGCAATTTAACGCTCCCCTTTAAAATAGTGAAAAAAAAGGTCGAATAATTGTCTGACGTCGAGGCTACTATGTACGTATATTAGTACATTTTGATATTCGGCCGGATGATGATGAATTAAAGCTTAACAGTATTTATAAACAGATAGGCCTATCATAAATTTAATATGTGGAACATGAGCGTGTGTGTGTATGTACGAGGCCACCAATTGTAAAAGGTCTGTGTGAGATGGTCAGTGTAAAATATGTAAATATATATTTAACTAATTACTGATGTAAATCTATCATAAGTAAATTCCAATCTAGCTTGTATAGTGGGAAGATGTATTTGTTCATGAATTTCAGACTAACAACTGGTCATTAGGATTGTAATTTAAAGGGCTTAATACTGATAATAGCTGTTAGTTAATAGTTTCAATCTGAGGTGTTGTAGGCAAATATTAATTGTTTTAGATATGTATTTATTTTATTAACAGCGGGAACATCAATTATACCTTTTTGTAGCTTAAACCTTAGATAATGCCGAAGCATAGATCAAATTGTAGTCTGTAGGCCTATTATTAAGATCACGTCATATTTTCATTTTATCTATTATATGTTATTTACATAAAAAATTGGAACAACATATTATTGATCACGTGTTTTTGCAACGTTTAAGTATGAAAATTAAATGTAATATAAGTTAGAAGAGCAAACGAACATTCGTTGGCATTGATTTGTTTTTCTCATAACATCTGGACTTATATAATATAGATACTTAAAACTAGTGGGAGGTTTCGTAAGGAACATTAAAGGTTAATCAAACTTTCAATAGCTTTTAGTTGTTTTTTTTAAATTATAAAATGACAGACAGACAGACTGACAGATAAATGAAATGCTAAAAGAACTCACTCGGTGCAACCAGGACAAGCATAACCATTGTCCGCCTATGGTCGATTGAGATTTTCTTTTCGCCGTCTGCGTCTGTCATCGGCAGCGGATTTCCTTTTGGTCTCAAATGTGCATCCCGCGGCCTATGTGAGTGACCTCCAGCTGTCTGTCTCGCTCACAAAAATATACTGCTTTTGGCATACGTTCGTCCCCCATACGGGGTACGTGCCCTGCCCAGCGTATAAGAAGTTCCTCTATACTAGTCCATACCGGCGTTCGCAAGGACATCGCTGTTTGTAGTGCTGTCTGGCCACCGTATGTTTATAATGGAGCTCAAGCATCTTTGGTGAACGCGTTGAAGTAGTGTTAGTTGTTTTCTGTTTAATAACCATGTCTCAGATCCATAGAGAAGGGTTGAGAGAACCACTGCTTGGTAAATACTTCTTTTTTTTTGTAGGTAGCCGGAGCGATCTATTCCGCCAACTCACTCATGGAGGCGTCTAAAAGCACTATTGGCCATGGCCAGACGGTTATCAACGTCCTTGAAAGCGAAGTGTCATTCGGTACTAAGCTTCCTAGATATGTGAAGTGGTCTACCACATTAAATGGGACGTCCATTTACGGTGATCTATAGGGCTGAGTAGATTTAATTGAGTCACTTCTGGAACATTACTTCTGCTGTCCCAAGGTTTATAGATAAACAGAAAGAAGCGGGATCGTATGCGAATTCGTTGACCGCCGTTTGGAGATCATGTTCATTGTAGGCTAGCAGGGCGCAATCATCGGCATTGAGAAGCTCTGTTATGACCATTTCTTTTTAAGATTGTCGTCCAAACGAAACGTAATGTCGATGCCTTCTTGCAATCGCTGCCTCATTTGACCCAGCTTTACGCCAAAGAAGATAGCGAATAGAGAAGGAGCAAGTACACAGCTTGCTTCACGCCATTTTCCATTGGGAAATGTTCCACATGTCACCATTATGTCTAATCTTGCCTTTTTGTCCCACATGAAACTGCTTGAGAATGGATAGGAGCGTAGTTGGCCAAAATCCTCAATTAACCATTGACCGTGTCGAAAGCCTTGGTGAAGTCCATGAAGGCAACGTATATATATTTTTATAAAGTGTACTAGACTTAAATCTAGTCTAAAATCAAGACTGTCAAAGACTCTAGATCAAGACTGCCTAGAGTACCAGTAAATTCTGATTATCTTAGATTCTGTTTCTGCTATATTTATATCCTAGATACATATTCTAGAAGTAGATCTATACTGATTCTATAGTTACAATTGGAATTCAACGTGAATATTTATGATTATATAGATTACAGATTATAACTAGATTTGATAGATCTATGACTATTATGACAAGGCCCATGGCATGTGTGAGATCAATTTTTCAAAGCTAC
This sequence comes from Biomphalaria sudanica, assembly GCA_036873155.1. Lineage (NCBI taxonomy): Eukaryota > Metazoa > Mollusca > Gastropoda > Planorbidae > Biomphalaria > Biomphalaria sudanica. The sequence goes on along the minus strand of JAZGLO010003202.1, from coordinate 208,298 downwards.
TATAATTAATGGACTTCATCTAAAACAAGTTCATTCATATATTCACATGCAATTTTTTTTATACATTTATAAGCTTAGCTTTGTTTTGGACCAATGTCTCACAACGGCTGATAAGAGAAATCAGGTATAAAAATCAGGAGAAAACACGACCGCTAAACTCAAGAAAACATTAAGAAATTAAAACAGACACAAAATAGACAGTGAGATTCATAAGAAACGAATATTCACAATTGATTAGGCCTACAGTAGCATTTTTTTTAAAACACCTTTTAAAAAATCATTAAACGTTTTAAAATCACAATTTTTATTTTTACAATTATTTTTGTTTGTGAAATTGTGTATCGGAAAATGACGGGTAATTGAAGTAAGCTAGTCCTAACAAAAATACACAAATCTTGGGTAAAAGACTCATCAAATAAGGTACTGTAAATGTGTAGATTCACGAGCTAGTGTCAGGTCTTTTATTTTTAAAGCCTCTATCGGGTTATATCCCAACTACCCGTACTTTTGTGCAGAATTTTTTTCTTTATAAGGCACACTTAAAATTATAGCATAATAATGTCAATTTAATTAAAAAAGAGCATTGAAAATGCAAATATATAGAAATTAAAAAAAAACACTTCCGACCCAATTTTTGATTCTACTTTTTAATCAAAGAAACGAAACGCATTAGTCCAACATTGCCCATTAAATATAGAGCTTTAACTCTAGAGCTTGATCTACGAATGAATCGTATATCAAACAATGACTAAAAGTGTGTGCAGTTTTAACATAACCATTCTAATTGGGTTTTATTTCATAATTACATCGTCTTTCTTTTGTGGATTATCAAAAGGTCAGTTGGAGTTGACAAATGGTTATAGAATTCTAGATCTAGATCTAATTCATCTAGATTCAGATTGCAAGATTAGAATTACTTTACAATATTTTAGAATCTAAACCTCAACTATTAGATCAACAATCTAGATCTATATTTAGCTGATAAACTGCTTTAGCATGATAGAGAAAGTTTTTTTTTTGACACAACAGATGACCTTGACATCATCTGCCCTATAGACCACAAGGTCTGAAAAGGGAACGTTACTTGTTTATTTTACTTACAGGTTAATTCAAAAGAATGCGTTAAAATCATTACGTATTAATTTATTTCAAAAGCATTCGTAATGAACTGTACTAGTTGTCATTTAATACATCACTGGTTGTCAATTTCAACTTGTCAATTTTAATTTGTCTTTAAACTCACCAAAAATTATCGCCTCTGGCATGCGGTGGTCCTCCGTGTGTGATAAGTATCCGACACAGCTCTAAGAATGCTTCAATACTGTCCACACCAACCTTTGGCCAACCCTGGTTATTTGTAAGGTCGCCCTACTAGCCTGTAGGCCCATCATTGAACCAAGAGACATGGATGTAATCGTTCAAAGAGCCTTAAATGCCTTTTGTAGAGCATCCAGGTCTGACAACCATACACAATGTAGTGCTTTATAAACATTGAATTTTGTTGTTTAGGTGAAGAGACCTATTCCGCCGTACTCTCTATTGAAGGCAACAAAAAACGCTGTTGACCTTAGACAAAAAAAAACAACAGTTGTCTATTTCTATAGAATGTGATGCGTCTTTGGACACTGTGCTGCCCAGGTAGGTTAAGTTGTGAAAAACATTAAGGAAATGGTCATTAACATGGATTTGTAAAGCTGGGTTAGTTTCGTTGGGACTTCTGAAGCATGACCTCTGTTTTTTTTAGTCTGATAGAGTAAGCAAGACAGCAGTCTGAGCAAACTCATGGGCAGCGAGTTGAAGATCCTGCTCGGTGTTTGCAAGGATTTGCAATCATCCACATAGAGCAGCTCAGAAGCAATCATCTCTTTAATTCTATCACAGGAGAGTAAGCCCATATGTTATATATGCTGTCGTTGGTGTAGAACTGGTAGATGCCCTCATGCAGGCGTTGCATCATTTTATTTAGCATTGCGTCGTCGTGGCATCATCGTGGAAATGTCAATAAATATCCATACAAAGGAATGGATAGGACAACTTGGAAAAGAAACCATAAACTCCTTCGGATTTTTGAAATACTGAGTACATTGGTAAGGAAGAAAGAACACTTATCGCATTAGCCACCACGTTTCTCCTAGATCTCAGAGTCATCTCAAGGCTAGTGCATTGTGGAACTATCAAGAATTACCTATTTGGAGATGTTGGGGCTTGGGATGCCTCCAAAGGATTTCTATATATCCTGTGACATTGTACTTTTAAATTTATTTTGGGTGGAGAGGAAGACACGCCATTTAGGGGAAGTTAAAGCGGAGGTTATTTTGTCCACCCTCAATTTAGGCATCCTCCATTTTAGTTAAGCTTCACCCTTTAAGGAGTAAATCCACCCCTAATTTAGTAGGGATTACGTTGTCTGGCTGGGTTCTCCGAGAAGAAAAGTCAGACGTTGTCTCGGGTTGTCCCGCAGTGATGGTCCTCTCCTAAGGCTCAGCCCCCATGCACTCATAAGCGAGCATAGAGAATCTGTTCTTAAGCATGACAGGACTCTCAGTCTACTTTGAAGTTATCTTGGCGGCAATGTTTTCTTCTGAGTTGGAGGATAGGGGGCGTTGTCGGTCTGTCTGTCTGACTTTGCTATCTTCTTAATCACAGCTTGGGCGAAGGTCTTTGTTAAGCTAAAATATCCCTCGGGGAAGGTCAACACAGCTGATTTTGACTGGATGAAGGTATATCCATTACTTGCCTTGTACTTCTGCATGGCTACCTCTTGTTTCCACACATAGCAGTACCAGAGTGACCAGCGTGACAGTTTGAGCATTTGAATTGGGTTGAGCTGGGCAGCCTTTGTCCTCGTGACCCTCCCCATCACATCTAGTACACATGGCTATTCTTACAGACTGTCGTGCTGTGTCAATGAACCTGCACTTCAAGTGATTCATGGGGGTATGAATGTATGGTCCTAGTGGAATTCGTAGGTAACCTGCTTTGAGGTACTCTTGCGGTGTCCTAGTTCCGAACGGGAGGATAATAGTGGCGTTTATTTTTTTGCCTCGCCTGGTAATGCGTCAGGCATGGATGACTTCTTCAATTCATCCCTTTATTTCCTTCACGGAACATTCCAGCAGGTTTCTTTGTGTACCCACTTGTGTCTTGTCTTGACTCCCGTCTCCTGACGTGACTTGACCAGGCTAGAGTGACTAGATCCATCATCTACATTTTGTAACTTATGACACAAGGAGGGCAGCAAATAGATTTTTGTAGGTGTCTAAAAATTTAGGCACCGGATAATTAGGCACATTTTGACAAGGCGGAAATTTAGGCACCGGAAAATTAGGCACTCTTTAATTGCGACCTTAATTTTGAACATAATTAAAAACTTTTAACGTATATTTATCCTTAGGCTATGGGCTATCGGTGACGTTATCAAACGTAGCAACTAGAACGATACTTAACGCTTTTTCATGATACAAAAGAAAAGCTGACAAAGCGGAAAAAAATGACAATCATGAGAATGTGTGGAAAAAATAACTACTATAGACATCACAGGATTCAGGGGAGGGGAGGTAGAGATGATTCTCCGTTCATTGCTTCACCTCCTTCACCAACCCCTAAAGTTGACAAATGAATTTTTGAAATTGATAATTACCAAGTTGTCTAAATATTTAGTTACTAATGCAAATACTTTAGATTACATAATAATATTAATAACTATTTATATTATATAGGGGAGTGTTGGCGATAAATATAACCCTTAAGATGTGCTTGTGGAAAAGGGAGGGGTCATAATTTTAAAAGAGAATGGTAGGACAGGGCGGTAAAAATGTTGATGTTGATAATCGGCACATAAATCTAATTTCTTTTGAGGTAGTTGCCTGTGTAAGGGAGTCTGATTCATTGTTTTATTAAGAACTGTCATGCTAACACTCATAGTAAGAACGCTATACAGACTTACCTCTGCTATCAGCAAAATACGTATTTAAAACAGACCAATTTTCTCCCGAAATTGATGTAAACATGGTAAACATGGGTTAGATCCATGAAATAGTAAAAAATTCATAGAGTTGGGCAACTATATTTGGAGGGTCTTAAGTTTGTTTTAGGGCTACTATACATACGTTACGGTTACAGTTAGTACCCAAGGAACATTTAAAATTATGCCAAGTTTTAACAAGATTGGTGAAACGGTTTTGATTTCTTTGCGGGACATACATACATACATACATACATACATACATTCATACATACATACATACATACATGCATACATACATACATACATGTTATATATAACTATATACGCCTTACTTTCTGCTTTATATTCAGGGCCGCCGCGAGGGTTGTGGCAGCCTGCGTGCGAAATTTAAAATGCCGCCTCCCCGTTTGTTTTTTCCAGAAAAAAAAATTCCAATAAGACTGAGCTGGACACTGTTCCTAAAGTGCTCTTTAAATTAAATCCATTTTGTGTAGACCATTCCATTGTGTCCGTTCATATTCGCATCATTGTTGTTTCTCTCAAGTACAACTAGGAACTTTACACTAGGAACAATTTCAGATTTACGTGCCATCAGCCATTTTGGTTCTTTGTGATAAACATTAAAAACTGATCTCGTTCGGACTACTCACTTATGCTCCTGTATTTGTGACGATGAATTTAAAATTAATAAGCTGTGGCAGGTAGCTCTATATTACAATATACAGTGTAAATGATCATGATCTATATACAATTTCTCGATAACTTTGACTGCTCAACATTGTGACATGGTATGGACGTGGGTATGTTAACTTGTTTGTTATTGTAAGTTAAAGCACAATCCCCCCAAAATATCCGAAATACAAAAGCCATTCACAGTGGAACTTTTTCAACTTTCTGTACACTTTCATGATAGTCATCCACAATCATCTGACATACACAGATTCAGATTTGCTTACAAATTTATCCAACAGACGAAGCAACTCAGCGCTGAATATTTTTCTTGAGTTTTATACAAAGTAAATAATCCAAAGTACAAGTCACTTAATCAATGACTTGAAATAAAACATAGTAAGCAGTGTTTTTCACATTCCCGGGTGTCGACTTCCTAGATAACAATATTTTTGTTCGAATCCACTTTAGAAGCTGGGGACCAAATGCCTAGTGTACTGTAGTGTGCAGCCCATAATGACAAGACAACCACATGTTTGTTTTTGTCCTTGCGCATTTAACGGTTATGCGATAGTGTTAGTGAGTGGTCAGACAAGAAAATAACACACTGACATGGTAAGTCAAGCATGTACTTGAAACTAAAATAGTTACATAGGTCAAATAATAATAAAAAATACAAGTACACATATTTATTTAGACATCTATTTTTTTTCAAATTTTAGTGTGCATTAACGTTTATGTATGAAACATCTTCCTTATCACTGATTGTATGAGGTTCTATAACGTTAAAAGAATTAGTTCGAGCCGTATGAATACAGTCAAATGATTATAGCTAGGTCTAGATCACCCCTGTCGCCCTCCCCCCCCCCATAAAAAAGTTCTGAAAAAGTTTAGATGTATGTATATATATAAATATATATAAATATATATAAATATATAAATATATATATATATATATATATAAACAGGGCCGCCGCTACCTATTGTGCAACGTGTGCACGCAGGCGGCCGACTTTAGGGGGCGGATAAATAATTATTCCAAGCATTTAAAAAAATACTTTAAAATTAATTACTTTAATATTTCAATATTCTATGGTAAACCTTTAGTTTAACTACTTAATGTTAGTTGAAACTTAGTTTTAGTTTAACTTTTTAAATTTAGTTTAGTTCCCATCAATATATATATATATGATATATATAAATCCCGTATGGGAGACGAACGTATGCCAAAGGCAGTCCTTTTTGGTGAGCTAAAAGATGGCCGACGTAACAGAGGCGCCCCACTGAAACGCTTCAAAGTCCAGCTTTGGCGTCAACTTTCCTTGGCTTACATAGAAGAGAGCACCTGGCTGCATGCGGCGTCGGAACGAGACAGATGGAGGTCACTCACGAAGGCCGCGGGATAAACATTTGAGACCAAAAGAAAATCTGCTGCTGAGGACAAACGCAGACCACGAAAAGAAAATTTAAATCGAACACCTGCGAACAATGGTGATACTTGCTCTGGATGTGGCAAAATATGTAGCTCACAGCTGGGGCTGCGCAGTCCCGAGAAATACTGTATTCCTCATTAATCTTCGGACTCGAAGACAAGCCTTATTGTTATATATAACTATATATATATAACTATATATTTATAACTATATATATATATAACTATATATATATAACTATATATATATAACTATATATATATAACTATAACTCATATATATCATATAGAGGACCTCTAAAAAATGTCTTGTGGAAGTTGGCCCTGTGCCATCTTTTTTACATGACAACAGTACGTATGACCTGGCAACTGCTCGTCACGAAAATTCCTTAGTGATGATTTTTCTTGCTACCTCATTATCACGATGCGTCGCAGTTTTGGGCTCTTTTTAATGCCATGAGTAAGTGGCATACTCCATAGCAGAGTGTTAAACATACAGGCACTTTTAGTAGATCTATTAAGCAGTGCATATTTTCATATTCTCTTTTGCAGTCTCATACCTTAGCTATTCACTGTCATTAGAATATCATGTAACATTTTGGAGCCTAGATAATGGAATTTATTGCAGACATCTAAAATTCGAGCATTGATGACCACACAAGATGCTTTGTTAGTAGTTTGGTCTAGTAGTTGGTTTGACAATAAATCTGCATGATAATAACAGCTCCCGATGACTTGGCCTATTCTAAAAATATAACATTCCTTTTTATTATAACCCATGAGAAGAAAAAATATTTCTGTTTAGCTGGAATTTAATAATTTAGCAGAAAAATAACATGAATTTTGTGTCAGTACTAAAACAATCAAACAGAGTTGGTCTATATATGACTCCTTCTGTCTGAGACAATAGATTGGCCGAGATTAATCGCTGCTCAAGTTTGCTTCTCCTTAAAATAGGAAGAGAATCTGAAATGAGGAAACGAGCCATCTAGAGTAGAAAATAAGGCTTATGTTGATGGCATGTAAATTGAACTAATATAAAACCTTGATGTTCTCCTTGTTCACGTCTAGTGTCCAGTTCTGGAGGGAATACGTAAATAACCACCGACAATAATGTCATAAATGTTTTCACAAAGAAAATATGGACAAAATATTGGATTCTAAATACACACGAGTGTCACACGTTTTATACAAAGCTTATATATCTTATCTTATCTTATATAATACAGACGTTACTACAAAAAAGAAGATGATTGCGTCATGCATTTAGTCATGCATATTAACCAATGACTTAAATTCTGCCAAGTCACTGGTTTTTCTGGCTAGCTCAGGCAACCCATTCCATGCTCTAATAGCACTCTGTCTGTCTGTGTGTCTATCTGGCCAAAAGTTTGAGAAAATATAGTACTTGACCGATGTGGCGGTATAAGCAAAATTAGTCCCCTTTATATTTGGCTGTCGTCTTAGGCTTAGTGAACACAAACATGAAATAGAAACAATAGATAACTTTACAATATTCTATGTTCATAGACTCTTCGCTAGCAGAGTAGTTACCGAGAAGCATGAGAAGGCTTTATCCCACAAGTTCGAATTTAAAAGAATACATTAAAAAAGCGATCACCTATATACCCGTTCTTTCGTCCCCTTTCCAACTGGCCCAGACAGCTGACAAGATCATTGTGCATTGAGAACGCTAAAAGCATGAGATTGCGCTAAACAAAACTATTGTTACAAAAATATTTCTAATCGTATAGATTTATTATTGTAAGTCTAGTTCTGTTACAAATTTAATTACATGACTGATCCAAAATAATTGATACACATTATAATAAAACTGTTTTTCTAAATATTATTTTTTTTATTTTGCTTGATACGCTTTGCTTTCGATATCCACGCATGCGTTACCTTTCGGTTTTGTCCATGCAAACATGGCTATATTAACTAGATTCATGAAACAGTATTACTTTCATAGAGTTGGGCAACTTTTTTTGAGGGTCTTAAGTTTGTTATAGGGCTACTTTACATACGCTACTGTTAGAGTTAGTACCCAAGGAACTTTTATGCCAAGTTTTATCAAGATTAGTCAAACGGTTTTGTTTTCTATTTGGGACATAAATACATACACCTTACTTTCTGCTTCATAGTATACTAGCCAATTTGACCCTCGCCTGCGGGCCCATGTGTGGATATTACTGATGTACCGGATAGAATTTAGACAATTTCTGGAGAATTTTACCTTCCTATTTTTTTCTTTTGCGAGGAAAAAAAATCATAACGTGTATATGGGTTTACCAATTCAACCTACATATTCCTATCAAATATCAAATACTGTTATAAACCTGGTGGTAACACATATGGGGGTAGTGCTGAGTGTTTTTTAGACTACGCCAATCGCCCCAGGTCAGCGCTAGACGAGCGGTCAACCGTAACGAGTGACATTACACGCCAGTTCGGCAAAGACCCGTGTTGTAAACATTACGCATGCAGGTCACGGCGAATATGATCAACCAGTGGTCAAACGGCGTTCTATCCGATTCTAGAAGGCCTGTAATGACCCTATATAAGAGAGAGTGTGTTAGAGTCAAGACTTCACTATATCTCTCAATGTGACCAGTAGGAGGCGAAGTCAGAACCAGCACGTTGTATGAAGTCAGTCCGGAACAGAGGAAGGTTTTTGAACAGTCAATGTAATGTTGCCGACTGTAAAGTATTTGTGATGTCATTGAAATGAAACTGTTACTGTTACTTTGGAGCCCTGAGTTGTGCAGTCCTTAAGATTGGTTGTGTCGTGTGGTGCAGTTTGCAGAGGGCCTGGATTGTGAGAAACGTTACAATACTGCGAAAGCTTTTAAAAAGTTTCGTTCTTAAATAGACATACAATTATGTACTTTTTGTCTTTTTTTTAGAACCCCTTGGTTGTAGGAGGGACAGTAAACATACAATTCGGCAGGCATGTCAAACTCATTAAGGTGTATGGGCCACATAAAAAACTTAATATGACCTGAGAGGCCGCAGCCAAAAATCACATGCAAACAGCCTACTGCTTTTATGTAAATTAAAAACAATAAAATAGAATACAATAATAAATGGCATACATGACCCTTAGTTAGCTAAATTTGTAGTACTATTTGATAATTAAAAATTCCTATGATTACGTATTAATTTCGTTGTCTTTATGCTTGACATCTTTTCTGGGTTACAAGTTTATTAATGTCAGGTTGAAGTTTGTTTGCAACTGACACTTTCATCACTGATGACAAATTTTGATCAGATAATCTCGAACGGTGTAGCTTACATTATGGAAAAAACTGCTCACGGAGATCAGTGCTTGCAAACATAGCTAGAATTCTGGCTGTCAATTTCCGCAATTCAACTTACCGTTCAGGGTAAATAACTGCAAAGTTTTACCACAGCCACTTCTCTATACTTCGCTTTCAACAAAGAATCAGACTACTATTATATCAGCTCTAGTTGCACATTACCAGCAGCATCTTCAGAAGCAAATGAAAATGGAGATACAAACAACGAAAATTCTTGCTCGTATGAAACGAAGTCACGAACACGGTCATTGAAAGCATCTACTAACGATTCCAGATGTAAGACATATTTACCAAATGCTTTAGCCGTATTTAATCTTATTAGTTCCTGACACGTTGAGAAGTGAACAAAATTTTCTCTTAATATTTGGTTTATCTATAGTCGTAATGTTGCTTGAAAGCACTTCACATGATCACACGCAGGTGTGCCAATTTTGCCTTTACTTTGAAGTTTTAATATCAAGTCTTGCAGGTGACCAGAGAGATCAACTGCAAATGCTAAATCCTAAACCCATTTGCCAGTTTCGAAATGTTCAACAGGCTCACCTTTTATTTTCAGGAACAATGCAATTTCCTCACGCAGTGCAAAAACACTTCAATACTTTATGACATGAGAGCCAGTGGCCTTCTGTGTAGTAGGGAACACAATCAAATTCGTGTCCAATGTCATCCAGAAACAAAAATTGGCGATGATTTAAACCACGGGCACAAATAAAATTGAGAGCGACTGAAACCGGTGCACCAATGTCTATGAACCCTCGATAAGTGGCTCGTATTGATGGAAACATTTTTTAGGCCGTGTGATGTAGTGGATTTTTTTCCTTTGACGTCATATGGAATGAATTCTTCTAATAAAATGTTAAAAGAACTCACTCAGTGCACCAATGTCTATGATCCCTCGATAACTGATTTGTATTGATAAAGACATTTTAGTCTAACTAGGTCGTGTAACGTAGTGAATTTTTTTCCTTTGACTTTAAATGGAATGAATTCTTCAAATAAAAAGCTAAAACAACTCGGTATAGTATGTGACGTATTTTTTAAAGGCATGATAGTTAGATTTAGATCTAATCTAGATTTTTTTAACTAGATCTATAATTTTTTAAAAAGTATACCTAGATTTTTAAAACTAGATCTGGATTTATATTCTAATTTAATATCATTGTAGAGTCTAGATCTAGAATTTCTAGGTCTAGTTTAGACTGATATAGACTAGATCAAGATTTAGAATTTCAATTTCTAGACTTAAAGAGTAGATTTTGATTTCCAAACGTCTAGATCAATATTGCAATGCTATAATATACTGAACTAATCTACTATCTTTAAATTTAATGTTACATTTAGTCTATTGATAGATTATCTAGGATTTTTTTTCATAAATCTAATCTAAATTACTTCTAAATTATTCCGAATTTATATTATAGATTTAGATCTAGTAGATATAGATCTTAAGAGTGCTAAATCAGAAGTTTAGTTTATGTAGATCGACATTCTAGTGCCGTTTAAATGAAAACGCTAATAGCTCTGTTGATAGCCGTGTTGAAACATTAATGCTGAAGGATTATCTAAAATCGCTCGTCTGACATATTGTAAATATCCCATAGAGATGGCATGACGTAATGTGTAATATATCTCTTTATCAATCATAGGCTATTAGTTTGTAACCAGTTTGTTATTAATTTAAGAGCAATTCAATCGAGCGGTTAGCATGCTGAAATGATTATCTCGACGGTCCCGGGTTGTTTGCTTGTTTTAATGTTTCGGATGTTCCTTTAGAGTTGAAGATAGTTTACTTCCTAGTCCAAACCCCCGCAGGACGACGGGGAATAGGAGCGGGCAGGGTTTGAACCAGGGACCATCGATAAATCCGAACGACAGTCCAGCTCGCAAACTGTACGACCAGGCAGGGTTATACCCTGCTCGCCGCCATCCTTCGTCGTCCAACGAGAAGTTAATTTTTTTTAATCTAAACATCCGAAACATGTAAAACAGAACTTTTTTTTACAGAGGCAAATGAAAATTTGAAACATTATTACTTTTGACAATCAAAATTAAACATCGTCTTGAATATTCCTTGCGAATAGGCGAATCCGACAGGGTTTGCATGATAACACAAACTTTCTTTGTAATTTTGTTTAACACTGTTTCCTGCGCATTGAACGCTCACATATTTTGGCCTGAACCCCTATCCCCAAATTTAACTCTCCTGTTACATTTTGGCCCGTGATTTATATTTTATTACGCTGAATTACAACAGCCCTCTTATATTGACATCCCAATTTCAAACACATGCTTCATTCTTCTAGCTTTCCCAGTTACCACCCCCTTGAAAATTGATTTTACATACAATCACAAAATTTTCTTCTGCATCGTAAATCAATATTTAAGAATTCCATACTTTTTTTTTTTAATCGCACCACCTTTTTTGTTATCATTCTGGCATCGTAACGCTCTCACAACCAAGAAATCTATTATTATTTTACTGCCACCCTCAACTTCTCAACACACAAAATAATTATTATTTAAAATACATTTTTACACAAAAAAAAATCTTATTCAGTCAATTTCAGCTTCATGTGAAAAGTGAATCTATCTATGGATATACAGGGTGCGTCAAAAAAATGTATACACACTTTGAAATGTAATAGACAATTTATTCCCGTTCTACTGTGCTAAATTACAGAACATAGAATGCTTAATGTCTAATTGGAAAAAAAATGTGATTAATGTGAGTAATGTTCAAACTGGTGGCCCTCAGCATCAATACATTGCTGAGTACGAGCCAACATTGATTCCGTACATCGTACCAAAGTGTCCACTCAGATTTAGCTGTTACACCAGCCTTGGAATGTACACATGAAACTTGCCTTTCCTCAGAATGCGTAGCACACTACTAGCACTTACATCACTCTCACGTGCCGCTTGCCTTGACAATTTTTGAGGTGAACGCTGAAACAATTCCAAGACCGCAGTTGTGGACTCATCACTTGTAGCTGTACGAGGTCGCCCTGATCGACCTTTATGCACATCACAAACTGTTCCGTGAATTTCAAATTTGTCTCGTAGACGTGTAATTGTTAACCTTCGTGGTGGTTTTGTACCATGGGCGTAGCCGGGGGGGGGGGGGTTGGGGTTCAACCCCCCCCCGAAATGAAATCCCCACTAGGGGGGGAGAGACGGACTTTAGTGACTGATTTTTTGCTTTGATTTTCTTTATTTTAGGTAAGATTTTAATACTAAACCATCACTTGCCCCAGCGCAGCCAAAGGGGTTTTGAGTTTAAAACCCCTACCATGGGGTTTTGAGTTTGAAACCCCCTTTCAAGGGGCGGGGGGGAGACGGACTTTAGTGACATGTTTTTTTGCTTTGATTTTGTTAATTTTAGGTGAGATTTTAATACTAAGCCATCACTTGACCCAGATCAGCTAAAGGGGTTTTGAGTTTAAAACCTCTACCAGAGGGTTTAGAGTTTAAAACCCCTACCAGGGGTTTTGAGTTTGAAACCCCCCTACCAGGGGTTTTAGCAGTTAAATCCCCCTCTTCTATAAAACAAAATACACAAAAAATGCAAACGATAATCCCCAAATTTCAAGTGCACAGTTAAGGAAGATTTTGATTTTAAAACCCCCTCCAAAATTTACGATAGACCCCCTCTTCAATATGAAAAAAAAAGCAAATAATGCACTCAAAATGGGTTTTGACACAGTTTTAAGTTTAAACTCCCCTCAAGTGGAGTTTGAAGCTAAAAAATACATCTTCAATAAAAAAAAATAAAAAAATTACACACTCTAAAATCTAAGAGCGTAGCCATATGGGTTTTGAGTTTAACCCCCCTTCACAAGGGTTTGATGCTAAAAAATACCTCTTCAATATAAAAAAAAAAACAAATTACACACTAAAATTATTTGAGCGTAGCCAAGCGAATTGGGGGTTTTGAGTTTAAACTCCTTTCCTCCAGATGGTTTTGAGTTTAAAATCCCCCTACAGAGCGTTTTGAGGTGGAAAACCTCTATCTTCAATATTATTCTAAAGCAAACTACAGTTACCAAATTCTATGATCGTAGCTAAATGGGGTTTTGAATTTAAAAAACAACAACAAAGTCCTGAGATTTTTAGTTTAAAACCTCTAACAGCTGATTTTCACGATAAAACTTCACTTTTCGATATAAAATCTAAAGCAAACTAGTCACCCAATTCCAAGAGCGTATCCAAGAGAGGTTACATTTCTACCAGTGGGGGGGCTTTATTAATAAAGTGCAGTGAATAGTCATCTGCCGAAATTGAAAAACACTAAATGTGGCTCAACAAAGATGGCTAAGATAGATTTTAGGAGTTAGTTATTGAGATTGGGTCTAAATCAAGGAAATCCTATGCCGAACTGGGAGTCGACCCCATAGTAAAATTGTGACAGAGCGTCGCATGAGGTTTGCGGGACATGTTCTCCGACAAAATGAATTACGCATAAGAAGAGTTGCGATGACATTCTAGTACAACTTGGCGCCACACATTCATGGAGGTGCTCGGAGCAGGTGGGAAGAGGCTTCAGAAATTACCAGTGACAGATTTTTGTGGAAACAGCTTGACGGCAAATGCGCCGAACGGCGCGACAGGGTCTTAGTCAGTAAAAATAGCACATACATTTTTGAAATAAGACTTTTTAATAGCAGGAAAATGCACTGTAGATACCTCAGAATATGCATTTTGTTGGCATTCTATGCCAGAAATAGTGCTTGGCGGCGGGGCTCCTCCCCGCTCTAGGGTGAGCCCCTAGAGCTCCCCCAGAGCCCCTTGCTGGCAATGGCGGGGAGTCAACAATTTTTCACTAACTTATCTTATATAATACAGACATTACTTCAAAAAAGAAGATGATTACGTCCTACGCGTCATGCATTTAGTCATGCATATTAACCAATGACTTAAATTCTGCCAAGGCACTGGTTTTCCTGGCTAGCTCAGGCAACCCATTCCATGCTCTCATAGCACTAGGGAAGAAGGAGTATTTGTACAAATTTGTCCTAGCATATGGGATGAGAAATGTGCCTTTATATTTGTGTCTTTCAGAGTATTTTATTAAATTTTGTTTTTGTATTTGAAGATTATGGTTCAGTGTTTTATGTATAATTGCTACTTTACTTTTGAGTCTTCTGTCCTGAAGGCTTTCTAAATTTAGAGATTTTACTAAAGGTGTTACTCTAGTCAAATGTGAATATTTGTTTGTTATGAATCTCACTGCTCTATTTTGTGTCTGTTCCAGTTTCTTAATGTTATCTTGAGTTGAGGGGTCCCAAACGGAGGATGCATATTCTATTATTAGCCTAACCAAAGTTAAATAACATTTTAGTTTTATGTTCTTATTTGATTTATAGAAATTTCTTTTAATAAACCCTAATGCTTTGTTGGATTTTTTTTATAGTTTCATCAATATGTGGATTTCATGACAGTTTTCATTTATTATAACACCTAGGTATTTTGCGTTTTTAGTCTGTGTTACTGGTTTGCCATGAATAAGATAAGTGGAATTAATTTGTTTAATTTTTTGTTGTTTAACTCCAGGAAGAACCTATTCTAGGGCACAATAAACGTGTTCCAAAAGAATGAAGGGTCAGAATGTAATAAAGAGTATGAACACACACACACATACATATATACAAATATTTTTTTTCGCGAGGGGGGGGGGCAAGGGGGGATTTCCCCCCCCCCCTACCACCCCCCCGAAAAAAAATCCTGGCTACGCCCATATTCTGTACCATACTCATGCCTCCGCAGTCTTCGAACCGCAGCTACATTCTCAAACTTCCAATACCACTTAAATTATCTGCTTCCGCTCTTCGAAACTCAAACGCACGTCCGCCATGTTGCAGTTACTTCCTTGCCACTCTGGTACTGTGTGTGGTACAGAACCACCTTCACATTAATTTTTTAAAATTAGACATTAAGCTTTCCATGTGATGAAATTTAGCATTGTAGAACGGGAAATAAATTGTCTATGACAGTTCAAAGTGTGTATACCCTGTATATAATTCTCTTCATGGCTCAACAGGTTATTAGAAGTAAAGAAAAGATAACTCTTTTTATTTCTACAAGTCGGACTAGAGTTACCCCACGTAACTTTAGTGGTCAAAAAAGAGGGGGGGGGGCAGAACAAGCAGTATTCACCCGTCACTAAATAGCAGGGTCGGACTTAACCATTGTATGGCCATATGCGAATTTGGTGGGACCAAGTTTGGGTAGGTATGCGGATAATAAGTGAAAATTAAGAGTTTGTATTAGAAAATAATTTTTCTTTGCATTTTATTCATTTATTACTACCTACATAATTACTTTGCGAGCCTTGCGTGTAGCGAAGTCATACAGTATATCATACAAAATTCTATTTCCTACATAGATCATGCTCAATAGCAAGAATTACCAAATTTTTCAATCTATCTACGAGAATTGATGACCTCAATAATTCTTCATTAGTTTAAGGCTCGAGAAGCTTCTTTCAGCAGATTCCACAATTACGGGTATTGCATAATTCCGTTTTTTATCACGCGTAGGATTGGCGTTTTCCATATTGAATGACACCCCACAATGACAATTTTTGTCTATATATTTCTGGAGATTTGAAGGAGTTTTCAAAAGATTTTGATAATTTCCGGAGATTTCCAGGACTTTTTCGTATATTTTGCCATTTCAAGAGATTTCCAGGAGCTTCTGGTAAACCAGGAGGCCGAGGAAAATCTTTTATAAGTTTTATAATGTTTTAATTTAATAATTTACACCTAGGATTAGTGCGGGGCCCACTGCGAATGCATAGGTTACAATAGCCTAACGCTGGCCCTGCAAAATAGCGGCGTCAGCTACGCCGCCGGTTGACTAGTATATTATACAAAAGCTAGTTTCGCGCCAAGTACAAAAGTACGACAAAAAAATTTAAATGATACTTTTTGATGTCGGCTTTGAAAAAAACATATTGTGTCTAATTCGCGAAAAAAAACAACGTTTTAGGTAAATTAGACTGCTCCAGTTTCGATCGAGAAATCGAGAAAGGTGCTTACTTGTTATAGGCACACAGAAAGTAGAAAATGGTTCAATCTTCTTCTTGTTTTATAGTCCACGTCAAGTGATAGATTTATTGATAGGTTACTACATGAAAGAATCAGGGCCCTTAGAAATAAAATATAGATTTAATTAATTATTTATTTTGCCAAAAAAGCTCAAATTTCATGAACAAAAAAGATTGTTCGGATCCTTTTTAAGAACATTTAATTAACGCCAAATGACTGTTTGAAATTGGTCTTCTAGTTTACATTACAATAAATTTTATTGCTACAACTTCGCTAAAACTTATTATTGAAAGTCGGTTAATCCAGATATTTTACGAAAAACATTTTTAATCTAAATAATTTTTAGATCGTTCTTTTAGTTTATACTATATTTAATTTTCAGGCCAAAACTTCACAAAAATCTTATTATCCTTAATATTGTGTTTCAGTTTTTTTTTAGGAAAAAAACAACAACTTCACATTAAAAGGATTGTATAAAATCTCTCTTGTGAGTTTAGGTACATTTTATTTTCATGCTAAACCATCGCCAAAATCTAACTACTGGTAATTCGGGATTCTGAAAATAAATATTTTTCTATTACATTAGCGCAAACGCCATAAGAACTCGTGCACCAATGCTTATTAACCCTCGACAACTTTCGCGTGTTGAAAAAGACATTTCTTAGTCTAACTATGCAGCAGGACATGGCAGAATGTTTATTTTTACATCGACTCCTCGCTCAATAAATTGATTTGCTGCTCGTATCTGCGTGTATATATCTGCCTGTATATATAAATGTATATATATATATCGTATCTGAGTGTATGTATATATATATATATTGTGTTCCCCATGTTTAATTTTTAATATTCATTCATAAATGTTAGAAATGCATTTGTATATACATATTAAGCACATTGTCTAGAATCTCATTTACGTTATTATTAAAGATCTGTTTCATTACGTTGCGATATTACTTTTTGTCAAGCAAAAGAAGAACTTGGCTTGAATATTTCTTATCTACGGGAAAATTATCGGGGATCGCCTCTGAGTTCGTGTGATAACACAAACTCTCTCTCTCTGTAGTCTTGTTATGAAAATGTATTTGTCTTACTGTAATATGTAAAATGATTTTAGCAATAAGTTAGATGTCTTCAGAATATTTATATTAATAAATGATAAAAACTAAATTCTCATTTTGGTCTACGGCTTGTATAGAATGCAATGTCACTTGGTTTGGTTACAACTGTAAACAAAAATGTCGATGTCAAGATGGCACTTGTAAAGAAGATGGTAGTTGTTTTTTACACCAAAAATGTCATCCATATTATTTTGGACCTCAATGTCAATTTAGTAAGTATTTTATTAAAGCCATTTATTTGCTACATAATCTCTAAATGATGATAATGAACATTTTGTGTGCTAAAAAGAAAACTACATTTTTCGACATGCGTATATAGTTACACAAAAAGTTCATTTTACATACAGCTGTGACATGAACTAATTATTATACTTACAGGGATAATGATGTACAAAAACATGCCTATTCTGTCGGATGGTGATGACCATACTTGTTTGAATATTTCTCATGCTAATAAATCAGTACAGTTCATATTGGAAGAAAGTATTAAATTTACGTGGCTACGAATAGTTCAAAGCTCAGGTATATTTTCTACTATTTTAGTTATTTCATAGCTCTCTAAAACAACAAATTTAGTTTTCTTAAGAAAAATAAAATTACAAAGGGAGTTTGTATTATCATAGAAACTCAGAAGTGGCCATCACCTGACCCACAATTGTTTAAACAGTGTTTTTTTTTTGTGTGCCTGTTGTTTAGCGGAATCTGAAAGGGGAATATTTTTTATGGCCTTTCCGACCGTCCGTTCGTCCCGTGTAGATCTCAGAAAGTAGAAAAAATGAAAATTGGACATTATGATAGTTAAGATCTTTCAAAGTTCTGACGCAACGGCTACTTTTATATATATATAATATATATATATATATATATATATATATATATATATATATATATATATATATATATTGGTCTATTCATCTGAACGCTCCAATATATAAATGTTAACGAGGAAGAAGAAGAATATAGATCCGTAAATAATTCTGTCAACAAACAGTGATTTCTATTTAAAAAATTGGACTGCCCCCACACTCAAATTCTTAGGGAGGATGGCGGAATTGATGCGATTACCCCTTACATCTGCGAATTCAGATTTCCCGACGAACATTCTTTCATTAGACAATACCGTAATGTTACACATCTTTCCATTCCTAGGTCTAAAACTCTATTTCAACTCTAAGATGATATAACTTCTCTTCGCAAAGATAGTTTTATACTTTAACACATGAACATACTAATTATAGTTCAATCATTTCATATTTTAATCAAATTAACATTCAAATTTGTTTTTCTAAAGCATTTTTACATAGATTTACATTCGTTCGCCAAAGTTTTCATAAAAAATCGAATTAAGGTTAATTAGCTATTTTTAGCTCCATTCATAGTATTTTTTTAAAATCACGAATTCATGCATTCGCTTTACTTATAACATCATTATTTTCTTTAATCGTTTCTAATGCACTAAATCACTAATGCACTAATATCAGCAATACGCAAGTTAAAACCCGCGGGCAGATGACCGAGCCGAGCCTGTTTGAATAATTTGTTTAGGAAATGAATTTACTTATTTTGGATCGGGTAAAAACCCCCCAATTCGAAAAATTGCTTTCGTGGTCTTTTAGTTCTAAATGTCAATGTACATGGCGATTAGAAAAGAAAGTTCAGGAAGGATCTGTGTTGTGAATAGTACTCAATCAAATCGAATGTATTCATGTAATCAACCTGAGATGAACTCCAATTGGTGGCAAGGCTGGAAGGATCAGTCCTCCCGTAGAGTCTTGGCGAGAAACTCTGCTGTTAGGTGTAGTTCCTTCAAGCTCCCATACAGGTCAAGTGACTCTGCAGACATCTCCATGGAGAGCAGGTACTTATCGTTCGGATTGGTACCCGGTCGGTGGAGAGTCCAGCTTGCACACTCAAATTCGTCGCGATGTGCATGAATGGCTGCCGTCGAATCCTGTTTTTCTCTCTCCGCCGACTAACAAATGGGTAGGGAGCCCTGGATCGCTCCTTTTATAACGCTCCAGGGCTACTAGTACCGCCCTCTCTCTCCTCATGTGATCAACCAGAATGGTCGAGCGACGTTCCTTTAGGGTTCGCAAAGTACAAGTCAAATAGGATTTTGTAACATTTTAGCTAGAAAATTAAATGTAGTGTATGATAGAGTGCGATTTGAAATAGAGTTTAAATGTTTTTCATAAAAAAATACAGAATAACCGATTTTCGTAAATGAAATTTTTCGACGTGTTACCAAGAAAATTATTTATTTTATTTATTAGAAGAGTGAATTCAAACGTATATTTGGCCTTAGTAGAGTTTTAGTTTTTAAAAATTCGGAACCATTTTGGCGACAATTTGTAAAAAAATTAAAGTAATGTAGACCAATTTCGTATTCAAAACAAGAACAGGAACATTCGATAGTGATAAAAAAAACTTCTGTTATGTTTTAGCAAGAAAATTAAAAGTAAAATAAGTCTGAAAAGTGATTTTCAAAACGTATTTCTAGGAAATTACTTTTTTTTTATTTTATTTCTGAATAACCTATTGTCGATAGGCCTATTTTTGAAAAAAATAAAGTAATTTGAAATAAATTTGTTTTAAGTTGAAAATATGGAACAATTTGATATCTATAATTAAACTATATGACGTATTTTCCAAGAATATAAGTGTAACTAAATGTAGTCTAAGCTAGAAGAGCAAACAAACATTCGTTGGCATTGGTTTGTTTTTCATACAAAAAACATCCAGAACAATCTATTATAGATACTTAAAACTATTGCGATGTTTCGGAAGGAACATTAAAGTTTACATCAGATTTTAAATAGCTTTTAGTGTTGTTTTTTTATCTAAACGCGACAGACAGATCGACCAACAGACAAAACGCACAAAAATAAGCGGCTTTTATCCTGATGGAGGCACTAAACAAAAGATAAATAAAATCTGATTATTTAAAAATATTTGAGGGAACTAGTTTCGTACTGCGACTTAGCTGTCACGCTACTGCACAAAAGTTCCTGGACAGGAAGTCTATTTTTAACAAATGTGCGTGATATTTACATACAAAGTGCATTCTTAGCCTTTATAAACAAACATAAATGTTTTCTTTTAACTTTAGCAGCTAGTTGGCCAGAAAAAACACAGTTAACTAATATTTATATTTGTTGTAACATTTCTCGTACATTTTTAAATACATATGTGAGCAGGTCAGGAGGCACTGAGTGGACCTATTCTCTGCTCAACACTAAATTTTATAACAGTAGGCAGATGTTAGCGCTACTGGGTGGGTTTCATCTATGACACCTCAGTCTATGACCAAGGGGCTAGCGTCGCCTAAGTAACCAGACATACTAACTAACCTAAACTAAATGAAAGCACCAACGAAACTTGAAATTAAATACTAAAAATGAAACTTTATTTACATATACAAAAATAAATCAATAATAAAATATAATATATACACTAAAACCCCAACAACTAATAGTAAACTAATCCAACCACTAACTAAAACCCTCTCAATCTACACCACTACAAACACCAACAAACTAACCAAACCAACTATCTAACACAAACTGATCAAATTAACTATCTAACTAAATCACCACAACTACTACACTAGACCTAGATCTACACTAACACTAAAACAAGAACACCTTAGTACCTTACTATTCACTAAGGACAGACTAAGCCACTATGTCTAAGCCGACTAAGGCAACACTACAGTACAGAAACAAAATAACACTACATTTCCTAGCCTAGATCTCCAGCAGCAATAACAATAGCAGTAATAAATGCAGCAGAGTAATAGCAGCAATATTAGATAAAGCAGCGTGTATTTCAGCAGTTATATTCAGCAGTAATAATAGCCTGCAATGCATAAATGCAAAACTATAAATACAAAATCATATATTCTATTAGATCTAGAACACTCATAGCGAGACTAATGGGCGCCGCCATCTTTATTCAACATGCTCGAAACAAAAGCTGCCAACTAGAAAATAAAACTAAATACATGTAGCATATTTACACACAGTGTTACATAGATCTAGTAAAAGAAAATATAAAATATTTCTACACTTACAGGCCGTCCCAGGTACAGGAATAAAAATATTGAAAACAATTACTAGCATTTAAGATCACCAAGACCTCTCGTCACACAGACAGGAATGCTGTACTGACCGTACACTGGTCAACTGTCCACTCAAATGTTTTAAGACTGCATGTACATAGCAATATATACTATCCCGCACTAACCCATATAACTATAGGCGCAAGTACAAATAATAAATGTGGCACTAGCCTATAAAAATAAAATACATTTTAAAAAAGCTCAATCACAAGCTCACACATATTTGACCTAGTGATACTTTAAAGACAAAAAAAATATTGCCTTTCTTTGTTAACATTTTAAAACATTATCTCCCTTACATTTATGTATTGTAATAACTGATGGGATGCAACTTAACGAGACATGGATATTTATTTACATGGAGATATGACAAACATATAAAACATCTGCCTTGAGCGCAGCATCTTTATATCGGCTCTAGACTTGGGCGGAAATCGTTCTCTTCTCTCTAATGTCAACATCCTTCCTAGTCTAGTAACTAATAGTGCGCACCTTTTGCACTATCTTGGATGGCGTTGTGCATGGTGGGATAATAACATTTTACGTCTCGAGAGACGATCTTTTCCCTTTGCAACTTCTTGTATGACTAAAGAGGCCAATCCTTGATACACTGCGATCGCAGGTTGGGCATATATAATCACCAGGCGCCGTTGCATTTTCACCCTTCTTTCTGCTTCTGTTGTGTATGACATCTGCAATCTTTGACCCTTCCTTTATGCTCTCTCTCCATGAGGATCTGTCCAGTGCCACCTCTTCCCAGTTGCCAGTGTCGATTTTGAAGAGCTTCATGTCGCGTTTGCATACATCCGTATAACGTAAAAGTGGGCGACCAGCGGCTCTCCTGCCTACTATTAGATCGCCATACAGGATGTCCTGTGGAAGTCAACCTAATGGCATTCTACGAACGTGGCCAAGCCAGCCAAGGCGTCTGCTGCTGATAACAGAGCGGATGTCCTGGCACCCTGCTCTTTGTAGCACTTCCTCATTGGTTATCTTATCTTGCCACCTTATTTTAAAGATCCGCCTTAGGCATCGGAGGTGGAAAACATTCAGCTTTTTTTCCTGCCATGAGTAGGTTGACCATGTTTCACTTCCGTACAGCAAGGTGCTCAACACACAGGTCCGGTAGACTAGGGCTTTAGTACTGCTAGTCAGCAATATGTTGTCCCAGACTCTTTTCTGCAGCCGTGACATGGTGGCCATTGCCTTGGCTATCCTGTTATTTATGTCTTTATCCAGTAGAGTGTTGTTGGATATGATGGAGCCAAGGTAACAAAAGTGTATTTTTATTTAAAAATCGCTTACATAATTAATTTTATAAACTGAACGATTTTAGAAAATAACAAGATTACAAAGAGAGTTTGTGTTATCACACAAACTTTGGGACGACCCCCATCAAATTTACCAATGGACGAGAAATATATTCAATTCATATTCTTGTTTTGATCGTTTAAAGAAATTTAAAAAATTTGGCGTTATTTTTCACATAAAAGCAAACAGTACAACACGTCGCCTTTGATAAGACATTTCTAACTCTTCTGGAATAAGTAGAGTAGCTTTAAGTGATCACCTAAGATCAGCATGGAAACCTCCCGATACAGTGTCGGTGGCACCTAGTGCGTTAGCTCAGGGTGTCACCCTTCCCCATCAACTGTCTTGAAATATGTTCCAATAAACAATACTGCTAGTTTTCGTTGTCGTCGTTGTTGATCCAATACAGTAAGGTGATTAACTACTTTTAATGATTTTTAATCAAATGTAAAATCCCAATGTTTATTACATTTATTTAAATGTTATTGCAAATTTTACAATAATATTTACTTAAATTATAAACAGACTTTTCTTTTGTTATACTTTAAATGGTATAACGTTGTGCTGTATCCTTTACACTTACACTAACATTTAGATGTGTCAAGGCATATTTGGGCATATATCTAGAGATTTTATTAATATCTTTTCCCTTGAGTCTGCTTTTACCAAGTGTCAACCTTAAAATAGTGTCGACTGGTGGGGCATGCACCCCTTGCACCCCCCCTAGTGACGCCACTGCTCCAAGATATATCTCGAGATTTTATTATTATCTTTTTCAATGTGTCTGCTTTTGCCAAGTTATAATTTTTCCAACAATCGTGCTGATAACGCGAATGTCGTGGGTTCGGTCCCCATACTGGCCACCATATGTCACAGCCTGGTTATCGTTACAGGTCTGGACGGTCTTGAGCTGGTCTGCCTTTGTGTGTTGTAGGTACCTCTTCTGGTACCACTATAAAGTTCTTTGCCTTACTAACTAAATACCTTCTCACACGCACTATATTTGCTGGTGTGCAAGAACACTATCATGCTGAACTCTCCGACCACAACATTTAGAATTTTTAAGAAACACTACGTTAGCAGACATGGATTTTATTCACATAATAAAAAATCACAAAAGATATTGGCGACTTCAGCCATCACAACATATACATCCAAAGAAATAATTAGATAATAATCACTTTCTACTTATACTTTCTACTCGAGGAGATAGCAACGCTCCTCTCTCTACAAAAGAGTCCAAGATCAACTGAGGTGTCCACCTCGTGGTCAGTTCCCGACCAGGAAAAATCTCGTGCTAACTGCACGGAATAGTTCAGTGACTACTAGTCACCAGATATTACAGGGGTTCTAAAACTGATATGTGACAGTCATCCCTAAAATCCATTACTACTACTTTTATCTCCCCTGTAATCCAGGGAGATTCAATCCAGATCTTGGCAGTTTTACATATGTCAAATTTGTGTACATTGGCATAGATCACCTTAACAGTTACTTTTAGATATTGTTCTGGTATGACTAGATTGGATCTTACTATTGATGTTGTTGCACAAGAATATATCATTGCTTTAATTTCTACTGAATTTACATAGGATGGAAAGACATTTACTTTAGACATGTCTGCTTGTCAGTAAGCAACATTCTCTTCTCTTTGGACATTGTTGTTATTGCTATTGCCTCTATTTCTATTCCTGTTTTGATAGTTAGTGTTGTAGTTAGACTGATGGTTGTATGTGTCTCTCCTTGATTGTCTATTAGTATTATAGTTATTGTAATAGAAGTTGTTATTCCTAAGGCTCCTTCTTTCTCTGGGGCTTGCACTCTGGTTTGATCTATAGTTTCTATATTGATTGTTATAGTTACTAGGATTGTTGTAATTATTTTGATTGTAGTTGCTAGGGTTGTGGTAATTAGTGTAACTTCTATATCTGAAGTTGCTAGTATTAGTGCTTCTGCATTGGCTTTTAACATGGCCCTTCTTGCCACAATTAAAGCAAGTTTTTGAGTTAGAAAATTTGAATTTATCATTGCTGTTAGATGTTTTAACCGTTGCGCCAATTGATGTAGTTCTCTTTTATCCATAGTATGACCAGGATGGCTCACCTTAAAAAGGTTTAGATTAGTAATGAGATCAGTTTCTGTTTTTACTTTCTTTTCTTTAAGAAAAGTGAACACTAAATCTGTTACATTAGACAGTACGTTATCAATTAGAATCATGTCTAAAATTTGATTTGGATCTTTTATGTCACATTTAGCTAGTTCTAACCATTTAAGCATATTTGCATTCATGTCAAAGATAATTCTATTGAAGTCTCCATCCTTGTTTAGTTTAATTTTTTTTAAAGTTTTCTGTAATAGTCCTCGCTTTTCCCAAAATGTTCCAAAAGTCTAGTTTTAACAGCTATGTAGTCTTTTTTTTTGTTCAGGTGTTAGTGTGCTTATTATGTTTAGGGGTTCTCCTGATAGATTGGCTAGAAGATGTTTTGCCATATCTTCATTGTTTAAATTGTAAGTGGATGATATATGTTCAAAGTGAACTAGGTAATTATCTAATGTTTCCTCCTTAATGTTAAACTTATGAAATTTGGAAATAAATGGTTTGTTACTAGTTTGCTGGGTAATAATGTTGGGGTTGATTTTAGCTGCTTCCAATTTAGCTATTTCTTGTTTAGTTTCTAGTTCTTTATGTTTTACTTCTAAGTACTGAAGTTCTTTCTGATGAGCTCTATCCCCACAGCTCTTTCTTCCCTATCTCTAATTTGTTTCTTTTCTTCCCTTTCCTCCCTTTCTTTCTTTTCTATTCTCTTTTTCCTCCTTTTCTTTCTTTTCAGCCTTTTCTAATTCTTTTTTGATAAACTCCTTTTTCTCCTCCCCTTCTAGTTCCATCACCTTTACCAGTTCTAGAATTTTATCATATGATGCCATGGTTATTATTAATGTATCAATTCATGTCTAATGAGTAGTTAAAGAAGTAAATCAATCAAAGTATATAGTTGCAAAAAAAATGAGATATGTTACAAATATTACACTGGAAGAATGTGTGTGAATTATTTTGTAATATATTTTTACAAAATAGATATAATTTTAATGATCTTAATTAATAGTCATATATTCAAATAATTGTATATGTATCAAATCAATATTATTCACAAATGCAATAGCTCAAGTATGTTTCAATATAGCATTATTTTGAGCTCAAATATTTCTCAATATTAAGTATATGCCAGTCATAATAGAAAAAAATTAAATTAATAAGAAGTAATGAATATATGTACAATGTATAAAACAAACAAACACAGAAACAATATGAATGATGACACAGTCTGCTATAAAAGAAATCAATAAAAAGAAGAAATGGGACAGGAGAATTACAGATATGTAGATACAAGACTTTAGACCAACAACAATATTAATACAAACAGAATACTCTGACAAAATACACAAACAAGACTAAAACGACTAATAAATAATTCCTGATAAAATCTAGTACCTCCCTACCAACAAGGATGACCTCAAACGCGTTGGGTCTTATTGAAGGTAAAAGAACAGATAGGATGTTACCTTAATAGATCCTATTATTATGATAGATCACAAAATAGTCCCTCTCCAGCCACCCTTGCAAACACTTAGAAAAATGAAAAATGTAAATGGTTACTCACTAGTGACTATCTTCAATAGTCAACATCACTTAATTGGATACTGTAAATTATGTCAATGTATAACAAATGTATACAATAATTAATCAAAACTTACTGGGGCTTTCTAGTGTAGTCTGATGTAGATAAACTCAATCCTCTTAGTGTAGATCCATAGTCCAGTGATAATCCAATCATCAAATAAATCAGTGAAATAAGGTAATATATCCAATAGTCCAGTCACAAAATAAACCAATGAAATGAGGTAATATATTCAATGAGCTCAATAATCCAAACAGAATTAATTACACTGGTAGCTAGTAATCCAATAAAGGCTTAGTACAAATAATAAGGCAACGATGACTAGGAGGACAAATGGTATATATATATATATATATATATATATATATATATATATATATATATGTATACTCCAAAGTACTTGAGCTTTTAGAAGATAATCCAATAGTGAATGACTGACTCAAATAGTAATATAAGACAGGAAAAGTTCTTCACAGAAGATGTTATGGAGAAGATTCAGTTAGGACTATATGGTGGTATCACGTGCCCAAGTGTACCACAATTTGTTACTGGAACAGTGAACAAATAATTAGGTGAGTCTCAAATGACGTACACCACGATGAATAGTCGACTTGAATGACGTCGGACTTGATTAGTACAGACAGGTTGCTGTACTCCGGCTTCGGCTTTTCTTCAATGATTGTTTTCACCCAGATTGCGGCTCATCAGGCATGATTGTATTCAGTTTCATACACACTAATTAAATAGACTTTTATGTGTATGAGGATGTTAAAGTAGTAGATCTCTAAAAGTTAATAAGATGAATGGGCCTTGACCTGGTGTTTTGTAGACTGTCCAAATTCTAGCTATTTATTTACCTTCAACTTGATATTGTATTATGAATCTAGTTGGATCTAGGAATCGATTTGAGATCATGTTGGAGCAAGGTCACCTGAGTTAATTTCTATTTGTTGAAGAAAAGTTTGGTTCAATTGTTTTCGCCGCCATAATGGAAGAAATAGTTCTTGTACTTCTACGCCAGATGGAATGCAGACGATCGACGATTTACTTGTTAGGTGTAGGTTCGTTCTGTCATTTAAGACATACTGGCCACCATATGTCACAGCCTGGTTATCGTTACAGGTCTGGACGGTCTTGAGCTGGTCTGCCTTTGTGTGTTGTAGGTACCTCTTCTGGTACCACTATAAAGTTCTTTGCCTTACTAACTAAATACCTTCTCACACGCACTATATTTGCTGATGCGCAAGAACACTATCATGCTGAACTCTCCCACCGCAACATTTAGAATCATTAATAAAAACTACGTTAGCAGACATGGACTTTATTCACATCATAATAAATCACAAAAGATATTGGCGACTTCAGCCATCACAAATTATACATCCAAAGAAATAACTTGATAATAATCACTTTCTACTTATACTTTCTACTCGAGGAGATAGCAACGCTCCTCTCTCTGCAAGAGTCCAAGATCAACTGAGGTGTCCACCTCGTGGTCAGTTCCCGACCAGGAAAATCTCGTGCTAACTGCACGGAATAGTTCAGTGACTACTAGTCACCAGATATTACAGGGGTTCTAAAACTGATATGTGACAGTCATCCCTAAAATGGTGTCGACCGGTGCAGACCGCAGTCCTCGTACCACCGCCCACTAGTGACGCCACTGCTTCATGATATATCTCGAGATTTTATTAATATCTTTTCCATTGTGTTTGCTTTTGCCAAGTTATAATTTTTCCAGCTTTGTTGTCAACCCAAAAATGTTGTCTACCGGTGTCGTCCTAGATCTCGATATAGAATCTAGACTAGGTCTAGTAGCTAGATCTAGACTAGGTTTAGGTCTAGACTAAATAGACTCTAGATAAAGATCCAGAAATAAATATATAGCCTTATCTAGACTAGAAGATAGACTAGATCTAGAAATAGAATCTAGATCTACTAGAGCTAGATCTAGGTCAATATTATGATCAGGATTATTAGTCCTACTACTGGGTTTTAGTGCACTTATGCTGTTCGCATCAGATTCACTTCTTGATGTGATACTACTGCTTACATAATAAATACATCTGCACCCCTAAGCTATTAGAAGATAAACTATTTTCTTAATGTATTATAAATGTAAATTTTGTTCAAATTGTTTAATACAATTAAATCTAAACCTAGATCTATATCTTGCTTTTATTTATTGTAATCTAGGATGTTAAGTGTATAGCTTAATGAGGTCATGAGGATATGAGAAAACTGCGTGCTATAAAAGTAGTTCGTTTTTTTTTAAACTTACAATTGATAAAAAGTTCGTATTAAAATTCTTTTTAAAAACACTATTTGAATCAGTATTCTATTCCATGAGTTAGTTAATAAATAGAAAATCTATTTTATAATGATCCATTGAGACTTTTTCCATTGTGACCTTAGATGCACATTTTTTGTACTAATGCGCGAATCTATGAATGAAGCTTGATTTATTAATGAAGAACCCTGTGACCTTTTTAAAAGACTTACTTCCCCTGAAGTTTTTCATTTAAAAGTGCTGTAATTTTGAAAAATCTGCTTTCATATATAATTTTAAAAATTAGATGGTTCACTTTCGGAAAATAAAAAAGTAGCCGTTGCATCAGAACTTTATATGATCTAAAATAGCATGATGGCCGATTTTTATTTTTTCCTCTAGTTTCTGAGATCTTAACGGGAAGGACGTAACGAGGACAGACGGGCCACACAAAACTAATAGCGTCTTTTCTCCTTTTGGGGGCCGCTAAAAAACACCAACTTCTCGCTAGGATCAGCTATCTAATTTGAGACCCAAAAACTGAGAAGCACCCTTGATGATTGTAATGAAGCGCTTTTCCAATATGACCACACACCTCATTATATAAATTGTGATTTTAATTATCTATTTCTTTTTTTTTTTTTACAAAACCTAATCTTGTCATTGTCTACATTGTCTTATTTCACCAAAAATTTAGTATGCATGCGACGTAGTGCAATTAATTGAAAAAGCATATAATCCAATATAATTGTTTCACATTTCAAGCTGATATCTATCATGGTTACAAAGTTATGAAAAGTTATACCAATGATTTCGATCACAGTTTTTCAGACATTTTCATGAGTCCAGTTTCGAAGACATGAAACGCCTTAACTCTTCTTTTAGGCTATATGAATAGAAAGAAAATCTTGGTGTCTTTGTAATCCTTACATGTAGCTCTTCATAACTAGATCACTATTGTTGCAGTATATCAATTTAAATATTTTGTAAAAGTATCTAAATGCAAATAAAGAATGTAGATAAAATATTTACAAATAGAAACATTGTGAGTAGAAATATGGAATATAAAAAAATATTGCCTCATTAACTTCTATAATTCCATGATTTCCCCGCTACTTAAAAAAGGCAATATTTTTTTTTATATTTCGGAGGTCGATAAAGACTAGATTAATGAAGGGAGGGACCAAAGCAGAAGGCAAAGTGTCCAGTGGGGATAGTATGGATAAAGAGAGAGTGTGTAAGGAAAATCAGGGTCCAAGAACTAAGCAGTGACTAGGGCATTAGACAGGCTTCCTGTGAGCAGAAAAAGTCAGTTCATACACAATACAATAGAAACAAAAGGAACATTGGATCTGACGTCGATTTTGTTTCAGAGTCCCAGGATCTTGTTCGTCTTTATTACCTTGAAAGCCTTTCCAATAGATTAAAAAAATGTGCCCTCTTGAAGGTTTTTCGTATTGACAATACTACCATTGACGTGGCTTGTGACATCAATTGTACAGTTAGTGAACTCTATGTCTATTGGGAGTCTGAACCTTCGCTATGCTCTGTTTATATCAATGCAGGTAAGCGATACTTAAGAATTATGTCATCATCTTTCCTTCTTACAGTTTCATCTCCTGCCTTGCTTGATTTGGTCAATCTTTCAAAACTAGTGTTACTACGTTCCATTGTGTAGTGTGAACATGGAACTATACTAAAGGAACAGTAACTTCGATTCTTTTTTACAAAGCCGTATAGAAAACATGTTTGTCACCGTATTATTTTCTGACACTATAATATTACTTGTGCGGTTTATGGATGTAGGCGCGGTGACATTGGGTTCATATTATGAATGTCAAGATTAACACTTCATGCGATCATACTTCACTTGCAAATGAGGAAATAACTCCTTGTGTAGCAGACACAAGTAATTCGTTTAATATATACAATAACACCACATAGGGAATATGATACACAATTCAAGAATAATCAGTAGTAATCCTTTATAGAACACTTGGCGAATAAAGTAAAAACTCTATCAACTGACTATCACCAACTATCTGCCCTTAACTCTGGTTAACTAAAGGTTTAAAGTGTTTACCTTATTAAACCAGGACTTGTGAATATCATTCATAGTATTAAAATGGAGTATCCACTCAATGGCACAAACTTTGGCAAAATATGTAGGTCACAGCTGGGGCTGGGGAGCCACGGGAAATACTGTATTCCTCACTAATATTAGGATTACGCAGGCATAACCATTGTCCACCGGTGGTCGATTTAGATTTTCTTCAGCTAACAGTCACAGGTCTAGAAGATAGGCCTTTTCACTATATATATTATATATATATATATATTTATATATATATATATAGTGAGAAAAGAGAGTTCCAGATAAATCTAATACCGTTAATTAAATGTTGCGATGGTCTAGTGTGATCATCCAGTGCACCATAGCCTTGTGGAACGATTTTCAAATTATACTTTGGTGTTAAGAAGTAGTTTTCCTTAAAAATCAGAACATAATATTAATGATAGTCTGTATAAACAAACAAAAATGTTTTCTTTTAATTTTATTAGATAGTTTACCAGAAAAAACACCTTTAACTAATATTTATATTCGGTGTGAGCATTTCTTGTACATTTTATAAATATATTTGACTTAGTGATACTGAAAATTCAAAAGAATTGTCACACTTTGCTAACATATTGTAACATTATCTCCCTTACATTTATGTATTGTTTTAGAATTGGTGTTTTTTATGAAAAAATCGCTTGCATAAATAATTTTATAAACTAAACGGCTTGCTTTTAGAAAATCAAAAGTAGCCGTTGTACCTAAACGTAGATAGCCTCATCGCATGGTGAAATAATATTTTTCATTTCTCTTCTTGAGATCTTAGTGTGACAAACGGAACAGACAAACATTTTGCACAAACATAATAGCGATTTTTCCACTTACGGGGGCCGCTAAATAATTAGTTCTATTTAAGTTAAAATGCCGGTAACTCCACCGTTGTCTGGTTACAAGTCCAGAATGTGAAAGAAGGAGTGGAGAGCATATATGTTAGGGCTACATAGTACTGTTCTTAAACATCTAGTTACTGATATTGATTTACTGTAGATTGCCTCAAACTGTTCTCACTCACACCCCCTGATCACTACCCCTAAAAAATTATTCTACATATAGTAACTAATTTTTCTTTCGGCTTTTAAAATCTAAATTTAATATTAAAGTCTTTCATAAGCTCTGTGTCGCATTCTGGTCGAACCTCTTTTTTGTTATCCCTATGGCGTCGTACTGATCTCTTACCCAAAAATTCTAATACCTTTTTTATTCCCCCCCCTCCCCCTTAGCACACAAAATAAAATAGTTAGTCCCTAAATTTCATTTTTTTTAAATAAATAAACAACATACGAAAACACGTACTCAGTCAATGTCGGGTTCATATGACATAAAATATCTTTAATTACAAAATCTCTTTTTTCAAGTCAAAACTTAGCGGAGGAAGAGGGGAAGCTTACGAGCGGAACTTGGAACCTTGACACAATCTAAAAAAAAAAGGCTCCAACGATTTTCCTAGTAATTTCCCACTAGATGTATATAGCTTAGA
This sequence comes from Biomphalaria sudanica, assembly GCA_036873155.1. NCBI lineage: Eukaryota > Metazoa > Mollusca > Gastropoda > Planorbidae > Biomphalaria > Biomphalaria sudanica. The sequence goes on along the minus strand of JAZGLO010003202.1, from coordinate 175,770 downwards.
AATAAATTGTATAAAAAACATGGCTTAGTCAGCCTTAGTGTACCAATAACTGAGCTGTTGATTAAATTTAATGTTGATTTCACTTCATTGATAGATTATCTAAGTTGGGCATATATTGTTACGTAAATCTAACCCTAAAGTAAGTTTAGATGTAGAATAGATCTTCAGAGTCCTAAATCAGAAACTAAGATTATCTACAGCTAGTTCTAGACACTGGTATACGAATTTATTACTTATGTTAAAAATATATACTAATTATTTATAGTTCAACCTATTTTTAGATTATTTCGCCCCCCCCCTCTAGTATGTTGGCCGAATTGGTGGTGTCGGGAGGGGGCGATTGTATCAATCCCGCCCCCCCCCCCATACACTTTTGAGTTGGGGGGACGGTCCAATTTATTTGCAGAAATCACAGCTTGCTAACAGAAACAATTAAATATTTATATGATTAAAACTTGTTATTGATATTTTAACCGATCTTTATATTATGTCGTTCCCTGTTTGCCGATTAGAGAGGGGGGGGGCGAATACCTCTACTGCCCTTCCCACCTAAACCCTTTGAGTGTGGGGGGGCGGTCCTACTTTTATGGAGAAATCATAGTTTGTGAACAAAATTAATTCAATTAATATATAAATTTTATATTATGTCAATCCCCTTCTGGTATCTTGGCCGATTCGGTGGGGTTGGGGGGGGGGGTGATTGCATGTACTGCCCTCCCACTCTAGCCCTCTAAGTGGGGGGAGCGTTCCTATTTTTATGGAGAATCATAGTTTCTGAACAAAATTAGTTTAGTCGTCCCACCCCTATTCTTTAATGCCAAATGCAATCTTTAGCAGAAATTATTACAGGAGCGAGGATTAATCTTTTTTACTCTACCGCCCCTCTCATTTCCAGACATAGTTTTTCTGTAATTTCACATGAATTTATCATAATTATTTTAAGAAAGTTAGAATTCAAACGAAATTTTTCAGTATAAGAGTCATGATTGAGATGAGTTCTAAACCCAAATAATGTTGTCATAGTCGCCTTTTTCCAACCTTTACTAAATCTGAAATTTTTCTAGTTAAATAAATTTGGGACTATAACTCACAATTTATACTTTTATTATTTATTATTATTATTATTTTGTTATTTTATTGAATATTATTTATGGAATAAATTTTTTTCGGCGGCGATCTTCAAAGCCAAAATCTAAATAAGTGGGGTATCTTATCTTCTCAAGGAAAGGTCCTTTTTTTAATAGTATGAAAAATGAGCTTTAGGTCAGGAGAATGCGTTTCTTCTGTGAAGTATGCAAGAAAACCTTTTTGGCTTCGGAACCCCACAGATGAATAATGAGCTGTAGCTGTCTGGAGAATGCGTTTCTGCAGTGAAAAATGCAAAAAAACGCCTTTGACAACGGGGCTTCGCCCCGAACTACATTGATAAATAATGAGCTGTAGATGTCAGGAGAATGCGTTTCTGCATTGAAGAATTGAAGAAAACGCTTTTGCATCGGTGCGAACCGAATTCTTTTTATGAATAATAAGCTGTATATGTCAGGAGAATGCGTTTCTGCAGTGAAGAATGCAAAAAAGCGCTTTTGGCGAAGCCCCGAACTCTATTGATAAATAGTGAGCTGTAGATGTCAGGAGTGGTTCTAGATGTCTATAATGAAAGTACCAATAAATTACATTTACGCAGTTGTAGCTTTAGCTAACTCGCTAACGTTGTTAGGACATAGAGCTGAAGTTCGATACCCGGGGCTTGAGCAAAGTTTTTTTATTATTATTATTATTATCAAAGTTTTAAAAAAAAATTCAACTTTTTTTCTTGTATAGTGTCTTCAAAATTAAGTAACGCACCATGCGGTGCTATTGAAAGTTAAACTCAAAAATATTTTATATCGTGTTATGTCGGCTTAAAAAAAACATATTGGGTCGAAATAACGAATGAATAATAGTCCACGGTATAGCACCTGATAGTACTTTTTAATATCCGGCCGTAGCCGGATATAGCCAGATAGTAAAATATATTAACCGGCCGGAGCATGAGACGAATACCTACATGTTTTTGAAATAGTTACTGAAAATTTAGCAAACTTTTAAATAACATACTGTAAAAAAAACTAGTGTTGACACAGATGTGGGTAATAGTTTGTTTATAGTCAGCCGAAGCAAACCGCCCCAGGCAAACGCTAGACGAGCTGTCAACCATGACAGGCCGATACTGTCAACTACGTTGACTGTCGAAGTTTGAATAAACATCTAGAGTGAATACTACCTAGGTCGTGTGGTTAATCAGAATGGTCGAGCGACGTTCCGTCGATTTCCAGAAGGCCAGTAGGGACCCTATATAAAGATCGGAGGAGTCACAGTCAGATGGCTAAGTAAAGTCGGTTCACTACATTCCGGTTCACTACAGACGATTTGGTTCAACTGTGTGGTTCTGTACGGTGCGGTGTACTGTCCGGTACGTGACGTTTTGGCGCGAGCCGTTTTGGCGCTAGCCGTTTTGTCGACGGGACGTTTTGGCGCGAGATATCATTTGACGATAATTTAATAAGCACGTAGCTTTCTTAAGGATTCGACATTGATAGCATTAATTCTAGGAGTTTGTCACTGACTTTGCTCTAAAAAGTTCAATGATAACCTTGTCACAGCCGCATTTATTTCACCGCATGTAATGTCGACGACTTCCTTCCCCACCGCTATATTTGAGCATCAACCCTCTTCACCGTAGGCTGGCCAGTTGTCGTTGTTATAGTTTCATTTTCTCAGTACTTTTAGGGCTACATTCCCGGCCTCTTATAGAGCTATTTTTATGAGGATTGGTGTATCATCGCTTCCTTTGTCGACAAAGGTTTATCTTATCTTATATAATACAGACGTTACTTCAAAAAAGAAGATGATTACGTCCTACGCGTCATGCATTTAGTCATACATATTAACCAATGACTTAAATTCTGCCAAGTCACTGGTTTTCCTGGCTAGCTCAGGCAAACCATTCCATGCTCTAATAGCACTAGGGAAGAAGGAGTATTTGTACAAATTTGTCCTATCATATGGAACGAGGAATGTGCCTTTAACTTTGTGTCTTTCTGAAATATTTTATTAAATTTTGTTTTTGTATTTGAAGATTATGGTTCAGTGTTGTATGTATAATTTCTACTTTACTTTGAGTCTTCTGTCCTGAAGGCTTTCTATATTTAGTGATTTTACTAAAGGTGTTACTCTAGTCAAATGTGAATATTCGTTTGTTATGAATCTCACTGCTCTAATTTGTGTCTGTTCCAGTTTCTTAATGTTTACTTTTAAAAGAGTGAGCTTTTAGTGCCTAGTGGATTAGTATACATTTGTAACCTAAATGGATTACTAGGGTAATAACGTCAGTACGCCTGTGCACTCGTAAATCGGGGACTTACAGATTCAATGAGTACATAGATAATTACACCCAGGCAGTAAGCGCACTATAGCCGGCGATGCTAGAGTTTCTTTTCCTAACTAGAATCTCATGTAGTATTGCCCTACTGATATCTCTCTCGAAAAGTTTTGATAGTCCGAGCATCTTTGTATATTCGGGCTATGAACTTCCATTTGACTTATGCTTCCTAGATGTGTGAATTGTTTACCACTTAAAAGGGTGTCTATTTATATGATTATTTGGGCTGATTAGATTTTATTGTGTGACTTTTGGAAAGTTATTTCTATTTCCCCGAGGTTTAAAGATAATATATATAAGTTTGCAATCTCATCATTTATCGGATATTATTTTGATTCCGTTTTCCAGTCTAGATATAATGAGTATATGTCTATGCATTAGTATAGTCTATGGGCTATGGTTTTAACGCAATAATTATGCTACTAAAACTGTATTCTTCCCTAGTGGTCTCTGTACTCCTATATGTTTGTGTCAGACAGTGAACGCCGAGGCTGAACGAAAAAATCAAGCCTTTGAGTGTAAATGCTACAGGAAAATGATGGGTATTAGATAAATAAGTTTGTATTGTCACAAGTCAACGATCAATCTCTTATTTCTGCGGATAGTCACCCCACAAAAAATAAGAGGGGGGAGAACAAGTATTCACCGGTCACTACGGATGGCTGCCTGGTCGTGCGGTTTGCGCACTGGACTGTCGTTCGGATTTATCAAACCCTGCCCGCTCCCATCTCCCTTTGTCCTTCAACTCTGAAGGAACATTCGAAACATGTAAAACATTTTACAAACGCTAAATAGCAGCGCCGGACTTAACCATTGTGACCAAGAAGTCATGGAAAGAAAACAAGTAATCTACTATGTATATTCACCCGTTACTAAATTGCAGCGCCGGACTTAACCATTGTGGGGCCCTATGCGAACGAATTTCGCGGGGCCAAATTTCGGCAAGGAAGCGAATAATAAGTGAAATTTAAGAGTTTGTACTAGAAAATAAATTCGTCTATGAATTTTATTCATTCTTTACTACGTACAGAATTACTTTACGAGCCTTGCGTGCAGCAAAGTCATACAGTATATCACTCATAATAATTCTGTTTCCTTCATAGATCACGCTCAATAGCAAGAATCACCAAATGTTTCAATCTATCTTTGAGAATTGTTTACCTTAAGTAATTCTTCATTAGTTTGAGGCGCGAGAAGCTTCTTTCACCAGATTACACAATTACTGCTAATGCATAATGCCGTTTTTATTTATCTCGCGTAGGATTGGCGTTTTTCATTTTGAATGACACCCCAAAATGACAATTTTTGTCTATATATCCGTATATTTTAAGGAATTTTTTGTATCTTTTGCAATTTCGGGAGATTTCCAGGAGCTCCTGGTAAATCGACAGGAGGGCGCGGGAAATCTTTTTTAAGTTATAAGATGGTTTAATTCAATAATTTATACACCCTGAATTAGCGCGGGGCCCACTGCGGTCGCATAGGTTGCATTGGCCTAAGGCCGGCCATGCAAAATAGCGGCGTATGCTACGCCGCCGGTCTCTCTCTTGATATCCTGCTAAGAACAGCTACTGACCGGGAAAAGTGGTGGGATTTTGTTACGCGAAATATCAACATACCCCTACGACGAAAGTGAAGGGAAGGTTGAGATGACTTGAAATTTTCTATTTTAAATTTATGGTTCAGTGTTTATATATTATTTCTACAATACTTTTTAGTTGTCTGCCCTTGGTATATTTGCAGGAATGAATCTCTTATTACATCAATATGTCAATGCAACAGATGAAGATTATGAGCATTCCAGTTATGTTCTCAATGATGGAGATACAAATCAGTCCCGATGCATTAAAGCTCAAGGCAAAAAGACTACAGTACTTTTGAATGTTTTCTTGGACGAACCAAAGCATATAAATTTTATCGTAATTTACAGTAATTTTAGTAAGTTTATATCATTTTCTTCTCTAATATGTGCCGGAGCCGACTATTTATTTGTAAAAAAATGATATATAAATAGATAGATACATGGATATTTTAAGACTCCAGATCTTATATTCTATTAAAACCTTTGCTCGGGTGGAGACGTGGCAGCTTTTGCTTGAAATAATTGGTCCATATTTTGTTTTGAAGAAAGTCTTTGCAGTGCTACTTGATTAACAGGTAGGTAAAGACGTTTAACACTGAAGTTCTTTTTAATTGTCAACGAATCTTAGAAATCTAGGCACAGGGAAGATTGCCCATATCTGCTTCTCCGAACTAACCGGTCTGTCTTGGTAAGATCAAAGCAGATATATATTTTTATATCCCTATTACTAATGGCTAGTATCCCAAGATACTTGGGTTAGAGGTGAGGCCGAAGATAAGACCTCCCATATTCCTACTTCATCAGGTGCAGGTATCCACAATGCTCTTGAGGAAATATATTTGTGAGCAGTGACATATTTGTTAGAGCTTTCTTCCATTCCCGCCAGTGCAATGGACTCGGTCATTATATTCACCAATGAGATTTATGTATTGCTTCCCTACTGATCAGATCGTATAATCGAAAAGCCTTCTCCCCTCCCCGTTAATGAGAAGCATTGTTAAGTACAATGTTTCTCCTGTATGAAATCTTTGTACACCTAAGCTGCAGTTTTCAAGCTCGGTATTCGTCTTGGCTTTAGTTCAAAATTTTTTAGCATTAGCTACGCCAAATGTTGCAACATCTTTAGGTAACAGGGTAAAGCATGAATTTTGAAACAAATTGAAACCCTTTAATAGAAATGAAAACATTGTCCTAAAATTGCAAAGAAATGTTTCATCCATAGACTTCTTATCTATACTATAAAGTAGAATGTGAGGTGTATGTATGTTACTTATAGACATCAAAACCGCTTGACCAATCTTGATAAAACTTGGCAGGAATGTTTCTTGGGTACCAACTTAGACCTTAGTGTATGTATTGTAGCCCTAAATCAAACTTAAGACCCTAAAAAAAATAAAGTTGTCCGACTCTATTACAGCTATATTATTTTATGGATCTAGGCCATGTCTACAATGTTGACATGAGAAAAGATCGAAAGGATTTAGACCTAGATCTTATTTTAAGAAATACACTTTGCGCAGATAGTTTTTTACTTTGACACATGAAAATACAAAAGAAGATCCATTGATTTCATTATATAATAAAATAAACCTTCAATTTGGTTTTTCAAAAGCATTTTTTTTTGGATTAATTAGTTCGTTATATCTGTGACTACAGATTTCCTGTCGAACATTCTTTCATTAGACATTACCAAATAGTTACACATTAAAACATCTCTCTACTGAGTCTATTCCTAGGCCTAGGTCTAAAACCCTCATGATAAAATTTCTTTTCGCAAAGATAGTTTTATGCTTTAACACATAAACATACTAATTATTGTCCATTCATTTCATATTTTAATCAAATTAACATTCAAATTTGTTTTTCTAAAGCATTTTTAATACATTCGTTAGCTGTTCGCTAAAGCTGCGTAGCCGTGTTGAGACAGGCCATATATTCATTCATGAAAAAAGGTCACGCATGCGCAACACAGAATGAACTCTATAAAAGCCAATTTTTATGTCAAGATTAATGTAGATTTAGATCTATGTCTACCTCAAGATCTACTTTATACTTTAACACATGAACATACAAAATTAAGTCTATTCATCTCAAATTTTAATCAAATATATGTAGGCCTACAAGCAAATGTTTTAATTTGAAAAAATGGATTTAAGCCTATTAGCTATTCTGATTTGATAGCTTCATTCACACTATTTTTACATTGACACATTCGCTTTACTTAGTACATTATTATTTCGTTTAATTGTTTACAAAACACTCTCAGTGACTATATCGACAGTAATGCGCAAATAAAGACCCGCGGGTAACATATGTCTAATCTTATATAATACAGACGTTACTTTAAAAAAAAGAAGATTATTACGTCCTACGCGTCATACATTTAGTCATGCATGTTAACCAATGACCTAAATTCTTCCAAGTCACTGGTTTTCTTGGCTAGCTCAGGCAACCCATGCCATGCTCTAATAGCGCTAGGGAAGAAGGAGCATTTGTACAAATTTGTCATAGTATATGGTACGAAAAATGGGCCTTTATCTTTGTGTCTTTCAGAGTATTTTATTAAATTTTGTTTTTGTATTTGAAGACTATGGTTCAGTGTTTTACGTATAATTGCTACTTTACTTTTGAGTCTTCTGTCCTGAAGGCTTTCTAAATTTAGTGATTTTACTAAAGGTGTTACTCTACTCAAATGTGAATATTCGTTTGTTATGATTCTCACTGCTCTATTTTGTGTCTGTTCCAGTTTCTTAATGTTTTCTTGAGTTGAGGTGTCCCAAACAGAAGATGCATATTCTATTATTGGCCTAACTAAGGTTAAATAACATTTAAGTTTTATGGTCTTGTTTGATTTATAGAAATTTCTTTTAATAAACCCTAATGCTTTGATTTGTTGATAGTTTCATCAATATGGGGATTCCATGACAGGTTTTTATTTATTATAACACCTAGGTATTTTGCAATTTGAGTCTGCGTTACTGGTTTACCATGAATAAGATAAGTAGAATTAATTTGTTTAGTTTTTTGTTACTCTTAATAACTGACATTTTCTATATTGAAGAGGTATTTTTTGTAGCTTTAACCCCCGCTGAAAGAGCTTTTTATCTCAAAAACCCCTTTGGCTGTTCACAAAAAATTTTGATTAATTCGCTTTTTTTTTACATTTAAGAGGTAACTTTTGGCTTCATTTTTGAGTATGTAATTCGCTTTTTTTATATTGAAAAAGTTGTTTTTAATTGCAAACTTCGCTGGGAGGGGGGTTAAACACAAAACACCTCTTGGCCACGCTCATAAAATTTGGTGACTGATGATTGGATAGTCTCCGTTAATTTCGGAGAGAGTTTTTGTAATGAAACAAGAAATACTAGTCTACCAATAACATGGCTTTATTCGACACAATTAGACATCCTTATACTGTGAATGAAACCAGCACGTCTCGAAAAACACTGATAAAGTACTATATACACACACACACACACTGGACATGAAACACACACACTGGGCATGACCTTCTGACACGCTGGAAGCACGCAGATAATTAACTCAGTTACAATACAATTTTAAAATCAAAATCTTCCTTAACTGTGATCTTGAAATTTGGGGATTCTCCTCTGCATTATTTTTTTGTTTGTTTTATAGAAGAAAGGGATTTAACTTAAATACCTTCTGGCAGGGGGTTTTAAACTCAAACCCTTTTGGCTGCGCTGGGGCAGATGATGGTATAGTATTAAAATCTCACCAAAAATTAAAAAAAAAAGGAAAAATCAGCCACTAAATTCCGATAACTGTGAAAAGATACATTTCTAAGACTTAAGGAGCAGGCCCTGATTACACACATGTAGTTATTCTTGTTTCACTTTGTTGTGGTGTTGGTATTAGATGTTGTAAAATGTAGAAATTAGATTTAGTAATACACTCACAATCAGGCTTGCGGTTCGCTGACACTCACAACATATAGTAAGTCTATAAAATGACTTGATAAGACTTTCATCTTGAAATATACTTTAATAGACAAAGAAGGAGGCACAGTCCAATGTCAACAATTACTAACAAACTTCACGTCTTGCTTTAAGCTAAAAGAGTGCGTCTTTAACTGCCGTAACTATCCCATAACTACTTCCGTCCAAATAAGATGCGATTGAAAGTCGCGTCGCTAAAAGGAAATCCCCGATTAAACTAATTCCATTCTAAACCTATAACAACTTACAGCCGTTATGACTGAAGCTCGAATGAATTCGTATTTCTAAGTCTATCGTGTCTCACACAAAAAAGTTAAATTTAGCAAAAATGATCTCGCTTGGGACTGTTGCGGAAGAAATCATTATCATCATCAACATCAAACTACATTTGAGTGAGGGCTTGAGAGGCCCAGATCCTCTCTTGCAAAACCCTGACAGAAACCCTGCTGTCTTGCGTAGTGCATAAATATCGCAATACAGGTCTAGAATTTTTAGTTTCCCAGACCTGTCGAGACGGAGATCAGCAAGTCTGGGGCAGTCAAACAGAGTATGAGGCACGGTTTCCTCTTCTTCCCCGCAGCTGGGGCACCGTGAATCGAAATTAGGCCATAGCCATAAGAAATATGAGCCAACAGGACAATGGCCTGTTCTGCACTCCACGGGCTTTTTGGGCTTGTCCTAGCACTCAAACCACTTTTCCATTTCTGTTTTTTTTAAATTATAGCCAGAGCATGATGAAAACTTACAGCCTGTTCAGTCCCTGGTGGGCCAAGGAGTATGCAATAGTGTTGCCAGTCACACCTATGTGACTCGGTACCCACTGCATTATTACAGGGGTAGCATAGCATTGTTTTATGTTGTGTGAAGCCATGATAACAGTGTTGATATTGGGGGGGGGGCATAGTCGGGGCTTTGCAAAGCCTGTAGTCTAGATTTTGAGTAAGTGACCACAACAATTTGTGTTGCCCTCAAATGTCCCTCTCCGAGTTGAGAGTCAATGACTTTTAAGGCTTCACAGCATCGAAACTGCAAACACTAGTGACCTAACAAATTCCTACAGGAAGACATGTCTTGATGCTAGGCTATTGAACAAGAATGACAAAACAGTTCACAATAAGACAGTACACACACACACACTAGCTGACCTGGACACCATGACATTTTGACACACTACAAAAGATCAGTTCACAACACACAGCAGGAAACATAAATACACAACAACCACATGGTCCGAAGATTTTGACTGAGTGAGAGCCAAGAAAGTCGATGTAGGCTCCATAGCATGATCTTCCAGAATCTATCGATGCCGAACCATCAGTGTATGCAAAAATAGCACTGGGCTTGAAGGTATTAATGGTCTCCAATGCTAGAATTTGAAGGTCGTTAGATAAGATAAGATTTTATTGATCCAATCTAATGGAAATTCAGTTTGACTACAATTGACAAGCTCATCTTAGTGGCTTTAGGGTCTACTAGTTTCAAACGTATGTCTGGGGTCGTTGGGCGACACCAAAAGGGAAGGGGATGAAAACGTTGAATATTTTGTCGGTTGGTGGAGAGGCCAGCTTCATCAGATAGTCTAGTAACATGATGCATAAAACACTGCATCTAAATACGTCTTCTGCATCTCCAACCATCCACTAGTTTTCTAGCTGGGAGGTATTTATCCGCTCAAAGCAGGTCAGTACTGACCTTTCCTTCCTAGGGTTTAGTGGACCTACATTAGCCATTATCTCAGCCGCATTTACTGGACTTGTCCTAAAGGTTACACGGACAAATATTAGTGCTTGGGACTGTATTTTATCAAGTTGTTCAAGAGCAGTCCTAGAGCCATAAATTTGCACAGGTAGGCTGTAGTCTATCTGTGATCGGAATGCTCCTAAATACAGTGTTCGGAGCATGTCTGCTCGGGCTCCCCACTTCGTGGATGCCAGCTTCCGCACAATGCAAAGTTTCCCTGAGGCCTTTCTTGCAACTTCCTGGATGTGCTCACACATTTTTAGTTTGCAATCTAAAGTTACACCAAGGTACTTGGGTAGCTTTTCCATGCTGAGAGCCACTCCGTTGAGGGAGAGCCGGAAAGTTTGCCCGAGAATGCCAGTCCCGAGCGTGAACAGAGAATAGACCGTCTTGGAGATGTTTATTTCTAGCCTCCATTTGTGTGTGTATTAGCAGAGCGTTTGGAGATCTTCTTACAACACTTTTGTATAGAGGTTGCGCTCCTTCCGGATTTCCAAAGGACAATATCATCAGCATATAGCAGCTTTTGGCATTTTAGCTGAGCCGGTAGGTAATTTCTGAAAGCCGTGAAAAAGGAGCATGACAGGACGGAGCTCTGGGGAGGCCGTGCTCGAGGGTCATTTCCCGAGACTTCTCCGTACATTCTTATTCTTATTGTACGCTCTTGTAGGAAGTCTCTAATCCAGTAATATATCCGTTCCCGCACCCCCACGGCTCTTATCTTATGAAGAAATAGATCTTTTTCACGACACAGACAGCATTATACATATCCAAAACGTCATGCAGGTCATTGATAACAAGTTTAAGTCTGTGAGACAGGCAACGGACAAGGCTGCTTATGGATATTTTTCACGAATCCTAGCCTGAATATAATACTGAATGCTAGCCATCACGAACAGCCATCGTAGCCTTGGCAAAGTAGCTTGTCCATGTGTAAAATGTACATAATGTATTTGCTGACAATGACGTTACACACAGGCAGTGCGTCCCTCTTAACAACAGTAACAAAACCAATGAATTCTTATCTAATACAATCGTCATCAACAAACTGAACGCTCAAATACATCTGTTCAGTGCTTGAGATATATGCAGTTCCATCATCGAAATACGCAGCAAATACAGTTAATTCATTATGCTTCGGCTCGTATATTTTGTTGTTTTTTTTTGCTACTGCCAGTGCTCCGTCGATACTAATCAACGTTTTAACTCAGACAATGACATTTGAACAACTTTCTTATAGCGCTTCTATCATTTGAAGAACTTTCTTATAGCGCTTCTATCATTTGAAGAACTTTCTTATAGCACTTCTATCATTTAAAGAACTTTCTTATATCGCTTATATCATTTGAAGAACTTTCTTATAGCGCTTCTATCATTTGAAGAACTTTCTTATAGCGCTTCTATCATTTGAAGAACTTTCTTATAGCGCTTCTATCGTGATCTGGTGGACGTTGACCTGCTATTTGATCAATCGCTAACACTAACCGCAACTCCGTAAGACGTAAATGCATTTACCAAGATGACTGCACTTAGTAAGCTTATGCAAAGAATTTCTCACATATATCAAATCGAAAGACAGCTGACTAGGATATGTCCTCCAAGACAAAAAACAACAACAAACAAACAATTTTTATCATATTCTAGGTGTGATGATTGTATTTATATATAGTATAATATATAGTACTTGATAGAATCATGGTTGTAAGATGTAACGAATTATATGTTATGATTTCATTGGTTTGTAAGTAGAGTTACGACCTTTGAGCGATTGTTATTGTAATCAGAGGCCTGAGTTTTTGGAGTCTTATCATCCAAATACTGTTGAAGTCAGTTTCATAGTTGTGTATGTTTGATAGTTTAACATTTGATGCCGTTGCCTACAATTAAAGTTATTCTGATTGCTTTATTGAATTTATATTTCTGTTTTTAATTAATCCCTGGTTTCACCTAGAATTATAGAAAGTAAACATCTATGTGTCCATGTCAAAACCATGTCAGAACTTAACTAAATATGATGGTAAATATAATAATGTGCAAATGAAAACAAACCGTTAAGACTAAAGCTCTATATGATATTGAATTGCTAGCCTATAATAAAGCGTGCATGGTCAGACATGAACTACAGATTAGCCTATTCAATTTTAATACAATAACAGCTTATCCTTATAACTTATATCCACTACAACTACTACACTAGTCCTAGATCTACACTAACACTTTACAATAAACTAGTCTAGATCTACAATATTCTACTACTACAACCAACCCATAACATTTACACTGTCACTAAAATAAGAACAGCTTAGCCTTAATACCTTACTATCTAAGAATTAGTAAGAACATACTAAGCCACTAAGCCGACTAAGGCAACACTATAGAAACAAAATAACACTAGATCTACAGCAGCAATTATAGCAGGGCAGCAGTAACAATAGCAAAGGTTACAGCAGTTATAGCAGCAATAACACAGCAGCTTAAAGCAGCTGTGGCAGCAGTATTAAATACAGCAGCAGTTATAGCAGTAAAAATAGCCTGCAACTTATAAAGATACAAAACTATAAATACAAAATCATATATTCTATTAGATCTAGAACACTCAAAGCAGGACTGATGGGCGCCGCCATCTTTAAATGTTCAAAACAAAAACTGCCAACTAGAAAATAAAACTAAGTTAAAATATATCTAGCATATTTACACATAGTGTGACATAGATCTAGTAAAAGAAAATATAAAATAGTTATAAACTTACAGGCCGTCCCAGGTACAGAAATATAGAAATGATTAAATAATTATACGCCAGATCATTAAGATCATCAACTGTCACACAGACAGCGATATACTTTATTGACCGCTGGTCAACTCTACAGGATGTAGCATGGATTTAACTATTTATACTACCCGCCTTAACCCATATAACAAAAAGCGGAAGTACAAATATTAATTCTGGCACTAGCCTATAAAAATAGAATACATAAAATAGCTCGGACCTATAAAGTAGAAAAATAAAATTACATATAAAAATAGCTAAAATTACATATAAAAATATTCTGGGAGCGCAAGCTCACAATTATATATCTAGATTCTAGGTCTAGTCTAGTATCTAGATCTAACTGGATTCTAGATTTAGTTCTAGATATTGATCTAGACCTAGTCTAGATTTTAGATCTAGACCTAGTCTAGATTCTAGATTTAGACCTAGATATCTAGACTACATCTAGTACTAGTCTAGAAATATAGATTTATTCTAGCTCAAGATTCTAGATATATTGTACATTCTAGATCTAGTCTAGACCTATAAAGTAGATGGAGCGATTATGATCAGGATTAGTAGGCCTACTAGTGGGAAATAGTGCACACTGCTGTTCGCATGGGAAACCGCTTACTTGTGCGGGCTAATTTAAAAAAAAAAATTCCTAGCCCGTCTACTCCAATATATTAATCGAAATAGTTGGGGAGAGTTACGTATCTAAGAGCAGTAGCGAAACTAGCGGGATGCGAGGGGTGCGGTCGCACTGGGTGAAATTATTTTGGGGATGACAATCAAGTTGAAAAAAATATATCTTGGCAAAAGCAGACATCGAAAAAGATAATTATATTAGTAAGGCTTGTCCAAATATGAGGAATGCAGTATTATCCGCGGCTGCGCAGCCTCAGCTGTGACCTACATATTTTCCCACACCCAAGGAAAGCATAACCATTGTCCGCAGGTGGTCTATTTAGATATTCTTTTCGCCGTCTCCCAAAGGTAGTCCATTGTGGTGAGCTAAAAGGTGGTCGACGTAACAGAGGCACCCACGGAAAAGCTTCAAAGACCGAATCAGAACAGCTTAGGCGCCAATTTGCATTAGCCGACATAGAAGAGAGAACCTGGTTGCATGCGGCATCGGAACGAGGCAGCTGGAGGTCACTCACTAAGGCCGCGGGATAATTATATTGAAATCTCTAGATATATGCCCAAAAAAATGCCTAGACACGTCTAGATGGTAGTTTAAGTTTAAACGACAAAGCACAACGTTATACCATTTCTGTCTAAAAGTATACTTTTACAAAGGAAATCTGTTCAGGTGATGTTAACTCTGTTTCTAATTTTAATTTAATATAATTGTAAATGGGATTTTATAATAGAATTGATACTTATTTTATATTTGAGTAAAAATCAATAATAGTAGGTAATCAGCTCACTGTATTTGTTCAACAAAAATAACTAACTAGCAATAGTGTTTATAAAAATATATTTGAAGAAAGTTGATGGGGAAGGGATAACACCCTTAGCTACCGCACCAGATGCCTTCGTCACTGTCAGGGAGGTTTCTATTCTGTTTTTAGGTCATCAGTAAAGACAGAGTGTTGCCCTGTTTGCTTTTAATTGAAAAAAGAAAGGTCAAATGATTTTTTACAATTTTATTAATTTAAACTATCAAAAGAGTATTATGGCTTAAATATTCCTGGTCCATTGGCCCATTGGTGACTTCGATGGGGGCCACCTCTGAGTTTGTGTTATCACACAAACTCAGAGGTGGTTCTCATCACACAAACTCTCTTTGTAATCTTGCTTTTTTTTTAACTTTATGTTCAAAAATTTCCACATTTAACAAACATATAATTGTAATTAATCGAACAAAAGTAAAACAAACATGATTAACCGGCACCAGGTGCCACCGACACTGTCAGGGAGGTTTTCATTCTGTTTTTAGGTCATCAGTAAAGACAGAGTGTTGCCCTGTATATCATAAATCTGTTATAAGTTATAAAATGGTTTAATTTAATATATAAAATTCTCTTCATGGCATAAGAGTTTGGACACCAAGTAATGGAAAGATCACTCTTTTATTTCAGCAAGTCGGACAGACTAGAGCTACCCCACGTAATTTTAAAGGCGAAAAAAAGGAGGTAGTATTCACCCGTCACTAAATTGCAGGGCCGGACTTAACCATTGTGGGGCCCTATGCGAAACAGATTTAGCGGGGCCACGTTTTGGTAGGGATACGGATAACAAGTGAAAATTAAGAGTATGTATTAGAAAATAAATTCGTCTTTGCATTTTATTCATTCTTTAGTACGAACAGAATTACTTTCCAAGCCTTTGGTGTACCGAAGTCATACAGTTTATGATAAGAATTCTGTTTCCTACATGGATCACGTGTATTGCAAAAGGCCATTTTTTTTAATCGCGGATTGTTTTTTCCATATTGAATGACACCACAAAACGACAATCTTTGTCAATATATTTCAGGTGATTTGTATGTTTTCAAAACATTTAAATAATTTTCGAGATTTCCAGGACTTTTTGTATATATTGCAATTTTAGGATATTTCCAGGATCTCCTGGTAAATCAGGAGGCCGCGAGAAATCTGATATAAGCTATAAAATGGTTTAATTTAATAATTTATACACCTAGAATTAGCGAGGGTCCTATGAATGTGCGGGGCCCATTGCGGTCGCATAAGTTGCAGTGGCCTAAGACCGGCCCTGCAAAATAGCGGCATATGCTACGCCGCCGGTCGACTAGTAATAATAAAATAGTAAATCTACGTAAATAGTATATAGTAACTTGTTAAAGACCGAAATAAAAAACAACATGTACATTAATAAATCAATTTTATTAATAGAATTAATTGATAGCAACAAACGAAATTGTAACAGTGTTCCTTCTGTAAATAGTTCTTCCAGGTAACTTAACATTTATAACACTTAACATGTAACATCTTAAAGATCGTAATACTAATTGGTGCTGTATATCAATTAATAGAAACAGAGAGAATGTAATGGCATCAGATAATATAACTTTTTTCATGATAAATTCACAGATTCATTAACTTAATCAGACTAATTGGTATCAAGATAGCCAAGACTTCTGGTAGAGTCATTGTAGGTTTGAAACAATTTCTCTGCGTTTCCCTGCAAGTGTCTATTAGTGTCAATATACAATTAGATAGTGCCATCGTTTGTCTACTACATCCCTAACGGCTGTCTGTGTCGGCTCTATCGAAGTTGTTAGTGAACGGATGCTGCCAGGTGGGGAGAGGGGCTAGCTGGGGCTTGTGACCTTTGACCACTGGGGTGGTAATTTGCATACGGGCGAAATGACTCTGGATCAGAAGAATGTTTTTTTTTGGACATTCCGATGGTCCAGAGGTTAGTTTCGCTTGGTGCGTTATCGCTAGACGGTGGTGTCGAATCCAGAGTCACAGGTTCGAGCCTCGGTTGGCACATGCCCTTATTTTCGTTGCATTTTAATTCACTACTTTCTCTCTTAAAAACTTGGTCCCTGGTGCTGTTATTCATTTATGTTTAATATATGTATGTATCGACTACACAAGAGCATGTACAACATGTAAAATATGGTGGAGAATAATTGTTGCAACGTTCGTAAAGCAATAACATACAAGTTTTCTAAAAAAATGGTCCAACAGACTAAGGGATAGGTAAAAGTGAAGTTAAACGTGAACGTGACTATTGAAGGATTATCTAATTAATTAAATTGTTTTTAAAGGGACGAGCTCTCATTTAAAGAGTCTACAGATATAATTCTTCCCTAAGAAAACAACAAAAAAAATTCTGCTCTCATTGTGTGTGCCTATGTGACACGTGTATAGTGGGAAATACTACTTACATGTACATGTATTAATTTTTGTAGTTTTAAATTTTATTTCACGTATATGCATATTAAATAGACACTTTTTTTGTAAATTTCGGCAATTAATATGACAGAAATTACTTAATTTAGTAATACAATCACAGAAAAAACAATTTTTAAAAAATCAAAACAGTTCGCATAAATTTGTTAAAAAAATGGTAAATTGTCATTTCCCTTTTCTAAATAGTGTCCAGTGTTTCTTACTATAAATCAGGCATGGCAAACTCATTATGGTGTATGGGCCACATAAAAAACTAACTCTGACCGGAGGGGCCGCAGCAAATAATCAGTTGCAAAACAGCCTACTAGTTTTATGTAAATTAGAAATAATACAATAGATTATCTGTCACTAAGTTAGCTAAATTTGTAGTACTATTTCAGAAATAAAAAAAATACAATGATTACCCGTTATTTTCTTTGTCCTGATGCTTGACATCTTTCCTGGGATACAAGTTTATAAATGTCAAGTTGAAGTTTGTTTGCCACGGACACTTTCATCAGTGATGACACATTTTGATCAGATAATCTCGAACGGTAAGGTGTTTGTGTAGCTTTCATTCTGGAAAAGAACTGCTCACAGAGATCAATGATTGCAAACTTAGCTACAATTCCGTCTGCAAATGTCCGCAATTCAACGTGCAGTTCAGGGTACAAAACTGTTAAATTTTGGCACACCCACTTCTATATACTTCGATTTCAACAAAGAATCTGACTGCTATTCCATCAGTTCTAGTTGCACATTAACAGCAGCATTTTCAGAAGCAAATAAAATATGAAAGATGCAAACCACGAAAATTCTTGCTCGTATGAAACGAAGTCACTAAAACGTCCTGCTAAAGCATGTACTAACGATTCCAGGTGTAAGGCATTGTCGTGAATTTGTTTATTTGATTGTCGCCCCTAGTGTTTGTTAACATTTGTTAGACTGCGTACTGACCCTATTTCGTGTTGTGATCTCTACTATGTGTGTAGTTGTTTGTCATTCAGTGTTATAAAGCTTTGAATGTAACATGGTTTTGTTATTGTTGAAGTACGATAGACATATTTACCAAAATGTTGTAGCCGTGAACAAGATTTTCGCTTCATATTTGGTTATTCAAAGTCGTAATTTGCTTGAAAGTACTGCACATGATTGCACGGAGTTGTGACAATTTTGTCTTTACTTTGAAGTTTCAAATTCAAGTCTTACAACTGACCAGTGAAATCAACTGCAAATGCCAAATCCCGAACCCATTTGTCAGTTTGAAAATGTTCAACAGGTTCACCTTTCATGTTTAGAAACAATACAATTTCCTCACGCAGTGCAAAAAATCCCTTCAATACTTTATGACAGGAGAGCCAGTGGACTTCTGTGTAGCAGGGAACACAATCAAATTCGTGTCGTATGTCATCCAAAAAAAAAAAAAAGAAAATTGGTGAGGATTTTAACCACGGGCACGAATAAAATTGAGAGCGACTGAAACCGGTTTTATGACATGTTGGAACTGCAATTGCTGTGCGCATAATGTTTCTCGGTGAATGATGCACTTAAAATGATCAAATGAGCTTATTTTGCAAGTAGCTTTGCATCAAAACCATTTCATTTTATGGTTGGTGCGCTATCCGTTGTTAGACTAGCTAGCTTTATCAAAGTGAAATAATACTGCAATATTACCTAGTCACCTACTATTTTTCAAAAACATCCTCGCTTGTTGTGGTGTTAAGCATAGAACAGAGCTCAAATAGCTCCTCATGTATCTAAAATTCCTGTCACAGGCCCATATCAGTTGACTCATCGAGATCCAATAAAAAGAATTCAAAATCAACTTTTTTGTTCTTTAATTGTTCACGCAATCTGACTGACATGTCATTTATTCTATCTTCCACATTGTTTTTAATGCTTTTTCTTAGAATGCTTTCACTTTTTCTGGACTAATTACTTCGGCTTTAACGATAAACCCTTCCTAAAATCACATTTACTAAATGATTTGCTATGGCTTGTAATTAAGTTTGAAAGGCTTACACTGCAGACTCACTCTCGTTGTTCAGTATAACAAATAATATTTTTTTAATTCAAGTAGCTTGTCATCTGTTATTCTCCCCGAACGCCGTGTTTGACATGCCTGCTAAAAATAGTGAATAGTTGTAAGAATATTGTATTTTTTATATAAAAAAAAAAACTGCTTGCATAGTTGATTTTAAACATGATTTTTTTTTCCTTTCAGAAAAGAAAAAGTAGCCGTTGCATCAGAACTTTGAAAGGTCTAAACTATCATGATGTCGGATTTTTTAATATCTTTTCTAGTTTACGAGATCTAAACGAGACGGACGGACGGATAGACAGACGACTCAAATTTAATAGCGCCTATTCCCCATTCAGGGGCCGCTAAAAATATTTCTATTCGAAAAGGTTTATTATTGTTAGTCTAGATCTATTACAAATTCAATTGCATGACTAATCCAAACAAAAATAATGGTCATAAAAAGGGAGTAATTGTGTAACTTACTGTCAACGCCGACCAGACATCTGAAGTACCCAAACAACATGATCAACAGCAATTCAAAAACCGATCTTTTACCAGATAATGAAAAAAATCCAATGTGAGGGGAAGATCTCGTTTCAGAAGATAAAATTTTAGGCTATGATATTGTTGTAACCCTGTTACAACCCTGACTAACCATTCTTTTCACGTACGAAGTAGTTTTTTTTTATGATTTTGGACATAAATGACCTTGACTAGTGTGTAAATGTGTTAAGAAACTTTAGTTATGATTTTGGATTTCTTGACTGAGGATTGAGGATTGTTTTCCATTGTGTTAGTTAATCGGGATATGTAAACTGGATTGTGCTTCTACAATCAGAGAGATACCAGCGATCTGAGAATCGGTGAGTTATTTTCTTTAGTTCAATCCCACGTCAAAACAATTGGTGTCAGAAGTGGGATATCGCCTACTCTACTTACCAACATGTCTACTTCTAAATGCCTGCATGAGCTTCAGATTAACGAAATCGTCATAAGTTAAAGAGGCGGGACATCGGGAATTAAAGAAGTCCTCGTTAGTCGTCTAACAGATGCTTTGAAAGAAGACGGGTTTGACCCGGACACTTACGAGTTTGAAAGGAAGGCTGATCTCGGCAGAATGTTAAGAGTCAAAGCGAGCAATGGCGACTGGTCTGAAAACAGATCTGGAGGAATTCAGAAGTAAGTTAAGGGAGGAAATTGCCGCTGTGAAGTCACAGCTTACAGCAGAGATGGAGCAAAAGATTAAAGCCCTTAACGACGAGGTCCAGGCAGTCAAGGTTGAGCTGGGCAAGGTTCAACGCAAAAAGACACATTTAGAATCATGGAGCAATTTAGGGAGAATAACAGCCCGACTTTAATTGTATGGTATAAATGGAATTTTGAAGTAAAAGATATTTTCCATATCACGTCATACAATTTAAATATGAGAAATACATATATTTATATATATTTATAGTTCGTTTATAGTCTCTCTTTAGTCTCTGTATTTTATGCCAGTGAATACATTAATATTTGAGAAGGGAATAATAAGTGTTGATTATAACCAAGAATAAAAATATAGCAGTTTGTTTATATTATCTACTGTCAAATTGATTTAATTTTGAGTTTGTATTCAACAAATTATGCAACTTGTATTTATGAACCACCTACTAATTTAATATAAAATGTCTATGTGGGACACTTGAGACCTTTTTTTAATTTATTAACCAAATTACTCCAAACTTTATATGTATACTCCCTAAGAATAGCCTTAAAAAATGTGGTTAAAAATGTTTTCTTATAATGGTTGTCATGGCAACGGCCGCCAAATTGGATTATTGTTTATCATTTTTAAATCGCTAAGGCTTTAAAACTATTTAAGCTATTGCTAAACAAAAATATACAATGTACAACATTTTTTATAAATTATTTTTGAATGTAGTAAAAAGGTTTTTTTCTTAGAATTTTTTTCTAACCTTGCTAAAGAAAAACATTTTTTTTATTTTTCTAATATTTTATTACAATAAAGACAAAATTTTAATTGAAACTTAGAAAATGTAATATAGAATTTGTTGTAAAAGGTATAAATAATAAGCTGGACAAGTTTGATTGATTTCTATGCAGAATTAGTGAAGGAGTAGTAAAAAAAAGTGAATAAAAATAGTGTTTTGAGAAAATCAAAAAAAAAAACGAAGAAAAATTGGAAAGAGACAGCTGTAGATACCTTACAAAAAATTATTAAAAATTAAGTAATTATTTACCAATCATGAAAATGAAATTTTATGCCCAGAAATGGTTGGGCTATTTAAATAAGGTCAAAACTGAAAATCGAATTTTTTTACTTTTTTACCTAAATTTAGTGTCCCACATAGCCTTAATTTATTGTCTTTTTTATTATGTTCGATCAAGTATATCCTCTTTTTTGTTTGTTCTTAACATTTAATTATAAAATATTTTATCCACAGCTTACTCAATAACTGGCTTTGGCGGTCACGATATCAGAGAAATGTTTCAACTGGTTCATACTTCTGAACAGAACGCAATGTTCCTCATACCTTATTCCAGTTTTTCCTATTTAACAAGACTGCAGTTAGTTGTTTATCCTAATCAAAAGCTAAATACAACCCTTTGTGAAATAGAAGCCTTTGGCGGTAAGACCTTTTATACATTAAATATTTTATTGATTTTTTCACTGTCCTGCAAGATTTTGTCAGGGAATAAATAATAATAATAAGATTTAGGGAGCATATGATGTACTATGCCGCATTTTCTTAAGGTTTCTAAATGAAATTTACATTATAGATAAATAAAATAGAAATGTGGAAAATGGATTTTGCAATAATATTTTCATTTCTAAGATCACAGATGGACAGACAAACTACACAAAACTACACAAAACTGAAAGCGACCACACAAAAAAATACATTTATTTACATTTATTTACACTTAACCCTAGCCCTTTGAATATAATAATTATTTATCGATATTCAGGGTTTAAAAACGTTAAATTTAAACTTTTAAAGTATTAATAAATCTGAGCAGAAGGTAATGGGAAATTGTTAATACATGTTTATGTTTGGGTGACGTCGTGAGAATGTGTTCACAACATTGATTTAGTCTGTAATTGTACAAGTATCTTTCGTCACTTCATGTGTCGTTCTGGCTTCATTTAGGTTTCTCGACAGTGTTACTTTTATTTTTATCACATTATTAGTTTCAAGGTTCCAATATCTCGGAAGTCATGGCGATACGCTCCAATATGCAGGGGCGGACTAACTATATGGGCTAACGGGGAAATGTCCGGTGGGCAGGCCTCAAATGGGCCGGTCTGTTTGCGACCAAAGAAAAATTATTTTTTTTTCAGTGCAGACTAACCATAACCCTAACATTATTACAAAGAGAGGCGGCCCCGACGGAGTCGGATGCCAGTCGGATGGAACTATTCGCAAGGAATAGTCAAGCGCGATTTTGTTTTGATTGTCAAAAGTAATAATGTTTCAAAGATTTATTTGGCGCCATAAAAATTTTTTTTATGTAAAATGTTTTACATGAGCCCTGGATCGTCAAGACAATAAGTCCAGCGCGCTAACAGCACGACCAGGCTTTGCTGTTAACTTAATAACAAACTGGTTACAAACTAATAGCATATTATTGATAAAGATATATATTAGACATTACGGCATGACATCTACCGGATGTGTACAATATGTCAGACGAGCGATTTTAGATCATCTTTCAGCATTGATTTGTAACTGACAAAAAAGGAGAAGACAAGAGCTGCTATCTTGCTTGTAGGCTTACTTCGATGTCTCAGCACAGTTCACAACAGAGCTATTGGCATTTTCATTTAAATGGAGCTAGAATGAGGATGTAGATCTACCTAAACTAAACTTCTGATTTAGCACTTTTAAGATCTACATCTACTAGATCTAGATCTAAAATATAAATTTGGAATAATTTAGATGTAATTAGATTTATGAAAATAAAAAGTCAGATATTCTATCAATAGAGTAAATACAACATTTAATTTAATAAAAATAGTAGATTAGTTTTAGTATATTATAGCATTGCAATAGTGATCTAGACGTTTGGAAATCAAAATCAACACTTTAAGCCTAGAAATTAAAATTCTATATCTTGATCTAATCTATATCATTCTAAAATAGACCTATAAATTATAGATCTAGAATCCATAACGATTTTAATAAGAATATAAATCTATATCTAGTTTAAAAAATCTAGATGTACTGTAAAATATCTAGATCTAGTTTACTATACCGAGTTGATTTAGCATTTCATTTAAATAATAAATACCTTATGACGTCAAAGAAAAAAATCCGCTAAGTCACACGGCCTAATTAGACTAAAAATGCCTTCATCAATACGAGCCAGTTATCGAGTGTTCATAGACATTGGTGCACCGGTTGAGTTCTTTTAGCAGTTCATTGAAAGAATTAATTCCATATGACATCAAAAGAAAAAAAAAACACTACGTCACACGGCCTAGTAAGACTAAAAAAGGCCTTCATCAATACGAGCCAGTTATCGAGTGTTCATAGAAATTGATGCTCCTTGTAGCATTTCATTAAAATAATTAATTCCATATGACGTCAAAAAGGAAAAAAACACAACGTCAAATGGCCTAGTTAAACTAAAAAACGATTCCATTAGTACGAGCCATAATCGAGTGTTCATAGACATTGGTGCACCGAGTGAGTTCTTTTAGCATTTCATTTAAAGAATGAATTCCATATGACATCAAAGAAAAAAAATCCACTACGTCGCACGACCTAGTTAGAATAAAAAATGCCTTCATCAATACGAGCAATTTTTCAAGGGTTCATAGACATTGGTGCACCGAGTTTTTTAGCATTACATTTGAATAATCCATTCATATGAAGTCAAAGGAAAAAAAATTTCATTACATCACAATAGGCTAGCACCAAAAAAATGTCTTTATTAACACGAGAGATTTAACGAGGGTTCATACACATTGGTGCACTGAGTTCTAATAGAATTCATTTAAAGAGGATTAAAGCCGCATTTTTTGTGCGTTTTATCTGTAAGTCTGTCTTTCCATCATGTTAATATAAAAAAAAACTAATAGCTATTGAAAATTTAGTTAACCTTTAATTTTCGTTTCGAAATATCGCAATGGTTTTAAGTATGAACGCATTAGATTTAAGTATATATAATAGATTGTTCCGGATGTTTGTATAAATAGTAAGAGAAAAAGAGAATTCCAGATAAATGTAATACCGTTAATTACATTTTTGGGATGGCCTCGTATAAAAATTAGATGTACATAGCCTTGTGGAGAGATTTTCATACCATACTTTGGTGTTTGGAAGTTGTTTTCTTTACAAGTCGGAACATATTAACGATAATTAGATTTTGTAACGTTTTCGCTAGAAAATTAAATGTACTGTAAGAGAGAAGAGAGATTTTACATAAAAATAGAGTTAAAATATTTTTCTTAAAAATCCGGAACAACATTATTTCGTAAACGAGAAGATTGTTTATTTTATTAATTAGAAAAGGGATTTCAAACAGTTATTTGGCGTTAGTAGATTTTAAATAAAATTCGGAAATTTTTCGAGACGATTTGTAAGAAAATGTAAGTAATGTAGGTCGATTTCGATTCAAAACTAAACCCGGAACATTCTTTATGGATTAAAAAACTGTTCTTATGTTTCAGCAAGAAAATTAAATGTAAAATAAGTCTAGAAAGTGATTATCAATAATCGTTTCTAGTAAATTATTTTCTTTTTTTAAAACCCTGAACAACCTATTGTCGATATTTTTAAAATTTGTTTAAAGATGAAAATACGGAACAATTTAATATCGATAAATAAACTATAGTGACATATTGTCAAGAATATAAGTGTAATATTAGTCATGTATGAGATTTCAAACAATCATTTGATATAGTTCATTTTTTATAAAACAATATCCGAAACATTTTTATAGTATATCAAAGGGTAAATTTAGATTTTCAATAGCTTTTAGAATTTTTTTATCTAAACTTGACGGACAGACTGACCGACAGACAAACGCACAAAATAAACCTCTTTTATGCTAATGGGGGCACTAAACAAAAAACAAATCTGATTATTTTTAAAATTTTTAGGGAACTGATAGCACTATGTCTTGCCACGCTTGTCACGCTACTGCACCAAAGTCGCTGAATAAATAGTCAATTTTAAAACATTTTCGTGATATTTTCCTACAAAGTGCATTCTTAGCCTTTATAAACAAACATAAAGTTTTCTTTTAATTGTTACAGCTAGATGACCAGTAAAAACACCTTTAACAAATATTTATATTTGTTGTGAAATTTCTTGTACATTTTATAAATATATTTGGCTTAGGTGATACTGAAAATACACATGTTTATTGTTTTGCAGTCTATTGACATATCAGAACATGTCCTCCCTTACAATTTACGTAATAGTTTTAGAATTAGTGTATTTTTATGAAAAAATCGCTTGCATAATTAATTTTATAAACTAAATGGTTTGATTTTAGAGAACCTAAACTTTTCAAGCCGCATCGCATGGTAAAATAATATTATTCATTTCTCTTCTAGTTTTCGAGATCTGAATGTGACAGATGGACAGACGGACATTTTGCACAAACCTAATTGCAGCTTTTCCCTTCACAGGGGCCGCTAATAAAAAACAACACAAGATACGGAAATTTTACAAAGAGAATTAGATTAATTACAGAAATGGGAATCAAATTCGAGCATGTCTTTCCACCCAGAAAAATGTCAGATATTAAGAGTAACAAAAAAAAAAAAAACTAAAACAAATAAATTTCACTTATCTTATTCATGATAAAGCAGTAACATAGACTAAAAACGCAAAATACCTAGGTAGTATAATAAATGGAAAACTGTTATGGAATCCATATATTAATGAAAAATCAAAACAATGCACTAGGGTTTATTTTTTTAAATTTCTATAAATCAAATAAGAACATAAAACTAAAATGTTATTTAACCTTAGTTAGGCCAATACTAGAATATGCATCCTCTGTTTGAGACCCCTAAACTCAAGAAAACATTAAGAAACTGGAACAGACACAAAATAGAGCAGTGCGATTCATAACAAACAAATATTCACATTTGACTAGAGTAACACCATTAGTAAAATCACTAAATTTAGAAAGCCTTCAGGACAGAAGACTTAAAAAAAAGAAACAAATATGCACAAAACATTGAACAATATTCTTCGAATACAAAAACAAAACCTAATAAAATACTCAAAAAGACAGAAAAATAAATGCACATTCTTCGTTCCATATGCTAGGACAAATATGTACAAATGCTCCTTCTTCCCTGGTGCTATTAGAGCATATAATGGGTTGCCTGAGCCAACCAGGAAAACCAAATTTTAGTCATTGGATGACTGGATGCATGACGCGTAGGACGTAATCATTTTTCTTTTAAGTAACGTGTGTATAATATAAGATAAGAAGATATAATAAGGTATCAGTGAAAATATTAAAGATTTGATGAAAAAAATCCATCAAAGTAAATCAGATGCTTATGAAGCCCTATTAGAGTACAGAAACACACCCAGGCAAGACATCAACTTTAAAGCCGGTTTAGATGTTATTCGGAAGGACAACAAGGACGCTATTACCAGGAGAAGAGCAGCCTGCAAGAGTTTCTCAACAAGAAGCCACAGTCAAACGAAAGAAGCGTCAGCAGAAGTGTAAGAAGACACTATAACAAAACAGCTCGAGTTATGAACCTTTTAAACATTGGACATAAAGTATTCTACCTATTCTTTGAATTCAACATGAAGACAAAGTAGAGTAGGTTAATAAACGTGCATATATCATACAAGGCGAAAATGGTTTCAAGTACCAAATGAATAGAAGACACATCCGACCAGACACCTCTAAAAACATAGACATTTCTCCAGACAGAGAAAGTGAGTGTGTTGACATTTTCAAGACTGAGTGTAGCAACAGTCCATGAAACACCCAAGACACTCATCAGTACTCTCTGCGACAAAGAGCTACTATCCAGAAACCCTCAAGATATAGGGACTAAGTTTAAGAAGAACTTCACATATTACTATGTTGTAAGCAGTTTTGATTTGATTGTATTCTTTTAAAAAATTCCTATTTTTTTAGGAGGAGATGGAATGTTAAGCCTTTTTCAGTAATTCACGAAATATGGCTTATTTAGGTATATTATATATAGTAGGAAGAGTTTAGCCCATTCATAAGGGACACTATTTTGTGAGCCAAAATGGCTGATTAAAGAAGCTTGTTATTTGTTTCTTTTATGAAAGTGTTGTCATTTCATTTCAAATATCTATCGTAACAGTCCCCTACAAGTTAGAGACACCAGCTGAGAGTTCAGCTGCCAACCTACCAGAGGCAATAAGATAAGAAAAAAAAAAGAAACCCTTATTCACCTTCAATGATGAAAATGAAAATACTTCATTAAAATATTCATATTTTTTATTCTTCTACGTAGTTATTGAAAGAGTTAGGTCTGGGACTCTTGAATTCTGGGCATCCGAAGGCTTGTCTGTCTTCTGAATAAACGTCTGGGAAAGATCCCAGCACATGTAAATTATTGCATCCCTATTACCGATGGCTCGTATCCCAGGACGCTTGGATTAAAAGCGAGGCCAAAGGCAGAGCATACAGGGGAAACTCCTCCATTTTCCTTCTCCTTACCACGTCAGTCGTGCAGGTGTCCGCCACGGCACAACGGTGTATGGATATTGATATTTGGGGGGGGGGGGCTTTCTTACATACCCGCCAGTGCAATGAGCTCGGTCCTTAAGCCCCCAATAGGGTTTATTTTAGTTATCCTACTAGCCTTATCATCTCCTCTAACAGCCGTTTCCACAGTGAGACTGAGAAGTATTGCCCAAGAATATACAAATTTAAAACGAGTATAAATGAGTAAATTTACCTTTGGGCAGACTAGGCTTTGTAACCTTGGTCAGCAACCGGACAGGGAGATAAAAACTCCGAAATGAGAGCTACGACTATTTGCTGTTAATCGTCTCACACTTGCCAGGGTGAATTACATTTAGTGTAAAGAGTGGTAAAAGCCTACTCAAGCCAATTACCAATACTGAGAACAGGCTGGAGAAAATGCATTATTTATCATTGTTCAACACTGTTATGATTCTTCATTATCTTTAATATCTTCGGACTCGAAGGCAAGCCTTAATTAAGTTAACAAAGAAAGACATTTTTGGGGAACATTTAATAGCTTTTATTCAAATATCTTTGTAAAATGTGAGAAAAATTTTAAACATTTAATATTTATATTAATTAGTGCTTCCTGATACAAAAGCAAATAAAAGTGAACAGAAAACTTTTATTATTGTTTATTAACGTAACGAATGCACTTTATATTTAAATGTCACAAACGACTTTTTATACATACATTTTCGTGTAGTATCGTCCGCGGCCTTTGTATATAATATTCATACTCAGAGAGCCTTAAATTATCTTTTTTTTTTGGTGGTGGTGTTTTTTTTAGCGGCCACTGTACTATTACTTAGCGCCATGGGCGTAGCCAGTTGGGTTTGGGGTTCAACTCCCCCCCCCGAAATGACCCCCCCCCCCCACAGCGGAATTTAGTGACTAATTTTTTGCTTTGATTTTGTTTATTTTAGGTGAGATTTTAATACTAAACTATCACTTGCCCCAGCACAGCCAAGGGGGTTTTGAATTTAAACCCCTTACCAGGGGATTTTGAGTTTAAAACCTCCTACCAGGAGGGTTTGAGTTTTAAACCCCCTACCTGGGGTTTTGAGTTTAAAAACCCCTACCAGGGGGTTTTGAGTTTAAAACCCACTACCAGTGGTTTTTCCAGTTAAATCTCCCTCTTCTATAAAACAAACCAAAAAAAAAATGCAAATGACATTCCCCAATTTCCAAGAGCACAGTTAAAGAAAATTTTGATTTTAAAACCCCCTCCAAAATTTACGATAAACAATAGAAAAAAAGCCAATTACAAACTCAAAATTCTATGAGCGTAGCTAAAGAGGTTTAGAGTTTAACCCCCTCCCCCCACTCTTCAGTAGGGTTTGAAGCTAAAAAATACCTCTTCAATATAAAAAAAAAGAAAATTACGCACTCAAAATGTTATGAGCTTAGCTAAATTGTTTTTGACTCAGTTTGGAGTTCAAAACCCCCTTCAGCGATGTTTGAAGGTAAAAAAATACCTCTTTAATATTAAAAACAAAGCGAATTATACACTCAAAATTCTATGAGTATAGTCAAAGGAGTTTTGAGTTTAAACCCCCCTTCAGAGGGGTTTGATACTAAAAAATACTTCTTCAATATAAAAAAAGCAAATTACATACTAAAATTATTTGAGCGTAGCCAAGCCAATGGGGGTTTTGAGTTTAAACCCCTCTCCTACAGATGGCTTTTTAAAACCCCTCCAGTTGGTTTTGAGTTAAAAATCTTCCTACACAGCGTTTTGAGGTGGAAAACCTCTATCTTCAATATTATTCTAAAGCAAACTGCAGTTGCCAAATTCTATGACCGTAACTAAATGTGGTTTTGAATTTTAAAAAAACAGCTCCAGAGATCTTTTAGTTTAAAATCCCCCTACACAGTGTTTTGAGGTGGAAAACCTCTATCTTCAATATTATTCCAAAGCAAACTACAGTTACCAAATTCTATGACCGTAGCTAAGTGGGCTCCAGAGATTTTTTAGTTTAAAACCCCAACAGATGATTTTGAAGATAAAACTTCCCTTTTCGATATAAAATCTAAAGCAAACTACTGCCACCTGATTTCAAGAGCGTATTCAAGATAGGTATTCTACCACTGGCGGGGCTCCATTAATAAAGTGCAGTGAATAGTCATCTGCCGAAATTGAAAAACACTAATTGTGGCTCAACAAAGATGGCTAAGAAAGATTTTAGGAGTAAGTTAAAGAGATCGGGTCTAAATCAAGGAAATCCTATGCCGAACTGGGAGTCGACCCCTTAGAAAAAATTGTGACAGAGCGTCGCATGAGGTTTGCGGGACAAAATAAAAAGAGTTGCGATGACATCCTAGTACAACCTGACGCCACACACTCATGGAGGTCCTCAAAGCAGGTGGGAAGAGGCTTCAGGCATTACCAGTGACAGATTTTTGTGGAAACAGCTTAACTGCAAATGCGCCGAATGTCGCGGGAGGGTCTAAGTCAATAAGAATAGCACATAAGGTTTTTGAAATAAAACTTTTTAATATCAGGAAAATGCACTGTAGATATCTCAGAATATGCATTTTGTTGGCTTTTAATACCAGAAATAGTGCTTTGCGGCGCACGCGCTGAAAGAGCTCTTAGCGCTCCCCCAGACACCCTTGCTGGCTATGGCGGGGAGTCTAAAATTTTCCACTAACTCCAGGAAGAACCTATTCAGAGGGTACAACACACGTCTTACGAAAGAATGAAGGGTCAGAATGTAATAAAGATTATGTACACACGCACATACATACATATAAATATATTTTTTTTCGCCAAGGAAGAGGGGTGGGAAAATCCCCCCAACCCCCCCCCCTCCGAAAAAAATCCTGGCTATGCCCATGCTTAGCGCTATTACTTTTGTTTGTTTTGTCTGTCCGTCTGTTCGCTTGTCATGTTTATTACACACAAAAAGAAAGAAAATTTATTGAAAAGTTATTTTTTTATTTTTGGCATAAATTAAATGTAATAAGATTTAAAAATCGCAATATCGATAATAGGCTGTTTTATATTTTAAAGTAAAAAACACATTAAAACCACATGATTGATTGAAATCACACTCCTGACTTATATCAGATTTAATTTTCTTATCAAAACGTAGGTAAATATCATTGTCTATCGTATTGTTCCGTATTTTTTATGAAAAATATTAACGCTAAACGATTATTTAAAATCGTTTATCTGACTTTTATGACATTTCTTGCAAAAAACATTACAAAGTCTAATTATTCATAATAGGTTTTTCCGGAATTTAAAAAAATAAAAACAAATTAACGCTCAAAATTAGTTTGAAATGGGGCATATTTCTGCAATGGGCTATGTTGGACTAATGCGTTTAGTTTCTTGGTTTAAAACTAGAATTATAAATTGGGCCGGAAGTTCCTTTTTCCTTTTATATCTTTTGCATTTTTCAGTTCTCTTTTTAATATAAACTGACATTATTAGGCTATAATTTTAAGTGTGCCTGATAGAGAAAAAAAAGTCTGCGCAAAAATACGGGTCGTTGGGTCAAAGTTTCTTAATGTTTCTCCTGATGTTTAGACCTTATTTCTCTTATCAGCCGTTGTGAACAATGGTCCAAAATTATGCTAAGCTTATGAATTTTAAAAAATGTGAATATATAAATGAACTTGTTTTAGATTAATTATAGTTGCTTTGAAAAATTGATCTCACGCATGTCCTGGGCATTGTCATAATAGTCATAGATCTATATAACTAGTTAGAATCTGTAATATATATAATCATAAATATTCAAGTTGAATTCGAATTGTTACTATAGAATCAGAATAGATCTACTTCTAGAATATACATCTAGGTTATAAATATAGTAAAAATAGAATCTAAGATAATCAGAATATAATATAGACTGTAACTCTAGGCAGTCTAGATCTAGCGTCTTGGTGTAAGACTAGATTTTAGTCTTGTATACTATATAAACCTATATATACGCTGCCTTCGTAGACCTCACCCAGGCTTTCAACACGGTCAATGATTTATGTAGGATTTTGGCCAGGCTCTGATGACCAACTACGCTCCTATCCATTCTCAAGCAGTTTCATGTGGGACAAAAAGTCTAGATTAGACACAATGGTGACCTGTCGATCATTTCCCAATAGAAAATGGCTTGAAGCAGACCTGTGTACTTGCTCCTACTCTGTTCGCTATTTTCTTTGGCGTAATGCTGGGTCAAATGTGGGCAGCGATTGCACGAAGGAATCGACATCAGGTTTCGTTCGGAACGCAATGCGTTCAATCTTCGACGTCTACTATCCCATAAAAAAAAAGAAATGGTCATTACATAGTTGATAACCGTCTGGCCTTCGCCAGTAGTGCTTTTGGACGCCTTCAGGAGTGAGATGGCGGAATAGATCGATCGGCCTGCCTACAAAAAAAGAGTCTGTTAAGCAGTGGTTTTCTCAACCCTTCTATATGGATCTGAGACATGGGTATTATACAGAAAACAACTAAGACTACTAGAACGCTTTCACCAAAGATGCTTGAGCTCCATCATGGACATACGGTGGCAAGACAGCAATATAAACAAAGATATCCTTACATCCGCCGGTATAAACAGTATAGACTAGTATAGAGGGACTTCTTATGGTCCGACAGTTACGCTGGGCAGGGCAGGTATCCGGTATGGGGGACGAACGTATGCCAAAAGCAGTCTTTTTTTGGTGAGCTAGAATGTGGTCGAAAACTCTTTAAAGACCAGCTGAGGCGCTTACTTGCCATAGCAGACAAAGAAAATAGCACCTGGTTGCATGCGGTCTCAGAACGAGACAGACAGCTGGAGGTCATTCACAAAGGCCGCGGGATGCACATTTCAGACCTGAAGGAAATCCGCTACCGACAGACGCAGACGGCGAAAAGAAAATCTTAATCGACCATTAGGTGGACAATGGTTTTGCTTGACCTGCTTTTGGGAAAAAAATGTAGGTCACAGTTGGAGCTGCTTATCCACGTGAAATATTGCATTCCTCATTAATCTTTGGACTCGATAGAAAACCTTATTATTATTATATTGTTATCTTAGGTCTTGGCGTTGAAAATTATCTATAAGTAGAAGTATATTCAATATTGTATAGATAGTAGATCTAGCTATAGAATTTTTTTCTAGATATGGACTCTATATAGAATAATCTAGATAGTAGATGTAGGCCTATCCTAATTAATAAGCTTTAGTCAGATAGAGCTAGATGTAGACCAGTGCTAAATAAGTGACAATCTAGTCGCAAGATAGAATCTAGATTTCTAAACTAGATTCGATCTGAAATGTAGATCTAGATATAGAGTCTACTTAATAATGTCAGTAATTCCGAAGATTAATTATGAGTGCTGTGTTTACTATTTATTTGAATGTTTCACGAATCACATGTGCCCATGTGATGATATGATTACGTCTACGGTAGGCCCTATACGCAGAACCGTGAATGGCGTGAACTGTATATACAGAACCTATTGCGACTGCACGAGATGCCCAAAAAAAAAAAAATTCTAAAATTCTAGAACAATCCATTTAATTTATTAAAATAAATCTACTAATCTTATTTATAATATGTAGCTCTAGCAATATAATCTACTATATTACCAACGCATTCATACAGATTTTAATATATAGATTTAAATATACTAATAAAGAGATGTAATTAAGATCTATATGGTGTTAGCGAATAGCGTTACACAAAATAAAGAACCTGGATTTTTCTCAAATCTGATGCTTGGTATGTAATAGTAAAACAGCACCTACCTTAATAAATAGTAAATAGAGAGCAAATACATATATTAATTGTAGTATATATAGGTCTGTATTTTTATATTATATAACTTTCGTAACTTCTTCTATAGAGAAATGTCTTTTGTAATTTCTTTTACTGAAAATTTGGGCTATTCGCTTCTTCTTCTTATATGATACAGATGTTACTTCAAAAAAGAAGATGATTACGTCCTAAGCGTCATGCATTTAGTCATGCTATTCGCGTCTGACACATATACAATTTTTATGTGCAGCAACAAAGCCCATTGTAAATATATATGCCAGATGTAATTTTTTTTTATATTTCTATAATTGTTTTGCACACATACCTATATATCTGTATTTCTATGCATGATATTATCATTATCAATAGCCGCGAAAAGTGACTCAAATAGACCATACATCGAGTAAATCTAATTCTATCATGGATTCTAAAAAATCTATTAATACATCTGAATCCAGTAAACTTTATTTCATTCTTATAAAGCTTATCAACTCACTCTGTCCCGCATCCATTCTCGGATTGAAATTTGGTACAATTATTAGATAAGACACCATCAACAAAAGCAAACATTAACACTAGATAAGGAAGCTCTAAAAAAAACATGACCGTTCTACATATCTTGGAGTCACAAATGACACGAGACTAATTTGGACAAAACAAATAGAAAGAAAACAACAAGTAAATGCATCCAAAGATTATCCCTTATGAAAAAAAGTTAGCTGGCATCGACTTGGGAAAGAATCACAGCATTCCAAAAAAGACATACATCAGAGACACTCTAGAATACGGTGCCACAGCTTGGGGCTCAACAGAAAAAAACCTACTTACAGAAAATAAACAAGGTACAAAATATAGACCTTGGGATTATGGCAGGAGCTTTAAAAACAACACCCATTAGAGCTATGAAGGAAATTGCTGCCCTGGTCTCTTTGAGTGAAAGAAGAGAAAAAAAACCTGTCCCAACTCACCAAAATAGATTTCTTAGGCACCCGCTTAAATCCAAATTCCACAAGAATGGCACCCAAAAACGACTCAAAAGAACTCATTTCGTTCAGAAATCACAAAATCTTAAAAAAGAATACCACTTTGGAAATATTACTATTGAGTCACTAAAGCAGTATAATGATTTTCCTCCCTGGGACTAGAGTTCCCTCCCTCCTATAAGAGACAGCATCCAAAGTGTAACAAAAATATCCGATCACAACCAAACAGAGCTCAAGGAATTAGTGAACTCATTTCTAAAAGCTCATTACCCCAACAACTAAAGGGTCAGAGTCTACACAGATGGATCCTCTCAAAAATCCCATACAAAAGGAGGAGCTGGCATACTAATTGAATGGCCCAATGGAGAAAGACTGGAAAAGTCAGGACAACCCTTAACATCAAATTCAAGAAAACTGTTCTTCAGTGGATTCCGGCACACATTGAATTAGAAGCCAATGAAAAAGCAGACATACTAGCCAAAGATGGACGAAGGAAGAAACATGAAAATCTCTCGACATGACCAACGCATAATTTTTTGACTCAGAACTGAACACAACAGAAAGAGAACATATGTTCCGGAAGCTTAAAGTCGGGACTAGCGAAACCTGCCCTTCTCTGGAGCATCACCAGAGAATGCTGACCATGTCCTTCAAAGCTGCCTACTATATCAAGAGGCCGAACAAGACTATGGCCCCAAAACCTATCTATAGAACAAAAACTAGACGGAGAACTGCCTGATCTGGAAACCGATGCGCAGTTCATCTCAGATATGGAATTACTGATCTGAACTGCCTGATCATCTCAGATATGGAATTACTGATCTAACCCTGCGTTATTTAAAATGAGAACGAAGAAAAATAAGAATGAGATAAGACAGGAATTGATTTTAAAAAATCGAAATTTGTCAATTAATTACTGGGAATTAATTATTTTGTTTGATACCAACAATGAAATTAATCATTCAATATTCACACACAAAACTAATAGCGTATTTTCCCCTTTCGGGGGCCTCAAAAAATTAACCAATTAGTCAATTAATTACTAGTAATTAATTATTTTATTTGATAACGAATAAGGAAAATAACTACATTAATAGATATAGTTGCATTGCTGAAGTTCTTCCCCTTAGACGAGCTTTGTTTTTTTAAAGAGGTTTTTTTTTTGCTTTTGTTAGCGGCCTCCGTTACTAGGTTTGTGCAAAAAGTCCGTCTGTAAGTCTGTCACACTCAGATCTCAAAAACTAGAATAGAAATGAAAAATATCATTTCACCATGCTTTGTAGCTTGCAAAGTTCAGGTGCAACGGCTACTTTTTGTTTTCGAAAAGCAATCCGTTAATTTATAAAATTTATTATACAAGCGAATTTTACATAAAAATACACCAATTCTAAAACAATACATAAATGTAAAGAAAATGGTGTTACAAAATGTCAATAAAGAAAGATAATTTTTTTTGTATTTTCAGTCTCACAAAGTCTACACTATTTATACAATGGACAAGAAACGTTCACAAACAATATATAAATATTGAGTTCCCTGTGTGTGTGTGTGTCTGGTCAACTAGCTGCTAACATTTAAAAGACAACATTTATGTTTGTTCATGAAGGCTTAGAATGCACTTTGTATGTAAACATCACGCACATTGTCTTTTAATGGACTTTTTTTTTGCAGCGATTTTCGTGCAGTAGCGTGACGGCCGCGGCAAAACATGCTACTTAACTAGTTCCCTCAAAACAAAATTAATAATCAGATTTTTTTATTTTTTTTTAGTGCCCCTAAAAGGATAAAAGCCGCTTATTTTTGTGCGTTTTGTTTGTTGGTCCGTCTTTCTGTCACGTTTAGATAAACAACAACACAAAAAACTATTGAAAATCTGATTTAACCTTTAATATTTCTTCAGAAACATCGCAATAGTATTAAGTATCTATAATAGATTGTTCTGGATGTTTTTTGTGTGAAAAACAAACCAATGCCAAGTAATGTGAATTAGCTCTTCTAACTTATATTACATTTAATTTCCTTGCTTAGACATTGCAAAAACACTTGATCAATAATATTTTATTCCGTTTTTTAGGAAATAACATATGAATGCTAAATGAAAATCTCTATACTTATTTATATTTTATTAACTATAAAGTTATTCCTGAATTTGTTATATAAAAAAATTAAGTACGTCAAATGATTGTTTAAAATTGAATAATTGACTTATATTACACTTATATTCTTGGACACTATAGTTTAATTATCGATATTTAATAGTTCGTTTTTTCAATTAGAAATT
This sequence comes from Biomphalaria sudanica, assembly GCA_036873155.1. Classification (NCBI taxonomy): domain Eukaryota; kingdom Metazoa; phylum Mollusca; class Gastropoda; family Planorbidae; genus Biomphalaria; species Biomphalaria sudanica. The sequence continues at coordinate 138,694 of JAZGLO010003202.1, read as the reverse complement.
TCTAGAAAGATTATTAAAAATCACTTTTTAGACTTATTTAACAGTTATTTTTCTAGCTGAAACATAACAAAAGACTTTTTATCTGTAAAGAATGTTTCGGATTTTGTTTTGAAAAAGAAATTGCTTGAATATTTTTTATCAATGGAAAAGTCCGACGGAGGCCGCTTCCAAGTTTGTGTGATAACACAAACTCTCTTTGTAATCTTGCTAAATTATTAGATAATGAGCATTTAATACTTTTAAGACTAAATAAATTTAAGTTGCGATATGGAGTTATTGTTATCAATGATATAAAGATGTAGATATTGTTATCAATGATATAAAGATGTAGATATTGTTATCAATGATATAAAGATGTAGATATTGTTATCAACGATATAAAGATGTAGATATTGTTATCAATGATATTAAGTAGTAGATATTGTTATCAATGATATAAAGTAGTAGATATTGTTATCAATGATATAAAGATGTAGATATTGTTATCAATGATATAAAGATGTAGATATTGTTATCAATGATATAAAGTAGTAGATATTGTTATCAATGATATAAAGTAGTAGATATTGTTATCAATGATATAAAGATGTAGATATTGTTATCAATGATATAAAGATGTAGATATTGTTATCAATGATATAAAGATGTAGATATTGTTATCAATGATATAAAGATGTAGATATTGTTATCAATGATATAAAGATGTAGATATTGTTATCAATGATATAAAGATGTAGATATTGTTATCAATGATATAAAGATGTAGATATTGTTATCAATGATATAAAGATGTAGATATTGTTATCAATGATATAAAGATGTAGATATTGTTATCAATGATATAAAGTAGTAGATATTGTTATCAATGATATAAAGATGTAGATATTGTTATCAATGATATAAAGATGTAGATATTGTTATCAATGATATAAAGATGTAGATATTGTTATCAATGATATAAAGATGTAGATATTGTTATCAATGATATAAAGATGTAGATATTGTTATCAATGATATAAAGTAGTAGATATTGTTATCAATGATATAAAGATGTAGATATTGTTATCAATGATATAAAGATGTAGATATTGTTATCAATGATATAAAGATGTAGATATTGTTATCAATGATATAAAGATGTAGATATTGTTATCAATGATATAAAGATGTAGATATTGTTATCAATGATATAAAGATGTAGATATTGTTATCAATGATATAAAGATGTAGATATTGTTATCAATGATATAAAGATGTAGATATTGTTATCAATGATATAAAGATGTAGATATTGTTATCAATGATATAAAGATGTAGATATTGTTATCAATGATATAAAGATGTAGATATTGTTATCAATGATATAAAGATGTAGATATTGTTATCAATGATATAAAGATGTAGATATTGTTATCAATGATATAAAGATGTAGATATTGTTATCAATGATATAAAGATGTAGATATTGTTATCAATGATATAAAGATGTAGATATTGTTATCAATGATATAAAGATGTAGATATTGTTATCAATGATATAAAGATGTAGATATTGTTATCAATGATATAAAGATGTAGATATTGTTATCAATGATATAAAGATGTAGATATTGTTATCAATGATATAAAGATGTAGATATTGTTATCAATGATATAAAGATGTAGATATTGTTATCAATGATATAAAGATGTAGATATTGTTATCAATGATATAAAGATGTCGATTAATCTATTCGGCCATGTTCTTTTATCTTCCGAACTCGATCCAGCTAGTAATGATTTTATTACTTTAGACCAGTGTTCCCCAAACTGTGTGCCGCGGAACCCTAGTGTTCCACGAGAACAAAATACGTATTCCAAGAACTATTGGAATATTTGAACTACAAGGCTACCACGTGAATTAACATGTCTAAAAAAATATATGTCCCATTAAATACTCAGAAATGGCGAAGTGTTTGTTTAAGGAGAAAGTTTGGGAAACACTGTTATAGATAGTTACAACAATGGCTTCAATATTCCGTGTTCATGTGCTTATTTAGCAGTTCCGCTTCTAAGTGTGTGGGATAACACACACTCTTTTTGTAAGCTTGTTAGCTTTTCAAAACAGTCACACCTAAACCGGAATTAAATGGAAAATATTTTAAATAATATTCTCAAACTCATATCATGTCCTGTATCTACAGAATGTTCTCCCCCTAAGTATGGCATAACTTGTTCCAAAATATGTAGCCAAGATTGCACTGATCAAAGGTGTCACTTCAATGGAGAGTGTTATAAAGGTAATTCATAAAAATCATGTAAAGATTAATTTTTGTTGTTGTCGCATTGAGCGTACGGGGAAAAAAACACTTTTAATTTTTGTGGTTTTTCTGTCATATCCACCATTCCGTCTGTCACGTTAATATTGAAAACATAAAAAAAATGTTAAAAAATGATTTCACCCTATTTTACGGTCAGCAAAGTTTAGGTGCAAAGGCTACTTAGTTTTCTCGCCCTTGTCATTTATATGATGTTCCTGAGTATTTGTATTCAAAAGAAATTAAGGGGAAAACTAGTTTACAATGGTCTATTTATTAGTATTTATTCTAGCTTTCTAAGACTAGATCTAGTTTAGTAATTAAATCTATTAGTCTCTTAAAATCTAAGATCTAGAATAAATCATGTCATATTTGTTTCAAACAATCTTAGTAACTATTACTTTGCCTAAACCAGAAGTATATTTTATAGATCTATATCTAATACTTTTTTTGTCAGATTGACGATTTATTTAGGTTGTTAAATAACTTAACAAAATTAAGGTTCCGAGGTTAAGCCTGACAAAAACATCATTCACACACTTCGTACATAGAGTAACCAACTATGTGGATGATTTTAAATAACAAGAATGTTGAATTTATTTATATGATACTTATATTTGTATATGTACAATGAAAAATGGAAGAATGATGAATTGATGGTATATACATATGAGTTTAATAAACAAATATAAGCACCGTGTTACTGTTACAAATTTGTAAACATGAGTTCATACTCACCGGATAGAACTTTTTGATATTCAGCCAGAGCCGGAAATGACCGAACAGTAAAATTTGATATTTGGCCGATACCGGATACCTACATGACTTAAACAGCTCATTTTACTGAAGTTTTTGCAAATCTTCGAAAAAACATACCTATATTCTTTAACCTTTTTTTCCCTTTTATTTACCTTCTTGTTTTAAACTCTATTACTGATTGACAAAATAAAGTTAACAAAATTTATTAACAGATATGCTTATCATAAACTAATATTTGTAACATATGAGATGGTGTGTGTTTCTGCATTAGGCCACCAATTGTAAAGTCGTATGTGGGATGGGAAATGTAGAATATGTAAAAGTATATTTAACTAATGTTAATTTTTTGAAAGGTAAATTGCGATTTGGATTATATAATTAAAATCTCTCAAAGGTATAGTAGAATCTGGGTTGTAAAGTGGGTAGATATTTGTGTTTATGTATTGGAGACCATCAACTGGTCATTATGCTCGTATTTTAAAGGCCACAAACCTCCTTTGGTCTGGGCCGCCTGATACTGATAGTGACTAAGTATATAATTTAAGTAATACCAGTAAAAACGAGGAGTTACTTGACACTCTTAAATTATTAAGAATATGGTTATTAAATGAAGAAACATATAACACAAAAATAAGATTCGACATTAACACGTTAGGAAAAGTAATTTAACAGTGATAGTTATTTGCAAAAAAATGCATAATGCTAATTTAATATAATAATATAATAATATACACATCCTTTAAAAGTGAAAGCATGAAAGCACAACAAAATAAAATGAATGTATATGACACGATCTAAGTTTCAACAGAATTCATTAGTTGTCAGATTAAACCTGAAGTATAGCTCAGAAAAAGTGTTTTTTCAGCATTGTCGGGTGTAAATTTTGCACGATAGTCATTCATAATTTGTCCAGCGACGCTGAACAATCTTTTTCATGACCCACTGGTTCAGCGCCCTAATTGACATTTCTCTCCAAGTAAACAAACTTAGTGTCATCTAGTGACCTCTAGACAGAGTCAATATGTCTTAACAATTTGCGTTAATCCATTCTGGCTTAAAAATGATCTATGTCTATCAATGCATTAAGTGCCATGAACTAAACAAATAAGGATTTGGCGGTGTTGAGCCCTCCCTTTCTAATTGTATCTAAATTAAAATTAGTTACTTGCTTACTAAGCTATCAAATGTAATAATATACTCTTGATTTTAGGGTTGCAAACAATAACTCTAGTGGGTGTGTGTTGTATGTCCAGCCTCCTAATTGACATTTATCTCCTAGTAAGCATTCTTGGTAGAGATGTGACTTGTAGTCCAGCCCCCTAATTGAGACATCACAAAGTAAACACATGAACTCATTACCCGGTCAACCGTGTAGAGTGTGTGGCTTTTTGTCCAGCTCCTTAATAAAGATTCTTCTCCAAGAAAACAAACACAGTTCTTTCATAAAACGTGACCTCTAGACAGTATCAACGCTGTAGTTTTTACTATCCGGCTTAACTATTCGGCAATGATATTCGGCCCAAACCGAATATGGCCGAATAGTGAAAAAATGACCGAATATTCGTCCGAGGCCGGAGCGACTATCCGGTGCACCTCGGTGCTCATAGTAAACCAGGCGCTGACTGATTTTGTCACACTACTGAAAACATCGGCTAAGATAAAGGAAGACCTCAACTGATCCCCAACTGTAACGGCCACTGATACTCATGTCGTTGACGATCGACAATCTGACAAAGACACTCAAAACTTAGTAGATACTTCTGAGAAGATAATAAACTCCAATACTTGCAAAGAATCGAGTTCAATAATACATCCCGACACTGGCACCCGAAAACCAAATGAACACAAAACTCAACTTCAACTCTAAAACTGGAGATAGTGAAAGTCTCAAAGAACATGGAACGAGTAACTCACCCTAAACATGGTGTGACGACCCTCGTGTGTTGCTTGTAGGTGTGGCTTGTTTGGTGTCTAGGGGATGATTAGCACGCTGGGTTATCAACGATATATCGGAAACAGGCTCGGAACCAGACAATGGAGAAAGATACAATAATTAATGATTTACTAGATATTTATTTACACAAATTATATAGAAGAATTAAAAGGGGGAAGGGGTTTGTATCTTAGCTCTTAGTAATATTTAATCATCTCCCTTTGCACGTTTTTGCAAGTTATGAGAGAGTGTGTGTGTCACTTTGTCCTCGAACTTATTTGAGTGTCCTGTAGACGTTGTAGCTGGCTGTGCCCGTAGTTGGAGGTCTTGCAGCTGGAGGTGGCGATCTAGTGGGTAGAGGGTGGCCGGTGACTCGGTACTTGTAGAGTCTCAATCCAAAGTCCCTGGGGTCGGTTGTTTGGCAAAAAGGGCGTGTAACCGGCTATCGTGGGCACGCAGAGTTGATCTATCGATGGCAGTGTTGTCAATGAGATCAGTTTAGTAAGTTGCGATTGAGTAGGCAAGTGCTATAAATTTTTGCATAGGCACGTGGCATCAAATAGACACGTAGTGTCAAATAGGTATGTATTATCCAATAGGTGGACACCCGAGGAAGGCTGCGGATATATATAGACAAATTAGGACATGTCTCTCATGCATCTAGCAATGCCCTCAACTTAGGTACATTCGTCAGCTTGGTAAAATTGCTTTTGAGTACAATGGGGAGATGATGACAAATGGAATAGCTTGAATAAATAGCTGATAGTAACGATACTGAATTATAAGAGCAAAGTAAAAGAGATAACAATCTCAATTAAACATGCGCAATGTGGTCAGAGACCATGACGGCATTGTTTACAAATGTCCGTCGGCCATGAAGAATGGGACGAAACTTAATGTAACTTAATGCCCTTTCAAGGGGCGCAACTCTCGTCTGAGCAAAATGGATAAGGGGAGATAATTTAATACTCTTTTTCTAAGTACAGTGTCAAGGCAATCAGCAGAGATAAAGGAAATAAAGGAAATAAAAAAGATGTACAAATATACACAAGGGTGCGACAATGATCAATTCACGCAATGTAGAGATAATAATATTAACAAATGGTAGACATAAGTTAATGCAATTAAATGTGTATACATGAAATAATTATGTTTCCTACGACACACAAAACTAATTACGATGGAACTGCAATTAAGTCCGGCATATTGCTAGGTGTTCCACTAGAAATAAGGAGGAGGAATAATAGAAAGGGGGATGAATACTAGAGTCCGGTCTTGACTGGAGAAATGACGAAATGTGTCGATTCCTGTTTAAGTCTAGCTTATAAAGGTCTGGAAGAGAGAGGCGGAAAAGAGGGACAGCGAGGATGGATTTGGCTTGAAAGTATTTAGAGTCGCACTTAGGAGTGTCAAGAGGCGTGTTGACACGGATTATCTTATTGATCAAAGAGAGAATGGGTAGGGGTGGAGAAAAGAGTACCACAGAGAATGAAGTATGTCCGGAAGTGCAGGGTGGGGAGGTTTGCCGGACAATACCCAGACGGTGACCCCTGGCGCCAATGACCAGCTCCGTACTAGGACTGTTTATCTTTCACAAATAATTGGGATGAAATAATAATAATGCTGTGATAAAAATGAGTGGCACTATCAACAAGTTTTAGGGCTGTGACACAGGGATTGAATTATTCCTACCGAGTTATAAATCCAAAGAAATATTTTTTATTAAAAAAAACATTTTTTTACGGGCCCCCGTGGAGGGGGTTTTAAACACAAAATCCCTTTTGGCTACGCTCATAGAATCTGGAGACAGATGTATGGATAGTCTTATATTGAGAGGGGGTTTTAGCGTAAATTTCGGAGGGGGGTTTAAAATCAAAATCTTCCTTAGATATGCTCTTGGAATTAGGAGATTGTCGTTTGCATTTTATTTTGGTTTTGTTTTATAGAAGATGGGGATTTGACTGCAAAACCCCCTTGTAGGGGATTTTAAACTCAAAACTCCCTTGGCTGCGCTGGGGCAAGTGATGGTTTAGTATTAAAACCTCACCTAAAATAAAGAGAATCAAAGCAAAAAATCAGTCACTAAATTCCGATCTCCACCTTCCCCCCTGCAGGGGGGATTTCATTTCGCTAGGTGGGTTGAACCCTACCCCCCCCCCCTTGGCTAGGCCCGTGCATAATACACAGTTATATTCATATGGAGACACGAGTGGTAGCATCACTGGCGTCACATTGAATGTCTTTCTGTTTCAAGGTGTATACTGTTTTTTACAGATGTTGCGTAGGTCTACATCTTTAGATCTAGGTCCTGTGTTTGATTCTACATCTCCTGCTATTAATATTAAGAGTATTAAGTATTTATTTAGGCTGTTTCTAATGGACCTCATTCACCAATCGTAAACAAACAACATTCAGCCACGTGATAATATTGATAAAACAACGGAAAAAACCTATCACGTGATAGCCATTGTGTGTTACGTAATTTGTATAGAAGAGATAGAGAATTAAGCGGCTGAATGAGATCATAACTGAAAAAAACATTAAGAAACTGGAACAGACACAAAATAGAGCAGTGAGATTCATAACAAACGAATATTCACAGTTGACTAGAGTAACACCTTTAGTAAAATCACTAAATTTAGAAAGCCTTCAGGACAGAAGACTCAAAAGTAAAGTAGCAATTATACATAAAACACTGAGCCATAATCTTCATATACGAAAACAAAATTTAATAAAATACTCAGAAAGACACAAAGATAAAGGCACATTCCTTTTTATAAATGCTAGGACAAATTTGTACAAATACTTTTTCTTCCCTAGCGCTATTAGAGCATGGAAAGGGTTGCCTGAGCCAGCCAGTAAAACCATTGACTTGGCAGAATTTAAGTCATTGGTTAATATGCATGACTAAATGCATGACGCATAGGACGTAATCATTTTCTGTTTTGAAGTAACGTCTGTATTATATAAGATAAAATGGTCTCTGGCTTCAAATGAGCAGCCCGCACTTTTTTTTTATATTATTCATAAATTATATATTCTAGATAACTCGATCTAGGTCATGTTTATTCATTGAACAAATCATAGATTTTATTAATCCCAATAATATTTCTTATTACGATTTTGCCGTGTCCAAAGAAGGAGAATGAGTTAAATTCATTATTATTCGTTGGACACCTTTTTAAAATTTTCTTTGACATCTAACATAAATGTGATTGAAATGTCTTTCTAAAGATGAGTGGAAGCTTTTCATACGCCCATCAGCCTACGATCTAACGGGCTCATAATATAGCCCTCATCCCTTATATGGGTGTGAATTGCCGGGGGGAGGTTAAACAATAGCTTTATATACATGGTTACCGAGAATCTAAAAATCTGCCATCTGCTTTGGAAAAACGGAACAAAAATACAGGAACTTACTAAAATTGGACATGTGCAGTCCCGAAACGTCGAGTTTTGTCAAAACAAAACAAAAAATGAATTACAAACAAAAAAGCGACGCGTTCAACCATAAGAGCTTATTAACTATTCAGTGAGACAAAGTAATCCTAGACTAAAAGTTATTAAGTTTTATTAATTAAAGGAAAAAATTCTAAATTAATTTATATCTATAAGTGCACTATATCAAGATGTCAAAATATATTTTATAATTAAAGCGAACGCGTAAAAGTAACTGTTAATATAACATTGTTAGTTTAATTTAATGTAGATATAGATCTAAAGTCTAAAACAAACTTGAATGCCATAGTAGTCTAGTCAATAACTTAAGACTTTGAGCCTAGTAAATGGTTTGTGTTGACCTAGATCTAGATACACGCTATCTATGACGACATGTTGAATGAATTTTTTTTGTATATATGTAGCTAAATGTCTAAATGCGCATGTAAATCTTAAAGAAAAAAGTAAATTGAAATTAAAGACTTAAAAATTATGTTTTCTTGAATGAGAGCTAATTTTTATCTCTGCGCATGCGTGACCTCTTCGTCTTGTCTCATCATGTAGGCGTGGCTTTGTGACAGATTTATAAGATACAATACTTTTATAGAGTTGGGCAACTTTTTTTATAGGGTCTTAAGTTTGTTTTAGGGCTACTAAACATACGTCGCGGTTCAAGTTAGCACCCAAGGAACATTTCTGCCAAGTTTTATCAAGATTGGTCAACCGGTTTTGATCTCTTTTCGGCACATACATACACCTTACATTCTACTTTATAGTATAGATTTAGTTTCTTAGTTAACTAGCTTGTTAATGAATTGGGATATGATTTTAATAAAAAAAAAAACAAGAAGTTCAACTCTTTTTTGATAATTGAATACAAAAGGCAGCCATCTTGACAAGAGCGCGTAACTCTCTCTTCTAGGTGAAGGATGGTATATTTAGTGTGGTAATTAACTTAAATAATGTTAATATATCTGCATTATATTGTAATAACCATGTTCTGTAGTGGCTCTATGGCTGCGCACCAGCGCACTATAAAGAGACTTAAACTGAATGGAAGAGAGGAGGAGAAAGCGGAATGTTTTGATGGTTGCTGATATCCGCCTTGCTTTAATAATAATAATAAACGATAAACTGTCCAGGCTCAAAGTAGACATTGCCGCCTTCCACGAAATTCATTTAGCTGACTCTGGTTCAATGAAAGAAAAAGACTAAACCATCTTCTGGCAAGGCAAAGCCGTAAGTGATGTAATGGAACATGGCGTTGGTTTCGCAGTTAAGAACACACTGCTGAACACACTAGAGCTAAAGTGCAACAGTTCAGAAAAACTCCTATCACTACGCCTTAACACATCTATTGGATACCTGACTTTGATAAGTGCCTACGCTCCTACTTTGAGTTCCACACCAGATGCCAAAGACATAATCTATGACAACCTTTCGTCTGCTCTCATCGAGATCCCAAATACGGAACAGGTTATCGTCCTCGGCACCTCAATGCAAACGTTGGATCTGACAACTCTGCATGGGACAGCTGTATTGGGCGTTTTGGTGTCGGAAAAGTAAATAAAAATGGACAAAGGCTCCTCGGAGTTTGCTCACTACACTCCCTCTGTGTCACTAATACCTATTTCAAGACTAAACCGCAGCACAGAGTATCTTGGCGGCACCCTCGCTCCAAACACTGGCACCAACTAGACCTAATCATGGTAAGACAAAAGTGCTTAAAATTTGTCAAGCTTACCAGGTTCTATCAAGACACAGATCACTCCTCGGTATGTTGTAAGATCAATCTTCTCCCTAAAAAAATCCACCATACCAAGCAGATTGGAAGACCCCAATCGGATGTAAGCAAGATGTGGAAATACAGCTACAAAAATGGGAACACCTCTAGTCCACCATACAAAAGTTTTCCCTGGAAATTTTTGGAAGAAAAATTACAAAACAAAATGATTGGTTTGACTCTAAATCAGCTATTTTAACACCTGTCATCAGAGCAAAGAGAGATGCACTCGTTACATACAAGGCAAAACCTACCCAACGCAACCTGTTAAATCTGAAAGAAACTCATTGAGAATATTCAGCTCTCTGCCCAAGTGAGAAACATAAGAATTATGTCTGAAGGAATAAAAAGCAAAGCACCCGGATGCGATGGTATCCCCCCAGATTTTCTAAAACAATGCAAAACTACACTAATCCAACCTCTACACAAACTGCTTTGCAAATGTTGGCAAGAAGGTGCTGTGCCACAAGACCTGCGGGATACTAAAATTGTTACACTGTACAAGAACAAAGGTGACAGAAGCGACTGCAACAATTATAGGGAATCTCTCTCCTAAGTATTGTAGGCATCGTCTTTGCTCGAGTGATACTTACCAGGCTACAAAAACTCGCTGATCGAGTCTATCCAGAATCACAATGCGGCTTTTGCTCAGGGAGATCCACGATTGACATGATTTTCTCCATCCGCCAACTCCAGGAAAAGTGCAGAGAACAAAGGATGCCTCTGTATATTGCGTTCATTGACCTAATAAAGGCCTTTGATCTAGTCAGCAGAGATGGCCTCTTAAAAATTTTAGTGATTGTAGGCTATCCACCCAAGCTACTAAATGTAATCGTATCTTTCCACCAAAATATTATGGGTACAGTGCAATTCAACGGTGCCAGCTCCGAAAGTTTCATTATAAACAACGGAGTTAAACAGTGATGTGTCCTGGCCCCAACCCTCTTTGGAATACTGTTTTCACTGCTAATCCACAACGCGTTTGACAAATCCACCGAGGGCATCTATCTCCATTCCAGCTTTGATGGCAAACTCTTAAATATTGCTAGACTGAGGGTCAAAACTAAAATCAGAACCACCCTAGTAATAGATATATCATTCGCGGATGACGCAACGATAGTGGCACACACACAAGAGGAACTTCAGTCACTAATGTCCCGCTTCTCTCAGGCCTGTAAAGAATATGGCTTAACTACTAGCACGAAGAAAACAAATGTTATGGGACCACCTGCTATAGCACCACCCTCCATCCTCATAGACGATAACAAGCTGAACGCCGCAAATGAATTCTGCTATCTGGGATCCACAATTCAAGATGACCTGTCTCTAGAAGAGGAGATAAAAAAAGACGCACAGGGAAGTCTGCCTCTATCTTCGCTAGACTAAGGTCAAGAGTTTGGGAAAACCAGAAGCTAACTACAGTGACCAAAATGGAAGTCTGCAAGGCATGCGTTTATGAGTACACTACTGTATGGCAATGAATCATGGACCACCTACGCAAAGCAAGAGAGAAAACTAAACGTATTCCATTTTCGATGTCTCCGTAGGATCTTGATAATCACATGGAAAGAAAAAGTGTGCAATACTGAGATCCTTGCGCGAATAGGTATTCCCAGCATCTTTACAGCCCTCAGACAACGCCGTTTGCGCTGGCTAGGACATGTTCGCCGGCTGGAAGACAATCGCATCCCGAAATTCATCTTCTTTGGACAACTCGCGACTGGCACAAGAAAAAATGGTCACCCCCACCTCCGTTACACAGATATAATAAAACGGGACCTCAATTCAGTGAACATCAAACTGACCATTGGGAAGACATAGCTCTAGACCGCACCAGATGGAGAGAGACAGTGACCAAGAAAGCTATGGACAGTGAAAGAACATGAGTCTCAGCTCAGGAAGAAAAACGTACTATACGAAAAATGGCCAGCTCCTCTATCCCCGTAGCAAAAGCCACATTGACCTGCGCTATCTGTGGACGGGAGTGTCTCTCCAAATTAGGGCTCTACAGCCACATGAGGAAGTGTGCGAGATGAACCTTAGTCATTCAATGACTGAAGGATGCCATCAAGTTTGGACAAGTGTCTTTCTTGCTTTCTCCCTACTTTGTTAAGTTTTTAATTTCTCTACTCGTAAACCTTGTACGAGGTGAGAGCGCCTTGTACTTTGGTTTGAGTCACAAAGTCTGTTGATATTAATTGGTCATTCTTTGTCATTACACACTCAAAATTCTATGAGCGTAGCCAATATTTTTTTTTATTTTAAACCCTCTTCAGCGGAGTTTGAAGCTAAAAAAATCTCTTCAATATAAAAAAAGCATATTACACACTCAAATTTCTATGAGCGTCGCCAAGCTAAGGAGGGTTTTACGTTTATACCCCCTCCTCCAGAGTTTGTTTTTTTTAAGTTTAAAACCCCTCTTGATGGTTTTGAGTTTAAATACCCCCCATACAGAGAGTTTTAATGTTGAGAACCTCTCTCTTCAATTTTATTCTAAAGCAAACTACAGTCAACAGCTAAGGGGGTTTTGAATTAAAAAAAGAAACTCCACAGATTTTTTTAGTTTAAAGAGGTATCCATTAGTGCTGCGTGGACTCAGAAACGCTCTGAAAATCCCGAATGTAAAAATCCCAATCTTCACCTGGATTCAAACCCAGAACTATAACTATCTAGATCTAGTGTCTAGATCAGTGGTCTTCAACCTTTTTTGGCCTACCGACCTTTTTTCGTATTTTTTTCTATTAAAAAATCCGCCAGCGCCCTCCTCTAAGAAAAACACTTACAAAAAATCGTAAGAAGGCAAATATGAACAAAATGTCATCTATTCATTAATTTGTATGCAGTCAATAACATTTATCCCGAACAGAGCAAGTAATGGGTCACTGAGCTTGACCCATGACCCATATGACCCATCAAGTTCTCGACCCAGACCCATCATGACCCATGACCCATTGAAACAAATTTTGGCGAAATAAAATATATCAAATTAAATCAAACATGGGACATATTCAAATTGTTTAAAAGTAAAAATATGCTTCAACAAACTACGAAATTTAAAGCACAAAAAGTAAAATGTAAAATTTCATCTTATTGCAACAGTTTTTCTGCAACCATGCAAAATGACAGACAAAGCTTCAACTGTTTCAGGATGCATGCAGTTACGTTGTGCTGTAATTATGTGCCGTGCATTAAATGAACTAAAATGTCTTTCACATTCCGCTGACGAAGCTGGTATGACAAATATCCTACGTGCGATGTCTGACAAAAGTGGAAATCGTTGGACCCTTTCTGTCCACCACTTCAATGGATTAAATTCACCAGGCATTTTTTCTTCTGGGACTGCTTCTTGGTTGTATTTCGCCATCTCTTGCTCAACCCTTTTCACCGATGTCAGACTGGAGGCAATGACTTTAGTTCTTTCACTAGAAACTCTAATGGAAAGACAAAATCAGAGTAATAAACAGAAATCCTAAATATTGAATAATGACGCAAACATATAATTACATATTTGTTTCAATTATACTATTTGTATGATGCGAAAGTGTAGGCACTATTACATAACATATATACATGGACTGGACATAGTAAAAAAGGGTAGGGTTAAGTAAGTACTTACCCACTCTGAAACCATTCAAAAGGATTGATTTTTGTCCTTTTTGCTAGAGTTGAAGGTTCATCAGTAGAATTTGTTGTTGATTTGTTGTCCTGTTCTGCTTTTCTTTCTGTTTCCTTGTAATCCCCGGCTAAGGAAATTACACCTTCCTTGATTTGTTTCTGGAACGATTCTCGATCATTATGAATTTTAACAAAATGAAGATCCCGTAAAGTTATGTTTAAGTACGTAGCAACAAAATGTAGCATATTCGTACTTCCCCAGTACTTACTGTTCAGTGCAGAAAGAAATTCTCTCTTAAGAAGTGCAATATTTTCTGTATCTGAGGATTGTGGCTGCCAAGCTTCATGCATTGTATAATAAATTGGCAACACGTTGTTGAGAGTGGAAGATTTGCGTATTCTAACAGGTTGAAAAAAGTTGGAAACACGCCCAAGAATTCTTCAACCTGTCTTAGAAGATCGATATCAATTCGGGCTATCAGGTGTTCCTTTTTTCTTTCCTTGAGAATATTATGAAGTGCTGAATGACTTTTAGATATGGAGGTAAACATCCCACTTAGGCATCGCCAAGGCCTAGTTTCACCCCCATGTTTTAATGTTGATGGAAGAAGCGACTGTATTCCACTTGCCTGTCGAACATATTTCACAAGTTCATGGCAAAAAGTATCAAGTTGGCGGAAGTCGGCTTCAGATGATAAAACTCGTTTCCATGCTGTGCCAATGTCAGTATTAAGACGGTGACAAGTGCAATCCAGATGAGTTTTTGATACTGTGGCAGCAACAATGTTTGATCCTCTATCAGTTGTGCATGGAGTGTCGGTCAAACTCAGACCCAGCTCATTCGCTTTTTCGTCAATGAATTTACGGATATTGTCAGCCGTGTGCCGCTCAGGAAAATGCTGACACTTGTACATGGCATGCTTGAGTTCCCAGTCTGAAACCCAAAAGACTGTGAAATCACTAAATGAGTTTTTATTGACATCGTCAGTGCAGAAAGCTACAGCATTATGTATAGCTGCAGAAGAAATCTGTTTTCTGATATTTTCTTGACAGTCAAAAGCCGCATTTCTTACAGTTTTTTGCCCATATAAAACGTCATTGACATCTAAATTTCCATGCTTACTACCGATATTAATCAACGTCTGGGCCAAAAAACGAAAACCAGGATTATCGACAATAGCAAATGAGCTGCCAGTCTCTGCAACAAAGCGAACTTCTGCTTCTTTTACTGTGTTTCGTTCTGCTACGCTAAAAAATTTTTCCTGGCGCCCGTTTCACAAAACTAGCCATTGTCAATTGTCTATTCGGACTGCAGAAACAATTCTTAGCATGATCTGCCATGTTTTTAGTTTCATAAAGTTTCACTGAACCATCTTTACTTTTTGCCTTATACATTATGAAGCAAAAACAATCCGCACACGCGGTCCAGCCAAAGATTGGGGAGCCGTCACATGTCTCAAGTATACGAAATTTTTTCCATGATTCTGATTTACCATCATTATTTGGTTTCATAACAATCTGACCTTTCATGATTGCTTCCTTCAGCCAATCTGCTGAGTAAGAGACATTATCGACGTCGTTACATGATGATGTACTCGCCGACATTTTAGAATTAAGTTTAGTTTAGATTAATTAAGATTGAATTAAGCACATTCACTGCAAAACAGAATGTCAACAGGAACAGGAAAGAGAAGTCTTAATACACGGGTCATGAAATAGTCGATATGGGACAAAAATATCGATTTTTTTTAAACTGCATATTTTGATAGCAAAATATGTCTAGAATCACTTGGTATACTGCTAATTATTAAAATATTATTATTATAATTATTACAATATTGCATTTTAATACTTAAAAACATGTTTTAATATCAGGGGGGCATCTAAATTTGTTGAAAAAAAAGAAATTCAACTAATTTCAACACACGGTAATGCATAAGTCTTAACTACGACCGTATGATATTTGGTATCGATTTAAAGAGGACGCTGTGTACTACGTCATTTTCTTGATTGTTTCCCAAGCTAAAACTAATTATAGAAACTAGAACACGAGAAATGACAGAGATCTCAAGGTTTTTGGTAACATGTGATTGGCTAAAAGGTAGTCAACTACATAGAGGTTTATTTTGATTGGTCTCAAGGCGGCCATCTTGGAAACCAGAGGGTAACTTAAGACCACAATGCACAGCGTGTGTATCAACATACCAGTAAACCCATATTTCTCAAAATAAATTTTTCATGACACACACAATCTTGTTTTTAATTTTTCTAGAAATCTAGTTGTCCAATTGTTTTGTTATTGCATATATGTGTTCAAATTAGGGGTGCACCGGATAGTCCCTCCGGCTCCGGCTTCTGGCGAATATCCGGCATTTTTTACTATCCGGTGCTATCCGGCTCCGGTCGGATATCACTACCGTATAGTAAACCGGATAGTAAAAAATACCCCTATTTAATATGCATAAAGTGGACCTCGTTCCATTACTGTCTGTTATAGAATGTATTAATGTTTATATGAAAACAAAATAATGTGCTTAAAAATAGAGCCATTATAAATATGCACCAAACATCGTTTATTATAAAGACAAGGCATGTTAATAACTTAATATAAATAGAGATGAAACTTTACATCATAAATGCGCTTTACATACAGAGATGCAATGGCTGGCACTTTTTTCAATTTGTCTTGACCTTTGAGAAAGTTAGTTAACATGTTAAAATGTTACATTCCTTGACTACGTCATGCTGACCAGACGTCTGTCTAGCTGTGCGGGTATATCTCCAGAGGTAGAGATGAACAACTCCCAACCCCTTTTATTTGTTTAGTCCATCACATTGAGTTTTTTATAGGCAGGTAACCACAAGTTAAATACGATGGACGTAGGTTTAATGTATACGTATAGACACTCTCTAGTGGTCACACCTTTCGAGGGAACTGAGTTTGTTTACTTAGTAGTTAATCTTTAATCTGTAAAGAATATGGCTTGACTATTAGCACGAAGAAAACAAATGTTATGGGACCACCTACTACAGCACCACCCTCCATCCTCATTGACGATAACAAGCTGGACGCCGTAAACGAATTCTGCTATCTGGGATACACAATTACAGATGACCTGTCCCTAGAAGAGGAGATGAAAAAACGCATAGGGAAGGCTGCCTCGACATTCGCTAGACTCAGACTAAGAGTTTGGGAAAACCATAAGCTAACTACGGTGACCAAAATGGAAGTCTACAAGGCATGCGTTATGAGTACACTGCTATATGGCAGTGAAACATGGACCACCTACGCAAAGCAAGAGAGAAAACTAAACTCATTCCATTTGAGATGTCTCCGTAGGATCTTGAATATCACATGGAAAGAAAAAGTGTGCAATACTGAGATCCTTGCGCGATCAGGTATTCCCAGCATTTTTACAGCCCTCAGACAACGCCGTTTGAGCTGGCTTGGACATGTTCGCCGGATGGAGGACAAGCGCATCCCGAAAGTCATCCTCTATGGTCAACTCGCGACTGGCACAAGAAAAACTGGTCGCCCCCACCTCCGTTACATAGATGTAATAAAACGTGACCTCAAATCAGTGAACATCAATACTGACAATTGGGAAGACATAGCTCTAGACCGCAACAGGTGGAGGGAGACAGTGCTAAAGAAAGCTATGGACAGTGAAAGTACATGGGTCTCAGCCCAGGAAGAAAAACGCACAAACCGAAAAACGGCCAGCTCCTCTACCACAGAAGCAAAAGCCAAGGGGACCCTAACTTGCGCTATCTGTGGACGGGAGTGTCTCTCCAAAATAGGGCTCCACAGCCACATGAGGAAGTGTGCTCTAAGATGAACCATAGTCGTCCTATTGAACACATACATCCAACCACCATACAAGCCAGATGAGAGATTTACATAAGTAACTAGTTAAATATATACTAACATATTTTACATTTACCCTCCAACACACAGCCTTTATAGTTGGTGGCCTCGTACATACACATAGACACGCTCATGCTACACAGATTAATTTATGTTTATAAATGCTGTTAATCTTTAATAAATCAATCAGTAAAAGAGTTTAAAACAATAAGGTATATAAAAGGAAAAAAAAATAATACCAACAAATATAGGTATGTTATTTAACAGTTTCGTAAAATGCTCAGCACTGCAAACTATTTACAAAACACTTAGGTATCCGGCTCCGGCCCGGCCGAATATTAAATTTTACTATCCGGTCATAGCATTGACCCATGACCCATTTGACCCGTCCAATTTTGCGACCCATTTGACCCATTGACCCATTACTTGCTCTGATCCCGAATGGAAGACAACCGGTCTTCTTTGGCGAGCTTAGAGTAGGACGGAGTTACAGAGGTGCCCCCCGTAAGCGCAATTAAGATCTACTCAGGCCCCATTTCTTCTCACTGGCATACAGGAAAGTACCTGGCAGCATTCTCTGGCAGCAGATGGCCTCTGAGAGAGGCAGTTGGAGAGCTCTCACAAAAGCTGTGGGACAAACATTTGAGACTCAACGAAAAGCCAGTATTGAAGACAGGAGCAAAAGACGGAAAGAAAACTTAAATAGACCGCCAGCAGACAACAGCTTTGCCTCCTCAAAATTCGTGAAAATAAGACGGCCGCAACTGGATTTGCGTAGTTATGTGTAACACTGCACTCAGCCTTAATCTTCGAAATCGAAGGCATTGCCAATATTATCATTAAACAAAATTATGTCTAATAATTTGCAGTGATTACACACGAAAATTAATCTCATTGTCATGACTTTCTTTCAAATCCTATTGCTGAATTTACTACAAAATGAAATTTAGTTAATGGGAACTCTGGTCTCCTGCAGTTGGACAATATTAGAAAAATTCAAGCTTTAAATTATATATAGCTCCTACTTCGTGGTCGAAGATGAGCACATTTCTCATTTCCTATGGACTCGAAGATGAGCACATTTCTCATTTCCTATGGTCTCGAAGATGAGAACATTTCTCATTTCCTATGGACTCGAAGATGAGCACATTTCTCATTTCCTATGGACTCGAAGATGAGCACATTTCTCATTTCCTATGGACTCGAAGATGAGCACATTTCTTATTTCCTATGGACTCGAAGATGAGCACATTTCTCATTTCCTATGGTCTCGAAGATGAGCACATTTCTTATTTCCTATGGACTCGAAGATGAGCACATTTCTCATTTCCTATGGACTCGAAGATGAGCACATTTCTTATTTCCTATGGACTCGAAGATGAGCACATTTCTTATTTCCTATGGACTCGAAGATGAGCACATTTCTCATTTCCTATGGACTCGAAGATGAGCACATTTCTTATTTCCTATGGACTCGAAGATGAGCACATTTCTCATTTCCTATGGACTCGAAGATGAGCACATTTCTTATTTCCTATGGACTCGAAGATGAGCACATTTCTTATTTCCTATGGACTCGAAGATGAGCACATTTCTTATTTCCTATGGACTCGAAGATGAGCACATTTCTCATTTCCTATGGACTCGAAGATGAGCACATTTCTTATTTCCTATGGACTCGAAGATGAGCACATTTCTCATTTCCTATGGACTCGAAGATGAGCACATTTCTTATTTCCTATGGACTCGAAGATGAGCAGATTTCTTATTTCCTATGGACTCGAAGATGAGCACATTTCTCATTTCCTATGGACTCGAAGATGAGCACATTTCTCATTTCCTATGGACTCGAAGATGAGAACATTTCTCATTTCCTATGGAGTCGAAGATGGCCGTAAAGTCCAATCCTCGCTTTAAAAAGCCGGACGCATACGTGGCATGGGTAGGTTTGGTCAGTTACAGATACGCCTTCTGCTTCTCTCAGCTTTTTGTTGGTTCAGCGTCTTTCGGCCTGGCCACTCTTCTTGCTTATTGTGACTCCGAGACTCACAGCTTCTCGCCATGAGGAGCTAACGAGAGCTAGTGCTTCCCAGCCGTGAATGTCGATATCGCATTCTTTGTAGCGCTTGTATTGGCCTCCCTGGGAGCGCTTTCCTGCATACAACTCCCCGTACAGAAGTCGCTTTGGAAGGGCGATTGTTTGGCATACGGACTACATGTCCCGCCCATCGAATTTGGGACCTTTTTACTGTCGCATAGATACTGGCATGTTGGACAGCTTTAAGATTTCTGTGTCTTGATGCTTGGTTGAGATGCTTGACAAGCTTTAAATTAGTCTAAAAAGCAAGGCTTAGGTCTCATCTAGTGGCTACATTTAGCCTATTTCTTTGCTTATTCACTAAATGTAGATTAACCATGTATGTTGATTCAAAAGCTAAAATATAATTCCATTTTCGACCAAAGTTTTGGAATTTTACTGAAACATCTAAATCTCTGTTGTGCCTCCTATGTTAAAATTCTTTTTACTGAAGACATAATTTTGTAAATCTATTTTTTCTTGCAGCGCAATTTGAACATCGGTAACAGATGTTTAATAATTGTCATTTATATTTTTAAATACTTATTTATATATTTGCATCCTAGAACTTACTAGAAGTAAATAGTAATTTCTTTATAGAGCATTGTTGTGTGCATTGCAGCTATCAATACCTTTTGGCAGCAATTCATTTGTAAACAAACAAGTTACGTGGGATTGTAATACTCTTAAATATAGATTTAATATCACGATAAAATAAAAATGATATAATCAATGAAAATCCATTTCTTTCTTAGCATTCGGAGGTTGGTTTCAAGTCATCGCCAACCATTGAATCTTCCTGTTTCTAAAAAAAAAACAAAAAAATCAACAACAAAGAATTCAAAATTGTATTTAAGAGCTTAATAAAACGAGCAATAACAAACCCCTTTCGAAAACCAGCGAACTTCAGTTTACAAGCAGCAGCCTTAGGGGGTGGCAAGTGGGGAAACCGACCCAGGCCCCTCGTCTAAAGGGGGGGGGGCGCGATAGGAGATTCATTGTCACCGTCAGATTTGAAAACCAGTTCTCATAAACTACAATTTATTGCTCAATATTACTGGGCATTTACAGGGTACTAATCACCTTTAAACTCTTAACATGACTTTTTGGTTTGGAAATACTGTTCAGTTTCGATTAAGACATCATCTTATGAACTGTACATTCTAAGCGGCTATCACTTCAACAATTCACCTTGGCATAAAATATGACAAAACAAGCAAACAGACAAATAAATAAAAAAAAAAGAGCGCATTTCGTGGGAGAACAGAGAAACTTTATGCGCCGAAATACGGGGCACAGTTTTGACAACAAGAGGCTAACATCTTTTTTATCATTTGCTTTTTATTTAGTGGCA
The DNA here is from genome assembly GCA_036873155.1 of Biomphalaria sudanica. Classification (NCBI taxonomy): domain Eukaryota; kingdom Metazoa; phylum Mollusca; class Gastropoda; family Planorbidae; genus Biomphalaria; species Biomphalaria sudanica. Next base: position 117,570 of record JAZGLO010003202.1, on the reverse strand, counting down.
ATTCACTAAAACTCTTTGCAATATTCCATTACATACCAGCGAGTTTTCATAACATTTTGTCAATGTTTTTTGTTTACAAAAAGATTATATTATTCTATTTGAATGTTAGCTTGAACGTTTTTCTTAATTAACATTCACATATCAATATATTAACATATGTTGATAAAATAAACTATAATCTTAGAGGCGTATTACCTAGTTTGTTTATCAAATCATGAACGTTTATACGCGCAAGATCTAAGGACACTAGATGCCCTTCGATATCAGCAAAAGAGTAAGAATTTAAATAGAAAAATGGGATTCCCGAACTCAATTTCTAACGTTAAATAAGAGGCAAGCTAATAATATTTGTCTATATTTAGTTTGCCAGCATTAATTTTGAAGAATTTTTTTATTTGTTTTGTTTCAGTGCACTTTTAGTTTCTTCTTTCCCTCTTTATGCCCAGCACCCCCTTACCGTCCCCTATTGGACCCAGCGCCCCTTACCGCCCCTTTGGCTCCCAGCGCCCTCCAAAATGTCGAAAACACCCCCAGGGGTAATAGCGCTCCCGTTGAAGACCACTGGTCTAGATTGTCTAGATCTAGAACTAGAACTAGAATCGAGACTGGATCTAGAATCTTGATATAGAATCTAGATCTAGACTAGAATTCATATGACTTTGCACGTTTAATCTTAAAATTAGCTCTTCAAAATCGACATTAGCAGCTGGGACCTAGGCTAATGTTATGGTCAGGAAAAGTAGGCCTTTTGGTACCTAGTAATGGTATACTATGCTGTTCTTATCCGATTCACTTCTTAATGTGATACTACTATGTACATAATTAATAAACCTGCACCCCTAAGCTGTCAGAAGATAAGTTATTGCCTTAATAATAAAAATTGTGTTCAAATTATTAATACATTTTAATATATATTATATGTTATAAGAACTATGTGCACCAATGTCTAGTAACCCACGTCAACTCTCTCGTATTAATAAATACCTTTTTAGCTTTAATCTGGCTGCCTGGGTGTGCGTTTTGCGTTTGGACTTATAGATGGTCCCGGGTTCAAACCCTACCCGCTCCCATCCCCGTCGTCCTGCGGGAGGTTTCGACTAGGAAGTAAACTATCTTAAACTCTGTGGCATTTTACGTCTCGAGAGACTATCTTTTCCCTTTGCAACTTCTTGTGTGACTAAAGAGCCAATCCTTGATACACAGCTGCGATCGCAGGTTGGGCCTATGTGATCACCAGGCGCCGTTGCATTATCACCTTTCTTTCTACTTCTGTAGTGTATTGCATCTGCAATCCGAGACCCTTAATTTATGCTCTCCCTCCATGTGGATCTAACCAGTGCTACTTTTTTCCAACTGCTAGTGTCGATTTTGAAGAGCTTCATGTCGCGTTTACATACATCCGTATAACGTAAAAGTGGGCGACCAGCGACTCTCCTGCCTTCTATTAGATCGCCATACAGGATGTCCTGTGGAAGTCGACCTACTGGCATTCTACGAACGTGGCCAAGCCAACAAAGGCGCCTGCTGCTGATAACAGAGCGGATGTCCTGGCATACTGCTCTTCGTAGCACTTCCTCATTGGTTATCCTATCTTGACACCTTATTTTAAAGATCCGCCTTAGGCACCGGAGGTGGAAGACATTCAGCTTTTTGTCCTGCTATGAAAAAGTTGACCAAGTTTCACTTCCGTATAGCAACTGTGACACGGTGGCCATTGCTTTGGCTATCCTGTTGTTAATGTCTTTATACAGTAGAGTATTGTAAGATATGATGGAGCCGAGTATAGCAAAATTGATCCATAATATCTAGTGGATGGTCATTTATGTTTATTTGAGGTGCAGTATTTGTATTCTGGACTAGTATCTTAGTCTTGCTTTGACTAATATTTAAGCCGAACTTCAGGCAAGCAGCAGATAGTTTTTCAACCAGGAACTCAAGCTGAATATCAGAATCAGCCACAATAGCTGCATCATCAGCATACAGGAGTTTCCTGATAAGTATCTTCCTAACCTTGGTTTTTTGCCCGCAGCCTTGATACATTAAATAGTTTTCCAGAGGATCTTGTATGGAGAAACACACCTTCGTTTATGTCGCTGTACGCATGATGCAGTAGACAGGAGAAGAATATGCCAAACAGAGTAGGTGCGAGCACACATCCCTGCTTGACACCACTGCTAACCTCAAAAGGTGCTGGTTGGGCTCCATTGAATTTGACAGTACATTTCGTTTCCTCCTGAAAGCACTCAATGAACTTCAGTAGTTTGGGAGGGCAACCCATTTTCCTTAGGAAATTGAAAAGGCCACTTCTGCTGACCATGTCAAAGGCTTTAGTCAGATCAACAAAAACGATGTAAAGGGGTCTGTCTCTCTCTCTGAACTTCTCCTGCAGTAGTCGTAGAGAGGATGTCATGTCTATAGTGGATCTACCACTCCAGAATCCACACTGAGACTCTGTGTAGACTCTAGAAGCTATCACTTGCAGCCTGGATAGTGCCACTCTAGCAAAGATCTTGCCCACTATACTGAGGAGAGAGATACCCCTATAATTGTTGCAGTCAATCCGATTCCCTTTGTTCTTGTATATTGTGACCATTGTTGCGTTACGCATGTCCTGTGGGACATGACCTGTTTCCTAGCAGCGGCAGAGGAGAATATAGAGATCAGGAAGCAGGAGTGATTCGTTGACTTTAACTGCTTCCGCTGGGATACCATCACTCCTTGGAGATTTTCTATTTTTCATGCAGTTAATGCTTTTTTGAGATCACTAAGGCTCGGAAGCTCATCTAGGCATTCCAATACTGGAAGATCTGGTAGAGAAGCCAGGGCGACATCGTCTACTGTATTCTGTGTGGCATAGACATAGACATCGAGGTAGTGTTCTGTCGGTTGTTCTAGCTGCTTGGTGTGATCTGTAATTTTTTCTCCAGATTTTAATAGAAGGGGGGGGGCAGGCTTAGACACTTTTGGACCCAGAACCGCTTTAATGCAATTAAACAGAGCTTTACTATTTCTTGAGTAGATACTGTATAGGATTCTGTTGCAGGTATCTCTCCAAAAGTTGTTTGCACATTGTCTAGCCATTTGTTTCGCCTCTTTATTAGCACTTTTGAATGCTTGCAAAGATTTTGGACTAGGCTTTGTCTTGTCACCAAGGTGTGCAGATCGCTTTTTTTCGATGCAAGTTTCTATATGTGCTAGATTCGCCTCAAACCAGTCTACATATTTGTTTTTTGAGGCCAAAAGGCGGTGATTGCTGAACTGTAGATTACATTTCTTAGTTTCTCCCATCTGATAAAGATGTCTTCTTCATCACTTAACGCCTTCTCCATATATATATATATATATATATATATATATATATATATATATATATATATATATATATATATATATATATATATATATATATATATATATATATATACTACTTTAACTTAAATGCTATGTTAAGTCGGTGCACCAATGTCTAGGAACCCTCGTCAACTCTCTTGTGTATTTCTAGTCTAATTGGGCAGTGTGGATTTGTGGAGTTTTTTTTTCCTTTCGCGTCATATGGAATGAATTCCATAATTAAAAGCTTTTTCTTTACGTAAATGTTAACTAAACTACATCTAAGATATTTCAAATTTAGATTTTAGATCTAAATCTAGTAAATATAGATCTTAAGAGTGCTAAATCAAAAAAAAATTTGTTTTGGATAGATCTACATCCTTATTTCTGTCCCATTGAAATGAAAATGCCAATAACTCTATTGGTAACTGTGCTGGGACATCAGGCAGACGTTGCCGAAGTACAGGCTCGATACATGATCTTTTTTTTTTTCAATTACAAAACATCGCTAAAAGATTATCTAAAATCGCTCGTCTGACATATTGTACATATACGGTAGTTATCTTGCAAAATGTCTAAAAAAATGTCTTCATCAATAATAGGATATTAGTTTGCTATTAATGCCCGGTCGTGCGGTTAGCGGCTGGACTTATTCTCTCGACAGTCATACCCTGGTCGCTGACATCCTCCCTAGTCCATAGGGAGGATCTACTAGGAAGTAGATTTTCTTCAACTTTAAAAGAACATCTGAAACATTTAAAACATTTACACAAAAAAAAAAAAATTTTTTACAACGCTTAATGAATCTTTGAAACTTTTTGACTTTCGATAATCAAAACAAAATATTCCTTGCAAATAGGCGGATCCTATAGAAATCCGACTGGGGCCTCCTCTGAGTTTGTGTGATACACAAACTGTCTTTGTAAATTTATGTGTTTCTTCTTTTTTATTTAGGTTCTTCTGCTGGAGTGGAAAATCATGTAACAAGTTCAAGTCCACCAGATGTAAAGCCAAACGCACATCTAAACTCTAGCAATTTTTTTACAATTGTTCTTTTCCTAACGCTTGGTCTATCTGGTGCTTTCATGTGTATAATATGTGTGTATAGAATAATTAATGAAATATTAACATCCAGAGGTCAGAGTAAGTATGGCTTTGTATCATTATATGCAAAACATTGTGTAATTTAGATAAAAATCAGTTTGAGTCTAGAAAATTGAAAATGTAAATCTAATAAGAGAACAAATGAGTTTACGTTGACATAGATTTTTAGGTTGCGCTCTCGGATTAGCTTTTTATCACTATACTCGTTTTGGTATATAAATAAGTAAAGTGTATGCATCTATGTATGTATGTATCTATGTATGTGTCACAGCTTTCCTATTGTATTTCTCTATCTACTCTATCTATAACTCGATAGAATCTACCTTAGGTCACAATATGTCTAGGTGTCCCTGTTTTAGTTCTTGTTAACGAAATAAAACAATTAAACCACTAGATCAAAGACATAAACTTTAATCAGCTTTACTGCATATCTCACAAGCTGGACTCTGTCTGACAACAACAAAAAACACTCTTCCGGTCATTCGCGCAGATTGTAAAAATAAATTATACATACATCCGTGACATCTCGCCCCTCCTAAAATTATAATCAATTTTTACAAAGATACATACTGTACATGATTATAAAACAATTATAAAACATTACACCACAATACAACAAAAATTTTCGTTCGATAGGCCACAACGGCTCTGAATATGCCACACAGGCGTTTATGTATCTAAACAACTTGAACATAGTCACACAGACTTTAATGTAGTCACACAGACTTTAATGTAGTCTCACAGACTGCAGTGTAATAGGCACACAGTCTATAGTTAAGACACACAGTCTCAGAAGATGAAGACACACAGTCTTAAAAGATGAAGATACACAGTCTTAAAAGCTGAAGACACACAGTCTTAAAAGATGAAGACACAAAGTCTTAGCTGTAGACAGAAAGTCTACCATCATGCACAAAAGTCTAAACGTCTAAACTGTTGAAGACACAAAGTCTTTGACCAAGCAACACATGCTTGTAAGAAGCCACGTAGGCTTATATGTATGATAAACGTGACAGAATGTCCGCTACGACGTTTCCTTTACCTGGAATATGCTGTACTTCGAACTGAAAGTCCTGAAGCATCAGGGCCCAGCGAGTTACCCTGAAATTCACCGACTTTCGTGTGTTTAAACAGCGTAAGGGTGCATGATCTATGCGGAGTACGAATCTTCTGCCCAACAGGTATCAAGCCAACTTGGTTACTGCCCAAACAACTGCCAAGCACTCTCTTTCTACGGTGCTGTATCGTTGTTCTGCTGGAGAAAACTTTCTACTGGCGTACATAATGGGATGTAGAATGCCATGTGATTCCTGTGCTAGGTATCCCCCGATAGCAACAGCAGATGCATCAGTAGCTAGTATGAATTCCTTCTGACAGTCAGGTAAACGCGGGATCGGCACCTCAGCAAATGCCTTCTTTATCTTTTGCAGCGATAATTCACAGTCATGTGGCCATCTGATCACGTTGGGTGCTCCCTTTCTGGTCAGGTTTGTGAGTGGCTCAGTCATCTCTGCAAAATCTGCTTTAAACCTTCGACAGAAGTTGCAGAGTCCCAATAAACTACGGACCTGTCTTTTGGTTGTTGGTTGACAAAGATTCATAATCCGTTGTCGTAGTTCAGGTTGCGGTTTCAGTGAGTGTCCTCCAATTACATATCCTAGAAAGGAAATGTTCTTGCAACCAATCTCCACTTTAGATGGTCTCACGGTTAAACCATTTCTCCTCAATGTATCTAGAACCATTTCTAGATGTTGTAGGTGATCTGACCAAGTAATGTCATGAATGCAGATGTTGTCAAGGTAGCACAGTACATGGGGTAGATTAGACAACACCTTTCTCATCATTCTACTGAACGTTGCTGGTGCGTTGACAAGCCCGAAACTCATAACATTAAATTGAAACAAACCAAAAGGACTACTAAACGCTGTAAGTGGTTTAGCTTTATCTACCAAAGGTATCTGCCAATATTCACGGGTCAGGTCTAGCTTTGTAAAAAATGCTGCGTCTGCCATTTGACGTAACAAGTCTTCAGGATTGGGTAATGGTTCCGAATCAAGCACAGTAACTTTGTTAAGCTTTCTGTAGTCAACACATATTCTTACTGCGCCTGATTTTTTTCTAACCACCACTATAGGTGTCGTGTATGGTGACTCTGTTGGAGATATAATGTCTAACTTCAGCATCAATTGAATCTCTTCGTCCACTTCCTTCATATACCCTAATGGTACTGGATACGGTTTCTGTTTCACTGGTTCAGAGTCTTTGAGAATGATGTCGTGTTTAATTTCTGCAGTTCTCCCTGGTACATCCGTCAAGATATCATCATATCTAGCCAGTACTCCTTTCACTTGCTTCGTTTGATCTACTGATAGTGACTATTCAATTTTGCAATCTGTCCAAGTTTCTGATTGCTTTAAAGTTAATACAGATAGTAATGATCCAGTCAATTCATTTTCGTCCTTCTCTGGTTCTTTAACTATCGCACAACTGGAACGAACTACTTCATCAGTGTTAGCATTACTTTCCTGTGACTTTCCACCAAACTCTCTTAACATGTTGATGTGAAATGTTTTCAGTTTTCCTTTCATATTGATTTGGTAATCTACTGCAGTTATTTTCTTGACTACTTCAAATGGTCCTTGCCACTGAACAATCAGTTTACTGTTTTTCCTTGAAAGTAGTACATACACAAGGCTTCCTCCTTGAAGTGTTCGCAGAGTTTTATTTCTGTTAACATTGGTTCTGTGTAGTGCTAACTGTGACTCTAATGCTTGCTTTGCAAGTTGACATGTTGTTACCACTTTCTCTCTGAGCTCGACGACATTTTGATAGCTTGTTCTAGATTCATTATCAACCAATGTCAATCCTTTTGTTTCCATGCATAACTGGATGTTAATTCTGATTCTGGCTGTTCAATCTGACTATGTAAGATCGGTTGTCCCATGTTTTCTATTACACCAGATTGAGATCTAGTTACCGTATTTGTAACTTCTGACATTGCTGACCTTTGCCACTTGTAGATATCTGTGATGGTAGGCTCAGTTATGCCAGTCACGTTTCCTAGAATCAAGTCAGCTGCAGGCCTCTCTAACACACATGCTTCAACTTTCCCAGATAAAAATAGCGTATCTATGTCAAAGACATCTCTGGGATATTCTTCAATTGTTCCTTCAAATGTCATACGTTGTACTTTCTTACCCGTCAACTGGTGAGGGTGCACATGTAGTCTCTTCACTCCGATTGTGGTCGCTCCTGTGTTTCTCAAGACCCAATTAGATTTCTTCCCAACGAATCCAGGATATATTTTTAAAGAAACTCTGGATCTGATCAGATTCATGAGGGAGTTGTTCACCATATTGATAGTCAATGCAAACTGAAGCATTGTATGGATGTCCAGTTGGTCTTCCCCTGTTGCTGGTTTTAAACTCCTCACTTCTGCTTGAACCCATAGTCTCATTTCGTCTTAATGGGCTTTTGTTTCTACACTGGGCTTCTAAATGTCCGGTTTTTAAACACTTAAAACATTTTCTTTTTTCACCCACACTTCTTTTCTACAGACGGTCCTGTCTCCTTTCTTGTTTAAAGCGACTTCTGTTATCATTAGTCTTTGCAGCAAATGCAAACTTGCTAGTTATCAAGTCTACCTCTCTCTGAATTGTCTGCTCTGGGTGTGCAGTAATATATTGCTGACACAACTTGACAGCTGTCGGCACATCTTTCGGTTTCCTGTCATGTAGAAAAGCCACTAACTGAGGATTGCAAGATGTGAGGATCTTGTCTGATGAACAGATCAATGAGACCTTCGAATGTCTTTTCAGTGTTAGACAATGCTACCCAAGGCATTAAGTATCTTGTAATGTCCTCAACAAATTCATGGAATGGCTGGTTTCTCTCTGGTTTAGCTTTATGGAACTTCTCTCTATACCCATCATCTGTCAAGTTGTATCTTTTCATCAATACTTCCTTCACCTTGTCATATTCCTCTAAATCTTTCTTGGAAAAGTTGATACAAGCTTGCAGTGCCCTTCCCTGTAATAATGTGTATAGATGACTTCCCCATTGAGTTTTAGGTATTTCTGTAGCCTGAGCATGCACTTCAAATCTCACCAAATATGCATCCATTTGATCCACATTCTCATTAAAAGGTGGCAACTTTGGCTTCCATACAGGTTTTATATGTTCTTTGATTTCTCCTTTCGTCTCCCTAAGCTCCAACTCTCTTACTCTCAATTTGTGTATTTCTACATCAGCTTCTTTCCTTTAGCTCTCACTTCCCTCTCTTTAGCTCTTTCGTCTCGATCTTTGTCTTCTCTTTCTTTTACCCACTCTTGTAAAGCGGTTCCAGTCAATCCCATCTTTTTTCCAGCGGCTATTACCTGTGATAATCTCTCTGCCATCCTTGTTTATGCGTGTAGCATCTAAAATATACAATACAAATTACTTTATCACTGTATTTGACCTAGTTTCGTCTCTGCTGATTGACTTAGTTTTTTTTTCCCGCCGTTGCACGTGAGCGCACACACTTCACGACTTCACAATGGCGAACTGCAGTTCTGCCTAATGTCTTCCAAGACTAAGTCAAGTAACTAGATAAACGAGCCCCCAAATATGTCACAGCTTTCCTATTGTATTTCTCTATCTACTTATAACTCGATAGAATCTACCTTAGGTCTCGATACGTCTAGGTGTCCCTGGTTCAGTTCTAGTTGACGAAATAAAACAATCAAACCACTAGATCAAGCACATAAACTTTAATCAGCTTTACTGCATATCACACAAGCTGGACTCTGACAACAAAACACACTTCCGGTAATTCGCGCAGATTGTAAAAATAAATTAAAAATACCTACACACATTCATCCGTGTCGGTATGTATGTATGTATGTATGTATGTTTATATGTTCTGAATAGAAATCAAAACCGTTTGACCAACCTTGATAAACCTTGGCATAAATGTTCCTTGGATACTAACTAGAACGGTAACGTATTTAAATAAGCCCTAAATCAAGCTTAATACCCCCAAACACAAAAGCTGCCCAACTCTTTGAAAGTATTACTATTTGATGGATCTAGGTCATGTTTACATAAGACAAGATCAAAAGGATCTAGATCTAATTTTAAGAACTACACTTTGCAAAGATAGTTTTTTACTTGGATACAAGACTATACAAAGTATAGTCCAATAATTTCCGTTTCTTTCATTAGACAAAACCGAAAGGTTACGCATGCGCAGAACTTAAAATCTCTTGATCCATAGGGTGATTAGCTATTTTAATAGCTCCATTCGTACTATTTTTACATTCACATTCGCTTTACTTTTAACCTTATTATTTGTTTGTTTCTAATCGATGAATATATCACAAATTACCGCAAATAAAAACACGCGGGCCGTGTTGCGGATTTAAAACAAAAGGTACGCATTAATTACTTTATTGCTATTTATGAATTTGTATGGATAATTTTAATTCATATTTCTCAATGTATCACTAACAATATATGAACACTGTTCGCATTTAAAAAAATAATAATTTGACTTAAAGGCAAGTTAAATAACTTCAATCAATCATTCACCAAACCTGTACTATTAGAAGTGTATAGTTTTTTGTAGGAAGCTGAGTAGCTCTTGTCAACTGGGCAGTCGGGCTTGTTTAGAAGTTCAACACTAGAATATCTGCTCTTATTTGTGTTTCAAGCAGTTGTCACACGCGGATACGGCCTCAGTCCGCCAAAGCGTCTCGACTTAGGGCTAAACCAAGTAAGAGATAGCAAGAGCTAGCATCTGATGAAACTATGGTCACAGTCCAGCACCCAGCATGTGAAGTATAGTTGTGGCTGCATGGCGCTCAAGTCACCAAATTAAACTACCAGGGCAATTAGTTGTCACCTAGAAAACGATGTTGAACGTTCAGACCACTGTGTGACAAGAGGAGCACACTTGTCATCCTCTGCATCTCAAACAATCTCTCGTCTGGACCCTGTTCTGCCACTGGAATTAGCTGGATATGATGTAGTCATGTTTACTGTGGTTTATGCAAGCTGATTGTGACGATACGAAACTTGCATACAAAAGTTCACTTGAGTTTTCCCAGTAAATCGTAAGAAACTTTTATTTTTAACTTTACGAATTATTTTTTTGTCCACCCATAACTTAAGTTTTCTATGATTTATCCCCTCTCGTCGCGATAAATGTACTGGCTTCACGGGACGAAACTTGACTTAAAACATAAACTAGCTTCTCTAGGGCTAAGTTTTAATTATTGACCGCTGGACGGGTGACCAACGACACAATAGACGCTGCACCAGCGCTTAATAACTATACACACCTTACCCCCCCCCCCGCTGTAAAAATGGTGTTGCACAGCTTGGACAGAGACATTCGTTTAAGTCCCTACTCACACGGTAGACAACGAATATAGACCACTAGTCGACCGGCGGCGTAGCATACGCCGCTATTTTGCAGGGCCGGCCTTAGGCCTTAGGCCGCGCAATCCTATCGATTTACCAGGAGCTCCTGGAAATCTCCCGAAATTGCAAGAGATACAAAAAAGTCCTTACGGAATATATAGACAAAAATTGTCATTTTACGGTGTCATTTAATATGGAAAACGCCAATCCTACGCGAGATAAATAAAAACGGCATTATGCATCAGCCGTAATTGTGTAATCTGGTGAAAGAAGCTTCTCGCGCCTCCAACTAATGAAGAATTACTTGAGGTCAACAATTCTCAAAGATAGATTGAAACATTTGGTAATTCTTGCTATTGAGCGTGATCTATGAAGGAAAAAGGATTATTATGTATGAGATACTGTATGACTTTGCTACACGCAAGGCTCTTAAAGTAATTCTGTACGTAGTAAAGAATGAATAAAATGCATCGACGAATTTATTTTCTAGTGCAAACTCTTAAATTTCACTTATTATCCGCTTCCCTACCGAAATTTGGCCCCGCGAAATTCGTTTCGCATAGGGCCCCACAATGGTTATGTCGCGTCCTGCTATTTAGTGACGGATGAATATACATAGTAGATTACTTGTTTTCTTTCCATGACTTCTTGGTCACAATGGTTAAGTCCGGCGCTGCTATTTAGTGTTTGCAAAATGTTTGTAAAATGTTTTACATGTTTCGGATGTTCCTTCAGAGTTGAAGAGAGTTTACTTCCTAGTCCAAACCTCCCGCAGGACGAAGGGGGATGGGAGTGGGCAGGGTTTGACAGTCCAGCGCGCAGCCATCCGTAGTAACGTGCGAATACCCTCTTGTTTTTTGTGGGGTTACTATCCGCAGAAATAAGAGAGTGATCTTTCCTTTACTTCTTGCTCGTCCAAACTGTTGATATATATATAATATATATATAATTTTGAGCTGATGCCTGACATCTCCAGTATATAGATACATGTGAAAAAATCCACTAGTTATCTTGCCCACGTGTTCAACAAAAAGTTTTATCTATATATAGATAGAGACCAAAGCATTCTAAGATAGGCCCGCTAGAATTCATACAGGTTTCATTAGAGCTAACGGCTTGGTTGTTGTCGCTGTAACTGCCTGCTGTAACTGATTGCTGTAACTGGTTGCTGTAACTGGTTCGCACATCTGCCAGATTTCCACGTAAAGCTGTAACCGGAGATTACCCCCCCCCCCCATTTAATACCTGTCAGCAAAAACGCATTTCCTACTGTCCTTGGCCATAGAATATTGCCCTGTATCCACAGTGCCTACTGCCCAGTATCCGGCTCAAGCTGTCCACTGCCCAATAACTACCGCCCACTGCTTAGAGCAACATTCGCTACTGAAAATAAACTGATGTGAGTTAGCACGGCCATCTACAAGTTAGATACTGCAGCTGAGAGATCATTCTACGGTAGCTACTACAAATTTAGTCTGCTGCACCAACCCTCTCTACCGCTAAACAGGCAGTGGCCTTACCCTAGAGCCAGCTTGCCAACAGTATAGAGGGCATCCCGAGCCGATATCTTAAGACAGAGCCGGATGGCTTATCTTTCCGAGTGCCAGTCCTACCACCACCAGAAGAAGACCCGCGGGCGGCTAGCAGCTAAGAAAATAAGTAGTCAAGACATAGGAAAACTTTCTCATTCACTCATTCATTATGAGCTATTATTCTTTATTAATGCATCTATTTAATTTGTTGGTTAGATTATTTTTTCATCAGTTATCTTGTGTAAACTTTTAGTCATTAAATCATTTTTAATTTATAAACTTACTATACTGGTCTGTTCTTACTGTTAGTTGCGGTGTGCCAGTTCAAAAATATTGTATATCTGAGCGGGATAAATACATTAATTACCCCTAGACCTTAACAAACGAGCTAAAAATAACTATTTAAACATCTCGTCACACTGATGCAGCGCCAATCTCCCTAACTTTAATACATTTTGCGCAATCCACATTCTCATCTCCAATGTTCATCAATCAAAAGCCATGTGGTGATAGCCAATGGCGAAGTGGCAGGTGTGGATATACCCGGTAGCCGTCTGAGCGTCTATGCAGCCCTAATTAGGAATGCCTAAGCACGAGGAAGGGGATGGAAAAGGTGCCCTGGTCAGTCTTTCGATGCTGGAAGGGATCTAATCTATGCGGGAAAAAAAAGAAAACGAAAAGAACCAAATCCAAAGACGAACTGACACTCGGAGCCTGGATGGTCTGCACTGACGCAAACAGTTCTTAACTGTTGCAAGAGAACTAGCCAGCTACTATAGAGATATTGCTGCCCTGAGGGAAACGCGACTTGCAGACGAAGGTCAGATAACAGAAGTCGGTGCAGGCTATATTTGTTTATACATTGATAAAAGAATAAAACGTGAGGAAATTCGTGAAGCTGGTGTGGTGAAATCTAAGCTAGTCAAAAAGCTAGCAGCGCTACCAGAAAAAGTATAAATGACCGTCTAATGATTGTATGACTTCCCCTGACCTCATGTCGACATGTACCCCAACTACATCCAACCAAGACAACATCAAGAAAAGCTTCTACACGGAATTTATCTCTGTTATAAATAAAACACCCCAAAAAGACAAACTTTTCATACTTGGTGACTTCAATGCCAGATGTCAGATTGAAGACGTGGAATGATGTTCTGGGTAGTCACGTCAACGAATCCATCCATGCTGACATACGCACTAGGCAGTTCAAAGATGACAGCTAAATTAACAGAGCCCTATCAGGACATGTAGAAACAAAAGAAAATGTCCCCAGGAGTTAAAAGATTCCTCCATTATTCATATCTACTAGAAAAAAGAAACTAGATAAAATCAATGCTTATCCCAGCTATCCATTGCTGGCCAATCCTGTCTAGACTACAACATCTAGAAGCTGACTTACTTAGGAATGGCTCAAATCTCTATACTGTATTTATAGATTTGAGCAAAGGGCATGAAAACCTTTGGGAAAACATGTCAAAATTGGAGCGCCCAGATCAATTCATAACAATGGTGCGTCATTTGAAGCTGTGCTTCCCAAATATGTCAAATGAATCATTATGTTAAGGGGATGTACATTCAAGATGGTCTTTGGGGCTGACTTCTGAAACATGACTGCTGTTTTTCCTGACCTTGTTATTAAAACAAAAGAAGCGGCAGCGCGTACAAATTCGTCTAACCCTTTTGTTTTTACAATAAAACTTCAGAACTACATTATACCTGGAACCCTTTTGTTTTTGCAATAAAACAACACAACTTCATTGAACCTAAAACCTGGACGCGTCGTGGATCTAAAGAAAAAAACCACGGCTTGAACGATTATCTACAAATGTAACAGTTGACGTAGATCACTGAGACAAGAAATGTCCCTCATTAGAAACCATGGGTTTCGATAACTGGTTTGAACCAAACATTTGTTCAAATTATTTTTTTATACATTTTATAATATTTTAGATTGTATATGTTGTATAATGAAGGTATTCTTTTAAAAAAATATTTTTTTAAAATGTTTTTCTTGTTTAATTAAAATATGCAAATGGTAGTTTCGTACAAATTGAGTATTCAAAATATTTGAAAGGCTTCAATAGCATGTATCCGTTCTATTGGAGTAAAGGTGTGGACAAAATTTTTGTTATCAAGTGTCACATATTGTTTTAAATTTGGGAACGGGGGGGGGCGCATATATATATATATATATATATATATATATATATATGTGTGTGTGTGTGTGTGTACTTACAACTTTAAAAAATAATATAGCTAACTATGTATAATGTCTTTTAATTCACAATTATACTGAACTCTACATTTGCATTTTATATTTTTACACTCCCAATTAAGAATTACAAGTTAGTGATTTCTAAAACCATTTTTACTAATATCTTATTACTACACTATTGTCTTTTACCTCACATTTCACCATAAATGTACAGTTGTACTAGATGTATTTAACTGTTTACTCGCGTGCATAATTTTCCGGAAGTGTAAAACAAACTTGTTGTTATCCTCGTGGCAGCTTTTAAATGACAGTCAGTCAGCATCGACCTCTTTTTACACTTGTTTATTTTCATACCAGACAATGTACACAAATGTATGTGGACCCAAATAATGGGAATGTTCAATAGCAAAGTTTTAAGTGTTGAAATGCAGCTTCTAGCAAAACTCCATAAAACTTCCGAGGAAGAACTTACTTGAACTTCTACTTTAGGTCATAACTTGCTTGGAGATATCTTAGCTTCTGGGATAAATGGTGAATTTTTTTTCTTGAAACTTGTTTTCAAATTTCACATTAGAGGAATCCAAATAAGTCTTGTACTTCTCAACCATTTCACTATAAATAGATGCACAATTTAACAAAGGGAAATGATAAAACCTGTTTTCGATTCCTTGTCTGAAAAATGGGAAAGCTTATACATTTCATTGCAATGGCACCGACAGCAAACATCAAGTTTGTTTTCCACTCTTCATTAGAAATATTAGTAACAAAGTCACAGTCAATGTTCTTCAAGGAACATAACAGTATCTTCCTTGAGACCCTAAACTCTTCTTGATACCTTGCCCATGTTAAGCCAGTGGATACTGATGTGGTACCAAACATCTCAATGTTTAGTTTCCAAATCTTCAAGTACTTTTCGAAACAGTCTATGGTTAAGACTACCAGCTCTCATAAGTTTGATCACTGAGATAATTGAATCAATAGAATTTCGATATTCAATGAAACTTAACATAAACATCCCCGTGTAGAGGTAGTTTCTGGTTGGGTTATCGTTCTCTAATTTTACTATCCAACCAAAGTATCGTCACCATCAGCTGGTACACTCGCCATCTTGTTCCATGACAACCCAAGACTTTCAACTCAGTTCTTCATAGCATGAAGTAATACTGATCTGAGTTTGCGTCACTCCGTGAATGTTTCGACATAATCATAGTTTACTTTAAACTTTTAAGAATAACATGCAGATCTATATAAACGGTATTTTTAGCCTCTTCATCATAAGAATCAGAAGCTTCTTTAATTTATATAGATATTTAAACTTATTTATTTGTAATGTATATGCATTTTTTATATATAATCTGTGGGCGAACCTAATATTTGTAGTGGCCACGGGCGCATAAAACCCTCATAGTAATCATCTTCTTTTTTGAAGTAACGTCTGTATTATATAAGATAAGTAAAACTCTAGCTTGACAGTTATAATTTTTTTAAATATAAAATGAAAATAATTTAAATTTGACTAGGAAACTAGAAAATCTGGTATTTCCGCATGTAGGCAATTGTTTATTCAAGTGTTTTATACATTAATCATCAAGGACGTTTTGCGCATCGTTTTTTAAGTCTAGCTCTAAATTCCTAAAATTAAAATATTATAAACCAGGGTGGGGGGAAATGGGGGTGGGTAAAAATGTTCCTTTTTTTCCAATACCTCTTATTAAGTCAGAACTTCATGGAACCAGGAACCTGAAATTTGCATGGACGAGATCTGAAAAATGGTTCTGACGAGTTTCCTAGAAATTTAACAGTTGATGTATATCGCTAAGAAAAGAATTACTATCGCAGTGTCCACACAGGGTAAAACTCTAGTTTGACTGTTATAATTTTTCAAAGTAAAAAATAAATACATGTAAATTTGGCTTGAGAACTACACCTAGACCTATATCCGACATCGGTTTTAAAAGACTGTCACATTCTTAAAAGGGAATTCCCGAATGCATGGGTTCATAGACTCAATAGTTTAATAAAAGTAATGCTCAGGAAAATAGTTACTACTTGTTTATGTTTGTGTAACGTAGTGAGAATGTGTTCACAACATTGATTTAGTGTGTTACTCTTTCGTCAGTTCATGTGTCGTTCTAGTTTAATAAAGCCTTGTTTTAGGTTCTATACAGTGGTAATTCAATTCTTACAATTATTTATTAAACTAGAAGTTTTCAATTATATGGATTTATGTGTCTTATTTGGAATTTCTTGCAACACTATTCTCAGAATGTAAGTAAAAATAGTTTAAAAAATGAAAAGTCTATTGAAACCCAGAAGATCTAGCTCGCCATTGGCTGCTGAGAAGTGGTTTCACTGGCTTAGAATATTTAAACATTTGATGTCCTCAGTCTCTCACTGTGAGATTGATAAAAAGAAACATTGGAAAACTAAGTATATTCCAGCGTATTCCAGTATATAAGCGAATGTGCAACGTTTGAAGATTTTATCAAAGTTTATCAGAATATATGAGAGTGAAATTATTTTCAAGACACATGATCACGCACTTTTGACAAGAAAACGGGCTGTCGGTTCATTCTTACTAAAGTTGAAAAACATGGCAAAAGTCTGTGATTTCAGAGCTGTTGCCGCGGAAGAACATTTGGTCTTCTTCACAAGAGACGCCTTCATAACTGGACTGGCTTCAAACAACATCAGGCTACAACTCCTAGAGAAGTCTACCTTATCTTTACAAAGCGCTTATGAAGAGGCCAGGCAACTTGAGTACTCCCATAACCATGCTATGGCATATAGCATCAATACTAAAACTCCCTGTGGAGCCAGCGCTGATATGGAAGGCTTTCTCCAACGCCAAAATCAGATCTAGTCAAAGAACACGAGGTGAGTGTGGCTAGTGGTAAAGGATACTTCTTTTATGGAAATCACACTAATAATTTAGATGTCCCTCCGGTGACGCTACATGCAAATTGTGCGGGAACAAATTTCATTTCCAGAAAGTCTGTAGATTAACCAAAGAGACACATAAATCTGTAACCTCAGCCATAGTAAAAGAGGGCGATCAGACGTCGAGGACAAAAACTGTTGGATCTTCCTGGGCATCGACACCAGCGTCCGGTCTTACTAAATCAACTATTTCTATACTCGTCGATGGAGTACCATTGAAGGCTCTCGTAGATACGGGGAGCAGTGAAAGCTATAGATCTTCTTCACTTCAATTGCTAAAAAGTACAAATGGAAGTCCATAAACAGAATCTACATGTCTTCTACATATCTTTCTCACACTACTCACGGACATATTTTCGCTAATAAAGTACAAAGATGAACAATACGAAAGTGTGAAACTCTCAGTAGTAGATAGTGTAATTCTATCTTTCCATTCTATTAGACAGCACAAAATACTGATGAAGCCATTTGAGGACAAACTAAACACTCTTCAGGTCTGCACGCTGGAAGAAGCACGCAGACGGAAGGAGCTCCTGACTATCACCCATTGCCACTAAATCTAAAAAATATTCTATGTCTGACTCCAAATTATTTAAACTGAAGACAAGTATCAGGGGCAGGTATGGCGAGAGTGAATGTGTTATTTGTTTGTTACTATTTAAGTATGAAAGAGTTATATCCCTTTGTTTATTTTCCCCAGGCATGAATGTGAACAGTCTACACGTGATGGGTTTGAATGTGAGTTTCTCTTGTATGATAGCGGGAAATTGGTAGTTGGTAGTTTTTTTGTTTTCCTGGACTAGTGTTTTGTATATAAAATATCTTTTGAAGTTGATGTCATTATTTGTGTCCTATTGGGTATTATTAAAGTATCAGTAATATTTCATGGAAAGTTTTATTGTTATTCATGGAGTTGAAGTTTATTAATAATAAATAATTGCAAGTAATCAGGTACACCCCTAATGAGCCAAGTCAGACAGAGCTAAGAAATGAACGTCTGACAAGAGACTTCTGTAGGACAAAATTATTGAGCCTGTCACGTCCCAGTGGCGAGCCCAAATAATTGTAACAACGAATAAAAGGCAAAAAAAAAGAGAGAATGGTTATCGACTATAGTCAAACCCTAATTGATTCACTTACTTTGATGCGTACCCCGTGCCAAAAGTTGATAAATTGATTACTCAATATACAGTACGTTATACTTCAAAAGCGCTTACCACCAGAAACCTATCAGGCACGGTGAAAAGCAGTATACGTCTTTTGAGGCTTGCGGAAAGCTTTATCAGTTTTGACGCATTCCAGAGAGACAAATGTAATCGCTGGAGGGCGATCAACACAATAATTGAGTAGGAAGGACTACAGGATACATTCTCATACGTGGATAACGTTACCATCTGCGACCAGAATCTACAGAGATTTCTCAACGCTGCTAAGAAATACGGCATCACTTTCAACAAAGATAAAAGTGCTATTGCGGCTAATAAAGTGTGCCTCGTATGCTACGACATCTCTCAAGGACAGTTAAGACCAGACTCTGAAAGATTTCAGGCATTGGGAAATCTACCTCTACCACAAAAGCTCGTGATTGGATTATTGTCCTATTATTCTCATGAATCCCAAATTTCTCCAACAAGAATGGGGTAATAACAAAACCCTTCCTCCCTCTGAACAAGCTAAAGAAGCTTTTAAGCAACTAAAACATGACCTTGAAAACACTTCTGTCTCGTCGAAAGATTATAATAGACTTCCAACAGTCGAAACAGATGCCATTGCGATCACTGCTACTCTTAATCAAGACTTCCTGTCGCTTTTTTTTAAGAACACAAGGTTGATAACCAAGGTTGTGTCCTAGCACTCACACTGTTCAGTATCATGTTCTCTTCTATGCTGACAGATGCATTCACTAATAGTGATAATAACGGAATCAATGTAACGTATATATTTGATGGTGGCCTATTCAACCGGAGGCAGCTCGAGGCAATATATAAAACAAAATCAGCATTAATTAGGGAGCTGCTATTTGCTGATGACTGTGCCCTAAATGTCTGCTCTGAAAAGGATCAGTGACTTTTCAATAGCATGCCTCACTAATAACACAAAAAACGGAAATCTACCTACTTCAGGTAAAGTCTACTCGGATACAAGCATTAAGATAAATTGATAGCAAATAAATGCAGGGTCGCCTACCTTGGCAGCACACTCTCCAGAAACGGAAAGGTCGATAATGAAAATAGATAGCGATTGCACGAAGGCGTCTACGTCAGGTTTCGCTAATACGGCAATTTTCGACGTCTACCGTCCAATGGTTTATACTGATAATTGTATCCTACTAGCTCACAATGAACATGATCTCCAGCTTGCGCGGTCAACGAATTGACTACTTTTGGTGTATTTATAAACCTCGCAGAATCGGGAGTAATGTTCCAGAAGTCACCCACTGAAATTTACTCCACCCCGAAAATAACTGTAAATGGACCGCTTTGTGTTGTAGTGTGTAGTGTTCTAAATCTGTGACAACAAAATAGACATTGTTTTTTTTTTTAAACTTTATGTATTTACTCCCATAGGCTTAGACTTTATACAGGGGCACACACAATTAAATTGACGTCATTTATGCATCTAGTCGGTCAAGTATGTTTTTTTCATCAACTGACTGACATTATCATTTTAGGTAGCTTAGTTAGTATAATTAGCATAGTCTTATTTTGCTGTGTAATATTTTATGTTGACAACAATTTTCCTTAATAGAAATACTAACTTAAAATAAGACCTTACTGTTCCATCTTTTATGTTCGAAAATAGATTTGAAGAAACCCTTCTTTAGAATAATAAGACTGTGTTCAAGTACAGCATTTTACTTCGTTAGAAAATCCAATCTTTACCCTGAACCCTAGAGATTTGTAAGGATACAATGTAGATAAAGATAAGAACTTTTATATTTAGGCAGTAATGAATATCGATATTAGCAAATTTCTGGTTACCTAGATTTCATACAAAACTATAATGTTAGACGTCTAATCATTACCTTTTGAGAAGTTTTACTGCAAAGTCTTTCATCCAAACCAATAATTGACCTATTATTTCATACAAAAGCTGCAATGTCAAATAACTTGACTTCATTCACATTTTTTTCTAATTTGTGGGGCCGTTTAAGTGACCTTCTACAAAGAACAATAACTAGTTCAAATTAAAAAACAGCTCTTTGGACTCGTAGTTTCCCATTCGCCCTTTTTAGTCATCACAAAAATTGTTGGCAATAGAATTTCGCGAAACTACCGTCTCTCGTGCTTTTCAAACCAATCATTGAACTGAGTTTAGACGTCACCAGGTACTTATGTTTATGAGTGCTTAAAAAAAGGAAGTATAATTTCATGCTATTCAACATTAGTATGTCGGATTTATGAAAACGTGTACTATGTAAGTCAATGCTCATCTCCTTATAAGTAAAAGAATGTCGACATTCAAATACCGAAAGCAAACGTTACATCATCGTAAAAAGTTTATACACTTTATTTCTCCCACGCCCAAACTCGGGTTAAGCTGAAATTTTGCACAATTAATTCTTTTACATGACAATCAAAATCAATTTTAAAAAATTAACCAATTAATTAATTGACTATTGGTAACTAATTATTTTATTTGGTATCTTAAGCAAGGGAAAGAAATCGTAATTAACAGATGTGGTGGTATGAGTTGAATTAGTTCCCTCGAGTACTTGAGCCCGAGGTGAAGGTTTTTGTATGCATTTAAAAAACGATTATGCAAACATTCTCGAAGATACCCCTTTCTTTCCTCCCCCTTTCACAACTGGTCCAGACAAGTGATAGGATCATAGCGCATTGAGAAAGCTAAAAACTCAACAAAACAATTGGTAAAAATACATATAATTACATAACTGATCCTAACTTATTGATACAATTACACTTTGTATTTTGTTGTTGTTTTTTTTAGCGGCTCCCGAAAGGGAGAAGACGCTATTAGTTTTGTGTGGTTTGTCCGTCCGTCCGTCCCGTTTAGATCTCGTAAACTAGAAAAGATAGTGAAAATCTGACATCATAATATTTTAGACCATTCAAATTTCTGATGCAACGGCTACTTTTTTCTTTTTTGAAAGCGAAAAACCTATTTTTTTAAATCAAGTATGCAGGCAGTTTTTTTTCATAAAAATACACCATTTTTACAACAATTCACGATTAATAGTAACAAACGCAACACTGAAGCTTTTTGACAAGGGGGATAATATTTGCCATATTTTTTACGATCTATATTATAAAGTAGAATGTGAGGTGTATGTATGTATGCTACTTATGGACATCAAAACCGCTTGACCAATCTTGATAAAACTAGGCAGGAATGTTCCTTGGGTACTAACTTAGACCGTAGTGTATGTATTGTAGCCCTAAAACAAGCTTAAGACCCCCAAAAAATAAAGTTGTCCAACTCTATTACAGCTATAGTATTTTATAGATCTAGGCCATGTCTACAATGTTGACATGAGAAAAGATCGAAAGGATTTAGACCTAGATCTAATTTTAAGAAATACATTTTGCGAAGATAGTTTTTTACTTTGACACATGAAAATACAAAGGAAGGTACATTGATTTCATTATATAATAAATTTAACCTTAAATTTTGTGTTTCAAAAGCATTTTTTACATAAATTAGTTACTGATATCTGTGACTACAGATTTCCTGGCGAACTTTTTTTCATTAGACAATACCGTAATGAATCGCGTACTAAAAATTAATTCGTTTAATTGTTTACTTTATAATCCCATCATTAGGTCTAAAACTCTAATTCAACTCTAAGATGATAAAACTTCTCTTCGCACAGATAATTTATACTTTAACACATAAACATTAATTAAAGTCCATTCATTTCATATTTTGATGAAATAAACATTCAAATTTGGTTTTCTAAAGCTACATTCGTTTACGAAAGCTGCGAAGCCGAGTTGAGATAGGCCTAGATCTATATCATTCATGAATCACGTACTAAAAATTATTTCGTTTAATTGTTCACTTTATAATCCCATTTATTTAACAAAGCTATCGCTCTTTTCGTTTTTAATAGATATGAATGTATCGGCTTCGGGTAATCCCATTTTCGCAAAACTAATTTTATTTTCGTAGCGAAAGAGAAAAAACTTGAAAGGATCATTAGCTAAGTTTAACATACATCTAAATCCAATCCACTAGATTAGTAAACACAAACTTAGACCCGCAGGCCGCGGGTAATGGCTGCCTGGTCGTGTGGTTTGCGCGCTGGACTGTCGTTCGGATTTATCGACGGTCGAGGGTTCAAACCCTGCCCGCTCCCATCCCCCGTCGTCCTGCGGGAGGTTTGGACTAGGAAGTAAAGTATCTTCAACTCTGAAGGAACATCCGAAACATGTAAAACATTTTACAAACATTTTAATGTCTGGCGTACATCCTTTCATTAGACATTACCAAATGGTTACACATTAACAGTGATTAACACATCTCTCTACTGAGTCTATTCTTAGGCCTAGGTCTAAAACTCTTATTGTAGGCCTACAAGCAAATGTTTTAATTTGAACAAATGGATTTAAGCCTATTAGCTATTCTGATTTGATAGCTTCATTCACACTATTTTTACATTGACACATTCGCTTTACTTAGTACATTATTATTTCGTTTAATTGTTTACAAAACACTCTCAGTGACTATATCGACAGTAATGCGCAAATAAAAACCCGCGGGTCGCGGGTAACATATGTCTAGTTGTATTATAAAGTTAAGTAAGTTCTGTCATACTAACTACTATATTAAAAGAATGTTTCCTTTTATTTTTAAAGAGAAAAAATGTATCTAGTATAAGTGGAAACATAATGTGAAACAAAACTTAATAAGTAGTTTTTCATAATATCGCGTGAACTGTAGAGATATCTACTATGTCTATGGAAATAACTAAAGGAATTTTTTAAATATTTTTTTTTACGGAAATGTTTTTTTTCCTTGAGGCTTTGAATAAGAAATTTACCCTTTACAAAACAATTAGATCAATTAGATAATCATTATAAGACATAAGTTAGGCCAGGTTCACATCTAACTTCACCTTAACTTTTAACTATCCCTTGGTCTGCTGCACCGTTAGGGCACCACACAACATCCGTCAACCTTCTTTCTCCATTCTTTTCTGTCATTTGCCTTTGATAGAATTTCATTCTGATATTCTTTCTGAAAATATTGAAATCTGCCTATTTATCCGCCTGGGTGGACAACTTTGGGGGCCGATTTGGAGTTTTTGTTTCCCCACAAACTGTCTTTGTAACTTTTTTAACGTATTTTTTTTTTCATCCTGGCACATGATTTTAGCCGTCGATTAGAGATTTTATTTTTACGTGTATATATTCTCTCTAGCTCATATGTCGTCATCAACAGCAAGCTATGGACATTCTAGCCAACGAACATCACAATCAACGTCTGCAACCACAACTGCCAACACTGGTTTGAGGATCAAGCGGGCTAGATTTAAATACGTCAGTACGTCAAATTTATAGTGTTTAGTTATTATTTTTCTGAGTTTGTATATTCTAAAATACTTTAAATTTTAAGAAAATGATACTAGATTGTATAAAAAAAGGGAAAATAAACCTTATGAATTTGTAAAAAAAAGAAAAAAAAGAATGATTTTGTTAGCGGCTCCCGAAGGGGGAAATATGCGCTGTCTTTTGTAGTTTGTCTGTCTTTTCGTCCGTCCCGTTTAGATCTTAGAAACTAGAAAATGAAAATCGGATAATCGTGATATTTTAGATCATTTAAGGTTCTGTTGCAACGGTTCTTTTCCGAAATTGAACCATTTAATTTTTTAAATTTGGCATATGTGTGGATTTTTTTCATAACAATACGCCACTTTAAAATGAAAAACTTTAAGTTTTTAGAAAGGTCACAGACTTTTTCATTAATAACTCATGCTCCATTCGCGCATTGGTACAAATACATTTGCAGCTAAGGTCAAAATGGAAAAAGTATAAATGGTTCATTATAATATAATTTCCATTTATTAACTTCCTCATTGAAAAAAATATTGATTCAAATGTTGTTTTGAAAAAAAATAATTTTGATAAGAACTTCGCTTTAGTTGTCAGTTTTTTAAAACGGAACACTGTTGAAACTGTTTTTGGCATATCCTCATTATAATACACTTAATTACATTCTTAATAAGATTAAATACAGCCAAGATTTAGATATTTAGTTATAAATGAAAAACAATTACATCTATGAATTATTAAGGCAATAGCTTATCTTCTTACAGCAGATTTATTTATTAAGTATACAGTAGTATCACATTAAGAAGCGAACAACATATTGTCACGTTCTTCTCTATCAGGCCTACTGCAAACACTGCTAAATACAACACAGCACATCTAATACAAGAATTTGACAACAAGAGTTTCAATAGGCAATGTGGCGTTTTAATTACAATTACATCGACAGCCAATTCAACACAATTGGCTACACTAACTTCAAATGCTTTCTTGCACTTAACAGAACTGCCTAACTAATCACTACAAGTCTTTCTAGCTCGTACAGCTACATTTTCGATTACTGCCTTGCTGTCCTGGACTCTACTGTCCTTTCTTACACATTGTCACTAGTCCGTGAAGGCTCTCGATCACATGACCACAACATGGGTTATACTTGCGTGAACTAGCAGTACTGTCCCTTGTCTATCAACAGCCGTTGTCCTGTGTGATTGGCTTGACTCGTGTGTATCAGTAGGCCGCACACACATTAACCCTTTGTGTCCGCCACTGGAGTTACTACAATATTGTATACCATTACCAGTAGGCCTACTACTCATAATTATAACATTGGTCTAGATCTAGTAATTTAAGGTTAATGGTGTAAATTAAAACATACTTATTCTAGATCTAGTCTTAGATTTAGATATAGATCTAGGTTTGGAATAGACCTAGTCTGGAAATCTAGATTTTAGATCTAGTCTAGATTCTAGATGTTGTCTAGAGCTAGTCGAACTAGTCTAGATCTATAAAGTAAATCTAGATTTCTAGATCAAAGTCTAAACCCATTCAGCAAAGCTACTTATTCAGGTCTGGAATAAGTTAAGGACTTGCACAAGGAACCAGTAAGTTATGCGGGCTCGTTTTTTTGTTTAAGTCTTAGCTCGCCCGAGGCCATTCCAAACATCACTAAGACAAGTGGATGGCTGCCTGGCCGTGCGGTTTGGGCGCTGGACTGTCGTTCGAATTTATCGATGGTCGAGGGTTCAAATCCTGCCCTCTCCCATCCCCCGTCGTCCTGCGGGAGGTTTGGACTAGGAAGTAAACTATATTCAACTCTGAAGGAACATCCGAAACATGTAAAACATTTTACAAACATTTTACAAGTCAGGGCCTTAAGTAGCAGGAAAAACAAATTCGGCCCTTTGCTTCACTTCTTCTTGTTGGCTGTCGTCCAGATTTTTGCGTAATACTGTTAAGGTCCCACCACCTACCCCCTTCTCGTCCCACTAGCAACGAGTGCCCTCCCCACTCCGCTCTTATCTAAGACGAGACTCTTGGCCTGTGGCTAGTGGCGTCCTGAAGCTAAAGGGGAAGCAAAGAAAAGAGCTTGTTATTATTGCCTCGGATATTTTCCCATTTCATTATAAAACACAAAAAGCCCATTAAAATGTTTAATTAGTTTGTTTTACATAACTTGCTCAGTTTTTTTTTTACATTTAAAGATTTTGTTTTATTGTATACTAGCTTTAATTTTACTCGGCTTTTTACTACAAATAACAATACCTGCATTTATTCCGTTAGAATAATTAATAACGACGAGAACCAAAAGATGGTAATTTAAGAAATAAATCAATTCATCTAGTAATATAAAAAAAGATAGATTGTCTATGAAAATGTTAACCTTCATTTCTGTTAAGCGATTTTAATTTTCTGTTTAGAACTGTTTCTTCCATTGTTGAAGAAACGTTATTCAGTGTAGTAAAAGCTTCGCTTTATATCGTGTTTAAGTAATCACATCGAAAGTCTGGTTTATATTTTGCTGAAGTATCCCCACATATCAAGTGATTTATCGATGGTCGAGGGTTCAAATCCTGCCCGCTCCCATCCCCCGTCGTCCTGCGGGAGGTTTGGACTAGCTTTGGCTTGGCTAGCTTCCTGAAATTTTAAAGTAAAAAAACAACACAAATGATCCTTGTATTGTTTTCTAAGAATCATTTAATATGGGTTCACTTTTTTTTAAAAATGTAAACATCGTTTCTCGCTACCCGTATATATGATGTGAGTTCACTTTCAACAAAAACATGTTTGTCATTAGTTTGTGGGTTGTTGTTTTTTTTGTTCCTTCAGTAACATCCATTTACTCTTCCTTCAATATATATTTGAAACAATATCCTTTAATCATGCGATTTAAGTTATTGTTAAAAATTACATAGGGTCACAATGTTTACACATTTTAATATAAAGCCTGTTGATATATTACGTTTTTGGTTTTGTGATCATCAGCAAATACAAACAGATTTCGTGGAGAACCCACACGGCAACATGCAACGTAAAGTTAGCCATGAGAGAAGCAGGGGGATTCCAGGTTGATTCCTGCAACTTTCAGTGACTCATTGTGCTTTGTTTATTGTCATTCCAAATGCGAGCCGAACAGAAAACTGCAAACACTTGAATTCAAAGGGCAGATCAGATGATACGAGATTAATTCTAGGTATAAATACATCTTCTCCATTGGCACAGCCAGTCAGTATGGTTCCTTCAATTAGGTTTGAAAAAAGAATTTTAATGACCAAACGGAGCTTTGGAGGATCAAGATTTTTAAGGAGAATGATTGGAGTACTAATTTTGAGTTGAAGATTGTGATGTGGAAGTCCTGGTGGTTCCAAAGAATTCAGAAATTTAATAGGATAATATAAAGCTTGTGCTAAGGTACTGTCAATCGATTTGTAAAGTTTGCAATCATCAGGCAGCTGGTTTAAAATGTCGATGTTGATTCTATTAACAGAGTCATTTGTAGGTGCAAGAATACCTCGTTCACACAACCACTCATGGTTTCTGAAATGTTCTGGTAAATTACAGAAAACATTAAATTTTTTAAAACTCTTCAACAGAATTGACTATCTTGCAAAAACTGTAAAGGACAATTAATAAATCCATTTGAATCAATGGGAACTTTGCCATCTCCAATTGTTAAAAGTTGTTTAGAAAAATTAGCAGCAGTTTGATCCTCAGAAAGTGAAATTCTTATATTTGTCTTAAGAGTTATTTTTTCGACATACTTCCAGAGGTATGAAACTTTAACACAGACATTGAGCTCATCTGCAGGATTTGATTTTGAACTTACTGGTACGGTTTGTCTAAAGTCACCAGCTAACAAGACAACTACTCCGCCAATTATTGCTTTGCTATTTTTCAAATCTTGCATTAACATATCAATTACTTCAAGTGCCCTTTTGTGAGGCATAGTACATTCATCCCATACTATAAACTGCAAATCTGAAGACTTTTTGCCTGGCCAGAGTCTTTGGATATGTCACAAACAGGGGCATCACCAAGTTTAGAGGTAGATTGAATGTAGAATGTGCTGACTTACCCCTTGAAGGAGTGTGGCTGCAATACCAGATGAAGCCACTGCAAGTGCAATTTTATTTTGTTGCCTGACTTTAGCAAGAAGAAGATTAATGAGAAATGTTTTTTTCTGTTCGCCCTGGTGCATCCAGGAAAACTTTCTTTCTATTTTAACAGTAATTAAATTTAGGATAGTATCATATGCTTTTCTTTGGTCTGGCACCAATTTTGGCTTATTTTCAGTGATGAAATTGGAGAGGTCTAAAGGTATCAAAACTACGCTCATGCAGAAATTCTCTTCAAAAAGCATTTCTGTCTAGTGATTTTAAGCCTACATGTTTCAGATCGTTTCCAGCCATTGTTAAACATAGATCTTCCAAGGCAATCAAGGCCTCATCGTATATAATGTTTTAAAAATCAATTACAATATCTGGAATCTCTCTTCTCTTCTGTAGGAGTATGTCATCACTGAGTGCATTTGTATACTTTTCCCAAAGATCAAGGGGATTTTACAATCCACATGTTGTCAACAGAAGAGCAAAAAGATGACGTACTCTCTGTGCTGTCACTGTCTGAGCAGCCTCGGCCAGAGCTACTTCCCATTGTTCATCGTTGTCTAACATGCCTCGTCTTTGGCAACCTTCTCGAAAGGTCGGGCCTTTTACAACATGAAGAAGCATGCGCAGATAAAAGCCTTCTGAATTCGTTGGATGCACAGTGTAGACTCGTCCAAGGGAATCACTCATTTTTACTCCTGTGTGATATTTTACATTACATCAATACCTTGCTTTCTTTTACTGAAATTTTTTTGATGTATTTCATGTGTAATATTTTGATACGTCACATAAAAGCAATGTTTGCGCAAAAGGGTAATTCGGACACAGCTAAAAAATGCAAAAAGGGTAGATTTTGGTGGCGACTGTAACATTTCATTTTAGCTAGCTGCATCAATATGCATTCTTTGACCATTTTTTAAGTGCACACTGAGATGCAGGACAGTTGGGTGACGTTCGTGTATTGAGAATCCCAATATCCGCAAAACAGCTTCATGGAGTTGATGCATCTTCTAGATTTAAATGATTCAATTTCATCCAAATTGGGTCCATTTTTTTTTGAATCCAGACATTGCTTGGTCACTACCTTTGTTGACATACTTAAGAATATATTTAATAGATTTCTCTGAGTGACAAAATTCTAACTTAATGTGAGCACAAAACATTTTAATTAGCAGAGGATTATAAAGAACAACCCATCTGTTGTCAATTGTTATTTCCTGCCAAATATTTCCATTTAGTTTCTTGATTTTTGCGCTGTATCCTCCATCTCCTGGCTTCCTTCTCCTGTACAATTTATATCCATTTTCACTTGACTGTATTTCTTGAATTAATCTGCTTGGAAATTTTTGGAACATTTTCTTTCTGTCATGCAGGGTAAGATATTGTTAAAACCTTCGCATTGCCAATGAATCATATTCTTTGTCACGATGTCAAAAAGTAGAGGATCTTCTTGAGGATTCGAAATCTCAGCACTGATGATGCTATCGACGTCAGTGGGTATTATTTAATTTTTGAGCCAAATGAGAATGTGGGAGTGTGGAAGGCCCCGCTTTTTGCCATTCAATGTTGTACATCCAGCATCTAGTCACACCAAAGATTTTCGATTTTGTGATTGCGTCCATCATTTTAAAACATTCCCCACAAAACTAATGGCATCTTTTCCCCTTTCGGGGGCCGCTAAAAAACGGCAAAGCATGATATGTTTTAGTAGCCTCTTAGAAAAATGCAGATTTTTTTTAAAGTCGTATGATATTGTTTAAAAATTGATTAAAACTAAAATTATTTTTTTTTAAACATATGCTACACGAAAAGACTTTTTTTTGTTTGTAATGAAATTGTCTAGTTATGTAGCTTATGACGACATATAGGGAACCATCAGTGGTTGGACGCTACAATAGGTAATATAGAATAAAGAACAGCTCTATTCACTATTCACCTTGTGAGTTAAGATACACAGGTAACATGTTATAAAAGTTTATCCCGCAATATCATTTCTGTTTGAATCTAATTATAAACATTGCAAATAAAATACAAAACCGTGCCAAAAAAAGCGCATCTTTCAACAGCTTTGTGAAACAAATGACGAGAAAGATGTTAGACTCGTGTTGTAAACTGAAGTTCGCTGGATTTCAAAAGGCTTACTTATTGCTCATTTTTTAAGCTAATAGATACAATTTTTAAATTTGTTTTGAGGGACAGGAAGATTTAATGATTGGCGTTGACTTAAAGCAGGCTAAAAAATTTTTGTAAAAGGTAGGTATCTAATTCAAATGAATGAAACCAATCTCCGACTACTGGGTAAGAAAATGGACTTTCTTTGATTATATCAATTTTTCTTTTATCGAGATATTAAATCTATTTTAAAGAGTTTTACAATCTCACATAACTTGTTCGTTGACAAATAAATGACTGCCTAAGGGCATCGATATCTGTGTGACGCACATAACAATGCACTAGGAAGCAATGGCGATTCGCTTCTAGAATGTAACTAACTAAAAAAATATAAATGACAATTATAAAACATAATGTTACACTGATGTTCAAATTGTGTGTTCAGGAAACAATAGATTTACAAAAGTATGTCTACAGTATAAAGAATGTTAGCATTGGAGGCACAACAGAGATACGGCTGCACTTGAAGGTTTCAGTCAAATTCCAAAAATGTGGTCGAAAAATGGAATTATGTTTTGGCATACATAATTAACCTAAATTTAGTGCGTAACAAACCTAATGATTAAGCCAAGAAATAGACTGGGTGTAGCCACTAGATGAGACCTTCGCATTGCTTTGGCTAATTTAAAGCTTGACATTTTTAGTATTGCCAGACTGCATTAGCTAAATTTCATTTTGTAGTGAATTCAGCAATAATAATATTTATATTAAAAATTAAACTAAATTTATAATTAAACCTAAAAACATTAGGCCCTAATATTTAATAATTTGAAAGGGGACTTTTCTTAGGATTTCAAAGTCATGACAACAAGATTAATTTGTGTGTGTAATTGCTGCGAATTCTGTGACAATTTTTGTATTATGATAAATGTCGATGTCTTCGATTCCGAAGATTAAGACTGAGTGCAGTGTTTCACATAACTACGCAAACCCAATTGTGACCTGCATATTTTTCCGCATTTTGTGCAGACAAAGCCGTTGTCTGCTGGCGGTCTTTTAAGTTTTCTTTCCGTCTTTTGCGCCTGTCTTCAATAATGTTTTTTCTTTGAAACTCAAATGTTTGTCCAGCAGCTTTTGTGAGAGCTCTGGCGAATTTTTAGAAAATACGAAAAGGGGACGGTAGGTCAAAAACGGTTGAAGACCACTGCTCTATGTCTAATACTTTATTGTGTTTTTAAAACTTATTTCAACTAATATAACAGACGAAAAAACATTATCCAATGAGTTAAATGATTTCTATTGTCGTTTCGACACTAAAGATTTTAATTATCTAAGACATAAGCCCTTGAAGATTTCAAAATTTAAAAACTCTTTATAAATTACGATTACTAAAGAGCAAGTCTGCAACATCTTCAAGAAACGTCAACCCGATGAAAGCTGGTAGGCCTGATGGAATAAAGGGTCGAATCTTAAAAGAATATGCTGAACAACTAGCTGAACCTTTTCTAGAGATTTTTTCCTTATCATTAATAAACCACGAGATACCATCTGTGTGGAAGTCGACCATAATTGTACCAGTGCCAAAAGTTTCCAAACCGAAGGAAATAAATGACTATAGACCTGTTTCACTAACTTCCATTGTGTCTAAATGTTTAGAAAAAACTGGTTAAAATGTTTCTTCTGAATGATCTTTTTAGTAAGTTGAATCCTTTACAATTCGCTTACAAAAATGGTAAAGGGGTAGAGTGTAGACGATTCCATCCTAAATATTTTAAATTGTGTCTACAAAGATCTGGACTTACCTAAAACTTACGTAAGATTGTTCTTTATTGATTTCTCATTCGCTTTTAATGCTATACAACTTCATTTACTTATTGAAAAATGAAAGCATTGAAGATTAGTCCATATATAATACTATGGGCTAATGAATGTTTATTATTAAATGTAAAAAAAAAAAGAAATTATAATTGAATTTTGTGAGGAAAAGAAGGAAAATGATGTTTCTGTCGCTGGAAAGACCATTGAAATAGTGCAACCTTTTAAATACCTTGGTACTATCTTAGATAACAAAATTAATTTCTCTGCAAATACTGATTATATCAGCCAAAAAGGGGCAGCAAAGATTACAATTACTGAGAAAAATGTCCTCGTTTTATGTTAGCAAAAAGGCCTTGGCTATGTTTTATCACTCTCACATCTGCAACATTTTAAGTTTTAATATCACTACCTAATATGGCAATGTGAACATAAAAAAACAAAAGTAAACTTCATAGAATCCTAAATACTGCTGGTAAAAACATTGGCGAAATACAAACCCCATTTGGGTAGCTGTCTGAGACAAACAATTAAAAAAAAAGCTAAAAAGATTCTAGAAATGAAGAAGACACTGCAGCTGACTGTTTATATCATTTGTGTAGCCCTGTCGGGCTCATTCTGGACATCCGAATGGCTCGTCCCATTGTTGGACTCGATGGCGGGTGGGAAGCACAGGTGCCGAACTAACAAGAATATATACATGGATATAAAAAAAACAATAAACTACTTGCCCCAGACCTATGTCTGGGCAAGATACGTCGTATTGAGGCACAAAAGGAGGAGGCCACATAAAGCTGTACTACCTGGCCATCATTTTTGGTTGTCAGGTGCACAGAGGAGGGAAAAAGCCTGACAAAGATGAGCCCTTTTCTCATCTATAAGGGACTTAAGTCAGTAGTGGTAGAGCCCAAGAGTGTATCTAAGCTGCATAAATCATCAGAACTTCTTGTGGAAGTCGATAGTAAGATACACTCTGATGGGCATTTACGATGCAGAAGAATCTGTGATCTCCAAGTGGAAGTCATGCCACACAAGAGTTTGAACACCAGCAGAGGTGTAATCAGCTCTAGGGACCTACTGGAATGTTCCGGGAAGGAAATAGTGGAGAGAATTAAAGGAGTCACCCATGCCGGGCACATTACCAGGCGCAGGTATGGTGAGGAGGTCAAAACCGCCTCTATTATCCTTACATTCGGAACAAGGACACCGCCAGAGTATGTGAAGACAGGATACCTACAAGTTCAAGTGAGGCCCTACATACCTAACCCCTTGACGTGCTTCAAGTGCCAGGGTTATGGACACGGCGCGGCAGTCTGCAAGAGGAACACAAACAAATCTGGGGCAAGTAGTGTTTTTTTTTATCCATGGACATTAAAAGTAATTGACCATTGACCAAATCTCTAAAATAGAAACCCCTCAGAATCCTCCTTGGCTAATGAACAAACCCAAATTAAATTTATCCCTCCTAAATTTCAAAAAAGAAAATACAGACCCAAGCATACTACTAGTCCACTTTAGGGAACTGCAGGAGAGCTACGGAGATTGTGGCACAATCTACACTGACGGATCCAAAATTGATGGATAGGTCGCGTGTGCCTGCTCCTTTCAGAACAAAACAATCTCCCGTAGACTCCCGATGACTGCTCCATCTTTAAGGCCAAATTACATGCAATATCACTTGCACTTATGGCCGTCAAAGCATCACAAAGGAGAAAATGTATAGTCTGCTCCAACTCCAAATCTGCTTTGCAAGCTTTAGGATGAAGACTGACATTCCATTGATACATAAGAGCCTGAAGCTGTTGGATCAAATAACAGCCGACCATGTCAGATTCATCTGGGTCCCCTCCCATGTGGGCATTGAGGGAAACGAAGTCGCAGACAGAGAAGCAAAGAGAGCCCTAAATCAAGCAGTGTCAGGAACTCAAATTCCCTGCTCGGACCTGAGACAAAGTATTGCCTCTGCCACCTATCGATAGTGGCAGGACCAATGGGAGGCTGAGACTCCCAACAAACTCAGGCAAATTGTGGCGGATGTCAGGTGGCGGCTCACATCTAAGGGTCTGACAAGGCGTGGTAGCACGACCATGTCCAGACTTAGGATTGGCCACACCTACATCACGCACTCTTTTGTGCTGAAGAGAGAGGAGACCCCACTTTGTGAGTACTGTGACTCTCGCCTCACCGTGGAACATATCCTCATTGATTGCCCCAGATACCAGGATGTCAGGGAGAAATGTTTTAGAGCACACAACTTGAAAACACTATTCGACAATGTCGACCCTGGGAAGGTATTGGGCTTTGTCCGGGAGGTGGGTTTGTCTACGAAGATCTGATCTATGAATTGTGAACATATAATATTTACATAAGATTTTTACCAAATTATTAAATTTTTACTACCTTTACTATTTTAACTGTGAATAGACCTTGTTTTTAATGATTTAACTGTATAGAATTTAGCCCTTGTTATATAAAGGGAGAGTAATCCTTAAAGGATTACGGGCACGACATGGCCTAAATTGTGCCGATGTGCTTAAACTCAAAACTCAAAAACTATCTCCGAAATAATATTTTTCATTTTTCTTCTAGTTTTCGAGATCTGAGTGTGACAGACGGACAGACGGACATTTTGCACAAACCTAATAGCGGCTTTACCTCTTACAGGGGGCCGCTAAAATGTTATTTGACATAAATTTGATATCAATAATGAAACTATAGTGACGTATTTTCAAAGAATATAAGTGTAAGTACGGAGTACCCCAAGGATCAGTTCTAGGCCCAGTACTGTTCACTATGTCCACATATCCACTCAGCGGTGTCATACGGCCAACCGGTATCTTATACCATTTCTTTGCTGATGACTCACAGTTATACGATTCATCAGTACCCTCTGAGGTGTCGCATCTGGCAGAGAAAATCAGTAGTACCGTTGCAAGGGTGAGCGATTGGATGGTTGAAAATAAACTCAAGATGAACGAAGACAAGACAGAAATAATTAAGATTGGCACTAGGAACAATGTCTCAAAGGTTGAAAGCACAGATTCTCTCTTTATCACGAACTGCCATGTTCCTTTTGTCCATGTAGTGCGGAATCTCGGAGTTTTCTTCGACTCAACACTATCTTTCGACCCACACATAAGTCAGCTCTGCGAAGGTCTTTATCTGCAGCTGCGCAGATTAGGCCAGATCCGACCATATTTAACAACGGAGTCAACAAAAACGCTAGCTGTGGCATTCATACTCTCCCGCCTTGACTACTGCAACGCCGTGCTAGCAGGTATACCTGATGACAAAATAGCAAAGCTGCAACGTATACAGAACATCATCATTGGCCTACTTCAGTCGTAGGACGACTATGGTTCATCTCAGAGCACACTTCCTCATGTGGCTGTGGAGCCCTATTTTGGAGAGACACTCCCGTCCACAGATAGCGCAAGTTAGGGTCCCCTTGGCTTTTGCTTCGGTGGTAGAGGAGCTGGCCTTTTTTTGGTTTGTTCGTTTTTCTTCCTGGGCTGAGACCCATGTACTTTCACTGTCCATAGCTTTTTTTGTCACTATCTCTCTCCACCTGTTGCGGTCTAGAGCTATGTCTTCCCAATTGTCAGTATTGATGTTCACTGATTTGAGGTCACTTTTTATTACATCTATGTAACGGAGGTGGGGGCGACCAGTTTTTCTTGTGCCAGTCGCGAGTTGACCATAGAGGATGACTTTCGGGATGCGCTTGTCCTCCATCCGGCGAACATGTCCAAGCCAGCTCAAACGGCGTTGTCTGAGGGCTGTAAAAATGCTGGGAATACCTGATCGCTCAAGGATCTCAGTATTGCACACTTTTTCTTTCCATGTGACATTCAAGATCCTACGGAAACATCTCAAATGGAATGAGTTTAGTTTTCTCTCTTGCTTTGCGTAGGTGGTCCATGATTCACTGCCATATAGCAATGTACTCATAACGCATGCCTTGTAGACTTCCATTTTGGTCACCGTAGTTAGCTTATGGTTTTCCCAAACTCTTAGTCTGAGTCTAGCGAATGTCGAGGCAGCCTTCCCTATGCGTTTTTTCATCTCCTCTTCTAGGGACAGGTCATCTGTAATTGTGGATCCCAGATAGCAGAATTCGTTTACGGCGTCCAGCTTGTTATCGTCAATGAGGTTGGAGGGTGGTGCTGTAGTAGGTGGTCCCATAACATTTGTTTTCTTCGTGCTAATAGTCAAGTTATATTCTTTATAGACCTGAGAGAAGCGGGACATTAGTGACTGAAGTTCCTCTTGTGTGTGTGCCACTACCGCTGCGTCATCCGCGAATAGCATATCTCTTACGAGGGTGGCTCTGATTTTAGTTTTAGCCCTCAGTCTGGCAATATTTAGGAGTTTGCCATCAAATCTGGAATGGAGATAGATGCCTTCAGTGGATTTGTCAAACGCGTTGTGGATTAGCAGTGAAAATAGTATTCCAAAGAGGGTTGGGGCCAGGACACATCCTTGTTTAACTCCGCTGTTTATACTGAAACTTTCAGAGCTGGCACCGTTGAATTGCACTGTGCCCATCATATTTTGGTGGAAAGATATGATTACATTTAGTAGCTTGGGTGGGCAGCCTATTAACTGTAAAATTTTTAAGAGGCCATCTCTGCTTACTAGATCGAAGGCCTTTGTCAGGTCAATAAACGCAATGTATAAAGGCATCCTTTGTTCTCTGCACTTTTCCTGGAGTTGGCGGATGGAGAAAATCATGTCAATCGTGGATCTCCCTGAGTGGAAGCCGCATTGTGATTCTGGGTAGACCCGATCAGCGAGTTTTTGTAGCCTGGGAAGTATCACTCAAGCAAAGACTTTGCCTACAATTCCCCTGTAATTGTTGCAGTCGCCTCTGTCACCTTTGTTCTTATACAGTGTAATGATTTTAGCATCCCGCAGGTCTTGTGGCACAGCACCTTCTTGCCAACATTTTCATAGCAGTTCGTGTAGAGGTTGGATTAGAGTAGTTTTGCATTGTTTTAGAAGATCTGGGGGGATACCATCGCATCCGGGTGCTTTGCGGGCAGCAATGTTGTCTATGGCTTTGTTGAGCTCTGAAAGGGTGGGTGTTTCATCTAGCTCGTTCATTGTGGGTAGTTGTATGATGGCTTTAAGGACTGAGTCAAAGACTGAGCTTGTTGTGGCGTAGAGCTCAGAGTAATGTTCCACCCATCTGTGAATTTGTTGGCACTTGTCTGTGATAATTTCCCCAGTGGTTGATTTCAGAGGTGCTGTCTTGTTTTGGGAGGGTCCGAGAGCCTTGTTGATTGCTTCGTACATCCCTCTTATGTTGCCCACTTGGGCTGCGAGCTGAATACTTTCACTGAGCTCTACCCAGTATTCATTGGCACATATCCTTGCTGTCCTCTGTGCATTGGCTCTAGCTTCTTTCAGGTTTAGCAGGTTGCGATGGGTAGGTTTTGCCTTGTAAGTA
Organism: Biomphalaria sudanica; assembly: GCA_036873155.1. Taxonomy (NCBI): domain Eukaryota; kingdom Metazoa; phylum Mollusca; class Gastropoda; family Planorbidae; genus Biomphalaria; species Biomphalaria sudanica. The sequence goes on along the minus strand of JAZGLO010003202.1, from coordinate 80,050 downwards.
GCGAGTGCATCTCTCTTTGCTCTGATGACAGGTGCTAAAATAACCGCTTTAGAGTCGAACCAATCATTTTGTTTTGTAATTTTTCTTCCAAAGATTTCCAGGGAAGTCTTTTGTATGGTGGACTTGAGGTGTTCCCATTTTTCAGTTGCTGTATTCTCAGAGATATTTTGATACTCGCGTTCAAAAGATTCCGCAAACTGTATCTGGAGATCAGGTTGACACATCTTGCTTACATCCGATTGGGGTCTTCCAATCTGCTTGGTATGGTGGATTTTTTTGGGGAGGAGATTGATCTTACAACATACCAAGGAGTGATCTGTGTCGCAGTCTGCACTGTGGTAGGACCTGGTAAGCTTGACAAATTTTAAGCACTTTTGTCTTACCATGATTAGGTCTAGTTGGAGCCAGTGTTTGGAGCGAGGGTGCCGCCAAGATACTCTGTGCTGCGGTTTAGTCTTGAAATAGGTACTAGTGACGCAGAGGGAGTGTAGTGAGCAAACCTTGAGGAGCCTTTGTCCGTTTTCATTTACTTTTCCGACACCAAAATGTCCAATACAACTGTCCCATGCAGAGTTGTCAGATCCAACGCGTGCATTGAGGTCGCCGAGGATGATAACCTGTTCTGTGGTTGGGATCTCGCTAAGAGCAGACGAAAGGTTGTCATAAAACATATCTTTGGCCTCTGGTGTGGAACTCAGAGTAGGAGCGTAGGCACATACAGAACAACGCCGCTCGAATAGTCCTTAAAATAAAATAGATTCTGCTACTACGCTCTTGAACACGCTCCATTGGCTTCCCGTGAAAGCGAGAATCGATTACAAGGTCGCCACACTTTGTCGTCAGTGTATATATAACAACGAGATGCCCTTGTACCTTAGAGAACTGATTACTCCATATGTCCCCCAATGGACTCAGCGCTTTTAGTAGTGCCACGTTTCTCCCTCAAAAGCTACGGTCTGCGGGCTTTTTCAGTTCACGGACCAAAGGTTTGGAACTCACTCCCCATTGATCTCAAACAGACAACATGCTACACCACTTTTAAGAAGAACATTAAGACCTATCTGTTTAAAACTTTTTTAGATTAGTTTGTCATGTTAGCTCATGTGTTTGTGTTTGTAATGTTGTTACAGCGCCGTTTTGCAACGTTTTAGCATGAAAATATAAGTTAGAAGATCAAACAAAAATTCGTTGGCATTGATTTGTTTTTCCAAAAAACATAAGTTAGAATAGATATTTAAAACTATTGAGATGTTTCGGAAGGAACATTAAAGGTAAAATCAGATTTTCAATAGCTTTTAGAGTTGTTTTTTTATAAACGTGACGGACAGACCAACCGACAGATAAAACACACAAAAATATTCTGATGGGGCACTAAAAAAACTGATTGTTTTTTTAAATTTTGAGGGAAATGATTACTGCCATGTATAGCAGCTGGTCACGCTACTGCAAGAAAGTTGCTGCATAAAAAGTCCATTAAAAAAAGTACATTCCTAGCCTTTATTTTATTGGCCTTCTTTAGTCGTAGAACGGCTATGGTTCATCTCAGAGCACAATTCCTCATGTGGCTGTTGAGCCCTATTTTTGAGAGACACTCCCTTCCCAAATAGCGCAGGTTCATGGGACATTGCTTCGGTGGTAGAAGAGCTGGCCATTTTTCGAATTGTACGTTTTTTTTCCTGAGCTGAGACCCATATTCTTTCTATGTCCATAGCATTCTTGGTCACTGTCTCTATCTGGTGCGGTCTAGAGCTATGTCTTCCCAATTGTCAGTATTGATGTTCACTGATTTGAGGTCCCGTTTTATTACATCTATGTAACGGAGGTGGGGGCGACCAGTTTTTCTTGTGCCGTCGCGAGTTGTCCAAAGAGGATGAATTTCGGGATGCGCTTGTCCTACCTGATTGCGCAAGGATCTCAGTATTGCACACTTTTTCTTTCCATGTGACTTTCATGATTCTACGGAGAAATCTCAAATGGAATGAGTTCAGTTTTCTCTCTTACTTTGTGTAGGTCATCATTAGTCTTTATAAACAAACATAAATGTTTTTATTTTAGCAGCTAGTTGACCAGTAAAAACACCTTTGATTATATTTGTTGTGAACATTTCCTGTACATTTCATAAATATATTTGCCTTAGTGATACTGAAAATACACAAAAGTTGTCTTTCTTTTGTTAACATATTGTAACATGATTTCCCTTACATTTAGTGTATTTTTATGAAAAAATTGCATGCATAATTAATTTTATAAATTAAATAGTTTGCTTTGAGAAAACTAAAACCAGCCGTTGCACCTAAACTTTTCAAGCCGCATCGTGTAATCGTGTTGATACCAGGAAGAAGGACTGTTGTAGGTCCGGCTGGGAAGTGACCTACAAGTTATTGGAGTCTGAGCTGTCTGGGAACAAGAGCCGTCCTTCACAGATAGCTGTGAACTGTATTGAGAACCTGGAGCGACACTGGGAAGTTTGTCGGTGGTCTGAACAAGTTTTAATATAGAAAAGGACTGGTGGAACTTAAGATAAGACACTCTGGGACTTGATAGTTAAAGTCCATTTCCTGTTTGTTTATACTAGCTGTAAATAAAAACATCCTGCCTTTCGTTGAATGCTTGCCTTAGATTTACAACAATATTTTATTATAAAAATTTTATAATTGCTTTTTAACATTGGTAATAATTTCGTCATACTTGATCAATAAAGTCATAGGCAGTCTCCATAAACGTTGGCCTTCAGCAATGTCTGCAGCCTCTTTCCAGCTGGTGTTCACTGCCTTGAGCTTCCCCGAGAGTGCGTCGCCAAAATATATGAGGATGTCCCTGTTTGCGTTTCTCTCGTATAATGGTAATTTTACCCTTGGGAGTACTTGGACGCCCAATTCATTCCGTGGCGTACGCTGGCTTTTTTTTTTTCTCTTATTTTCGGTTTCTGTGTGTCCCATCGAGCAACTAATAAATGAAAATCGCATTCAACATATTTGTAGATTGTGATATTAATGAACAATAAAACAAATGAACGCAAATAATATACTTATTTTATTTATAAGTAGTAATGTATCAACAAACTTAAACAATAAGGCAGCTAACATGCATGCACAAGATAAGTATTTTGTAATACAGCTTTAACAAATACTGCATAGTACCCTAGATAATGATGAGAAAAATGTTTGACAACTGTGACAAAACTAGATCTAAAAACTAGAGAAGAAGAAGTAATTAACTACAATATGTTTACTGTGACAACATAAAGAATAAATTTTAACAATTAAATGAATGTCTATTGTGACAACATAAAGAATAAAGTTTAACAATTAAATGAATGTCTATTGTGACAACATAAAGAATAAAGTTTAATTATCAAGTGAATGTCTATAGTGACAACATAAAGAATAAAGTTTAACAATCAAGTGAATGTCTATAGTGACAACATAAAGAATAAAGTTTATCAATCAAAGGAATACAAGTCGACATATACTTTCTATTCTAACCGCATGTCCTACTCTGTTCTCGTATCTTTTATGGCTCACGAAGAGGTGGGTTACAAATGGTTAGAGTTGCAATTTTTTTTATAACGTCACCAATAGGATAAAATGCACGTTACATTTTTAAAATTATTCTCAGTCAAATTATTCTCAAAATTAAGGTCTTTAAAATTAAAGAGCGCCTAATTTTCCGGTGCCTTTTTTTCCGCCCTGTCAAAAAGTGCTTAATTTTACGGTGCCTAATTTTCCAGGTGCCTAATTTTCCAGGTGTCTAAATCCGGGAGCCTAAATTTCCGGGTGCCTAAATTTCCAGTGCCTAAATTTCCTAGATTCCAATTATCATTAATTTTTCATTTTAATCTGCTCATGACCATTTTTTTCTACCGACTCTGACCGAATCGGGAAATGGGCGGCCATTTCGAAGATTGGCCGGTTAATGGGAAGCGATAATGGCCGGCCAGTTCGCAAATTAGCAGATTTCGGGCTTTGACCGAAACACATGCATTTTGTGATTTAACATCTAAGAATGCTTAATGTGTGCTGTGTGTGTATATACTTAAAATATTTTTAAAAGATTTAAGGTTAATCTATAAGAAGAAACTACAGGACCTGTTTGTGCGTGTTATTTATCTCTTTTATTGCACTTTATAACTATATCAACTCTGTCTGTCTGGTATAACGTTTATACACGTTTTTTCTACCTTTACCATTATCGGATCAAGTTGAAAATTGTAAAAATTATTTATTGGCATAGACAAGACATGAATCAATAAAAGAAACAACAATTAATCAATTAGTTACTAGTAATTAATTATTTTGCTTGATACCAACAAAGGAAATTAATCCTTCAGTAATCACATGTAGGTTACGTCTACTCAGATAATTTCACGCTATTTCTCCCACATTTATTGTCAGGTCAAGTTGAAACTTGAAACAATTGTATTTATTGTTCCTAGCAAAACATGAATCAATAAGTCAATAGTTAGTGGAAATTAATTATTTTGTTTGACATTGAATAAGGTAGATAACTTCTACATTATTGAGATATATATATGTAAATGTGGAGATATTTTCCTTCTATAAGCTTTGTTTGGTCTAACGCAAACTCAATTAAGCAGCTTAAATAATTAAATAATTTAACATGTAAAAAGGAGCGATTAATTTTGAATTAAACAAGAACGAGTTTCAATAGACACAATCAGAGTTTGTATTTTCACACATAATGTCGCTCTTCTTAAAACAATGTAAATAAAAAGACAGATTTTGATATTTTCAGCATGTGTATCAGAAATGTTAAACTAAAACAACCAACAACCATAATCTATCTCCCTTCCCTCCACACAAACCTAAAGGCTTGTCAAAGAGCGTTTCTCTCATTACTGACCTCTGGAAGAAGTTCTTCCTTAAAATGAAGAGACAAATGGTCCTGCTTTTTCGGTTAGAGTTATTATTAAGATATCCACGATGATTATAAACAAGAAATTACACGAAGCCTGGCCTATTAAATATATTTGTAGAATAAATGTGGGTGGATATGTGATCACATTCTATTAAGATCAATGCTTTAGGTTATGCGCGTTGGACTGTCGTTTGATTGTCTCGATGGTCATATTCTACTTGCTGACATCCCCTTCGGGGGGTATGGAGTAGAATGTACTTTATATTTACTCTGATGGAACATCCGAAACATGTAAAGGAAAAAACAAAACAGTTTTAGTGTATATAGTTTTTTTTTATAAATAACGAGACTGTATGAATTAATATTACATACTGGAAAGTAGTAACAATATATACTTAGCAAAAAAATGTACAGTCTTTTATGAATTACTAGAAGTACACACACGTTGATTTGTACCCATACTTTATAGTGTTTATTTTGGCCGGATCACCCCATTTTTTTAGCGGCCCCCGTAAGGGGAAAAGTCGCCATTAGGTTTGTGCAAAATGTCCGTCTGTCACACTTAGATCTCGAAAACATTTTTTAAAATGGATTTTTACGCAGCAACTTTCGTGCAGTAGCGTAACGCCGCGGCATGATATGGTGCTAAACTAATTCCTTAAACATTCTTAAATAATCAGTTTTTATTTATTTTTTGTTTAGTGCCCCATCAGGATAAAAGCCGCTTATTTTTGTGCGTTTTGTCTTTTGTTCGGTCTGTTCGTCACGTTTAGATTATAAAAAAACAACAACAACAGTAAAAGCAATTGAAAATAAAATCAGATTTAACCTTTAATGTTCCTTCCGAAACATCTGTATAGTTTTAGGTATCTATAATAGATTGTTTCGGATGGTTTTGTGAAAACAAATCAATGTCAACGAGTGTCTGTTTGCTCTTCTAATTTATATTATATTTAATTTCATTGCTTAAACGTTGAAATCACTTGATCAATCATATGTTGTTCCGTTTTTTTCAATGTAAATAGCATATAAATGCTAAATGAAAATCTCTATACTGACTTATATTTCATTAACTATAAAGTTGTTCCGGAAGTAGTTTTTTTTTAATATTATGTCAAATGATTGTTTGAAATCACATCATTGACTTAAATTACACTTATATTCTTTAACAATACGTCAATATAGTTTAATTTTCGATATCAACTTTAAAAAAATGTATGTCAAATGACTTTTTAAAAAAAAAATATCGACAATAGGTTGTTCAGGATTTTAACATAAGAAAATAATTTACTAGAAACGATTATTGAAAATCACTTTCTAGTGGCCCCCGTATGGAGAAAAGCCGCTATTAGGTTTGTTAGACTTATTTTACATATAATTTTCTTGCTGAAACAGGAAAAGTTTTTTAATCGGTAAATAATATAATGTTCCGGATTTTGTTTTGAAAAAGAAAATGACCTACATAACATTAATAAACTTACAAATCGTCGCCAAAATTATTCCGAATTATATTAGAACAATCTACAACGCCAAATAACTGTTTCAAATCCCTTTTGTAATAAATAAATGTGTTATAAATGCTCGTTCTCCCACTATGCACCTATAATGTTTTTTCGGGCATTAACAAGTGTACTTAATTTTCTCTCCACTTACTTGTCCCAAAGCGACTTCTTTTCTGATGTATGATCATACCAATAAGAGAAACCATAAAACTTACTCTTTTCGTGGTTTACATACATCGTCGCCTTATAAATGCCCTTTCTAGTCATAGAAAAATAATATACATACATACCTATAACTAAATAAATAATTACTAAGCAAACTGAGAGAACCTAACAACTAAAGTACAAAATTAACTATATTCACAGTTACATGTACATTACACTATCTCAAAGTAACTCGAGACAACATAGTTCCGCTTAATGCCTTTATTTCAAATTTGAAGTTCGGTAATATCAAAAACCACCTACACATTCTTCAATTTTTCATGATTTTCTTTTGCGTGAACTAAAGTGGTTTATGATCGGTAAGCAAAAACAAGATTCCTTGCCCAGAAATTAGCTTTCTAACGTTGTTACCACCCATACTATCGCCAGAGCCTCCCTTTTAACTACACAATATATTCTCTCCGCCTCTGACAGTTTCCTGCTGACATACGCTATGGGATATTAGCACTCGTATTGTTGCATTAAACATCCCCCAATAGCGCTCCCTGACGCCTCCGTAGATACGTAGAACACTTGCTCCTTATCCAGCAGCCTTAATATCAGGTACGTTGAGAATATTTTCTTAATCTTTTCTATTGTATCTATCTATACTCGCCGAGTCACATGTAACTTTTTGTGGCTGTCCTTTTCTAAGTAGATTATTTAGCGGGTTCAATATTTCCGCCAGATTTCCTGTAATTGTTCACCAACTCTAATAAACTCTTAGCCTGCTTCTGGTTTGTAGGTAATTCAAGCTCCAATATCTTTTTAATGTTCTTCCTATGGGACTGACGACGTTGTTTTTAACCCTGTGACCTAAGAATGTTTATTTCCTCCAAATCAATTTCTACTTTCTCAGCCTGGATGGTGAAGCCATTCTCCTGTATCAATTTAAATATATCTCTAATACCCTTTAAATGGTCATCCCAATTCTCTAGGTAACATATGACGTTCTGCCTATTACCGACAACAGATGTCATCATCCTGATAAACGTAGCTGGGGCGTTTAAAAAAGTCTATCTCGTCACCTCCTAGGTCTACGAGTCGAAAGCCCACTGCCTTTGTGATTCCAAGTTTTTAATTAAAGTTTTGTATTTCCATTGAAAGGATCTTCGTTAATTGAATCTCTAGGACATATTTGGATCTAGAGATATATCTACAGAATATCCGGCATCACAGTTACAGCATATTAGCACCTTAGATGAATAGGCATTTTCAACAACAAGAAGAGAAACTTAACTGTGATATCTGGCACCCCTGGCAAATTTCGGCAAAGATCATTAAAGATCCTACGGAATTTTTTTTTTTCATTTTTCTTCCATTTATCGATATCAAATCTAAAGTATAGATCTAAGATTGTGTCTATCGTCTTGACTCTCTAGATCTAAATATTATCGGCACCGTAGATAAGACCAGTATTATTTAACTGGCATTCATCAGTAGAAACATTTCTACTAGAAAGTTTGGTCGTATGACACGACATTACTAGATCTACAAGAGAATAGTATTCAATTACTACAATGTATTATCTCCAGTAGCACCTCTAATGAGAAAGAAAGCTCATTTGCCTGATACGCCATATCAACGTAATATCTCTACCTTGTTAGCCTGATACGGCACAATTGTCTACGTTACATTTCCACAACTCCAGTAGTACTTCTACTGTCAAATAAAGTTTCTTTGCCTAATACGACATAACTACGTAATATTTCGCTGTTTTTTCAAAGTTTGGCCGTGTGACACGGCATCATCCTAAATTGTACAACATTTGTACATAAACTCAAGCTCATATATTCATCAAGCAAAAAATCATTTCAACGTGTATCACAAAAACTGTTAAAACTTCTTGAGGCAGCAGAAAAGCTCAAATGCCTCCACACGAACAACGACCATGGGCTGAACACCACATAGAAATAGAAGAAGTAGAACAAAAGAAAGAAAACAAGACAGACAACGGCAAGAAGAACACTAAAAAGAGAATTACTAGAATTGAAAAAACAGAATTCAAAGTTGAACAAAATAATGATATAACAATAGAAAGAATGTACCAGAAGGCACAATCAAACAAGAATCCAGAAAGTTTAGCATATCTCAAAGATGGATTTCTCTAGAAGATTACTTACCACAAGTACAATCTAATTGAACAAATAATCGTACAGAAGTACAGAAAACTAATAATTCAAGCAAAGCAAGAGTTTCATTACACCATACATATGAGTGTAACAAGTAATAAGAAGAGAATTTCTAAAGAATATTACTGGCCAAGCATCACTAAAGATGTCAAGAAATACGTCAATAATTGTCCAGAGTCAAAAGCAACTAAAGATAATTGACACAAAGAATAAACCAGATTACAAAGTCAGAACTGACAGCAATGAATCAATGCCTTATGACTCGAACAAGGCTACATGGACATCACTACATACTACATGTGTATCCCTGCCTACTACATGTGTATCCCTGCCTACTACATGTGTATCCCTGTCTTCTACATGTGTATCCCTGCCTACTACATGTGTATCCCTACATACTACATGTGTATAACTGCCTACTGCATATGTATCCATGCCTATTACATGTGTATCCATGCCTACTACATGTGTATCCCTGCCTACTGCATGTGTATCCCTACCTATTGCATGTGTATCCCTGCCTACTACATGTGTATCCCTGCCTACTACATGTCCATCCCTAACTACTACTTGCCATCCCTAACTATTAATAATGACTCCATACCTCAAGACTTGAATAAGACTACACGTGCATCGCTTTTTACCAATACTTTGATATTATTATTATAGCTTTTATATAGCTCTACTTTCATGCTTCTAGCATGCTCAGAGCGCTTTTGGTCCAATCTTATTTGTGGACCAGTTGGGGGGGGGGGAGGGGGTATCTAGGAGTTGGTTTTCCGTGCTGCCTTTAGGCCCTCAGTAAACACAACTCTGCCCGAGTCGGGTGTCGAACCTCGAGCCACCTTCTAGGTAGCCAAGCCAAGTTCAAGCGCACTTGGCCTCTCGACCACGCTTTCCACATATAGTGCAAATGTATTGACTATTTCCACTACAATCAAGATAAGACTCATCAGCTAGAACCAGAAGCAGATATCAAAGAATCTCATCTTCAGTCAAGTTCAGATACATCAGACAGAAAGAAACCACTTCAACTTGACTATGTCACATACAATTATTATACAAATGAAGGAATATGAGAAAGTACAAGAAGACATAACAACAATGAACATTGAAAATTACATGAAAACAGAAAATTCAGAAAGAAATTTTGAACAAAGAGACAAAGTCAGATTATTGTTACCTGATTTGAGAAACAAGCTGTTTCACAAAAAAGCAAAGTCCATTTACCATCATCAGAAAGATTTCAAATTTGCATTATGAAATCAAAATGAATAACTATACCAAAATATTTCATGTTCATATGTTTGAACAATACAAGGAGACAGATAATGAAGACATTATAGCAGAAGTTGAACATTTTACAGGCTTAGCATCCATTCCTTAAGTAGAAGAAGAAGAAACATTATCAACATTCAATCACACTAACACGCTAAAGGTCATCAAACTGGATGATATACCAATCCACATTCTTATCCCTTATCAATTCAATGGACAGACTTTCTTCTGAAAGAAACAAATAAACTATTAAGACATTGCCTATTGAACAATCAAACTCAAAGCATTCTGCTACCATCGTTTTTCATAGTCAACGATCATCAAACAGGAAATTGAAATTCGGTATTGGACAGTTCTTATTCTCGCAGAACGAAAACATGTTTCATACAGACAATTTAAGAGAATTTAACATTGCATGGATACATAACCTTCACAAACTTAACCTTTTCTAAAAGTTTAAGAAAAGCACACGTACAACCAAAATGGCAACCCAGAAGTGGTTCACATTTTCTTTCTATTTGTGTCTTTAAAGGAACTTTTTAAACAAAAGTGTCTAAGGAAAATCGAAAAAATCTTGGAAAACAACGGCCACCCGCTCCATCAGAAATATGTCAGGACGTCGCGAAGTGGGCGACTAATGTCAATCAAAACAAGAACAGAGCGATACAAAAACTCGTTCGTATTTCACTCGGTCAGACTATATCAACGCCATTCGTTGATCAGGAAACATGAAAAGGACCAAGATGCCTGTGTGTAGTCGCTGAATGAACTTTCTATGTTGTGTCTGTTGTATATATGTGTATGTTTCTGTTGTGTTGTCTTTATATGAGAAAAGAGTCCTTGTAATCACAACAAATTTCCATAAGGATCAATAAAGCAGTCTTAGTCTTAGTCTTATATCAAGTGTGACACTTGCTTCGTATCATTCAAACTCATCAAGGAAGGACCCTCTACACAGATGTATTTAACCAAGTATTTTGTTTCTTATCTTCTATATTTCATGCATTAATAATCTTGAGTTTATTTCCAAATGCATTTTAATTTGTAGTATATTTAATACAAGTACTTAAATAATTTTTTTCTTTACTCTATTATGCTATTACAGATACATAACATACAGTTGTAATTTTGATTCTGTTTCATATATATATTGCTATTTGTTTCACATTTAGTACTTTTACTCAAAGGATTTGCATGTAAAATTTACAAACCAGTACAATCATAATTAGTTATTATGTTTCAAAAATTTTGACATTTCATTGATATTATTTATATATTTTAATAAGTACGCATTGTTTAATTTCATACAAAATGCTAGAGAACGGGGTATTATGTCACGTATTAATTTAAATAAAAATAATCTACGCATGGAAAACCCCACGTGCTCGAGCTGGAGAAACCGTAAGGGGAAAAGCCGCTATTAGGTTTGTGCAAAATGTCCGTCTGTCACACTCAGATCTCAAAAACTAGAAGAGAAATGAAAAATATTATTTCACCATGTGATGTGGCTTGCAAAGTTTTGGTGCAACGGTCAATTTTTGTTTTCTAAAAGCAAACCCTTTAGTTTATAAAATTAATTATGCAAGCGATTTTTTCCATAAAAATACAATTCTAAAACAATACATAAATGTAAGGTAAATATAATATTTTAACAAAGAAAGGTAATTTTTTTTGTATTTTCAGTATCACTTAGTCAAATATATTTAAAAAATTACAAGAAATTTTCACAAGAAATATAAATACAAGTTTGTTTGATGGTTTTGCTAAAATTAAAAGAAAACATTTATGTTTGTTTATAAAGGCTAAGAATGCACTTTTTATGTAAAAATCAAGCACATTTGTAAATGGACTTTTATGCAGCGACTTTCTTGCAGTAGCGTGACAAGTAGCAGCAGGACGTGGTCTAAGCTAAATCCCTCAAAAAGTTTGAAATAATCAGATTTTATTTATTATTTTGTTTAGTGCCCCATCAGGATAAAAGCCGCTTATTTTGTGCGTTTTGTATGTTGGTCGGTCACGTTTGGAAAATAAATCCACAAATCTTAAAGCTATTAAAAATTTGATTCAACCTTTAATGTTCCTTCCAAAACATCTCAAGAGTTTTAAGTATCTTTAATAGATTGTTCCGGATGTTTTTGTAAAAAAAAAATCACTGACAACGAATGTTTGTTTGCTCTTCTAACTTATATTACATTTAATTTCCATGCTTAAATGTTGCAAAAATACAGGATTAATAATATGTTGTTTCGGTTTTTCAATGTAAGTAACATATAAATGCTAAATGAAAATTTCTAAACTGACTTATATTTTATTAACTATAAAGTTGTTCCGGATATTGTTTTATAACAAATAAATTATATTCTTGGACAATACGTTACCATTGTCTAATTATGGATATCGAATTGTTCCGTATTTTCAAATGAAAACAAATTCAAGACAAACGACTTTCTTGTTTCAAAAATATCAACAATAGATTGTTCAGGTTTTAAAATAAGAAAGTAATTTACCAGAAACGATTATTGAAAATCAATTTTTAGACTTATTTTGCACATAAATTTCTAGCTGAAACATAACAAAAGTTTTTTAATAGGTAAATAATGTTCCAAATTAAAAAAAAAAAGAAATCGACCTACATTACTTTAACTTTTAACAATCATCGCCAAAATTGTTCCGAACTATATATATATATATATGTGTGTGTGTTTGAAATTCCTCTGCCAATAAATAAAAAAAATCATCTTCTTATTTACGAATGCCGGTTGTTCCGTATTTTTTACAAAAAATATTTTAAGTCTATTTGTGTAAAATTGCATTTCTCTTTTATACTACATTTTATTTTCTAGCTAAAACGTTACAAAATCTAATTATCGTTAATATTATGTTCCAATTTTTAAGGAAAAAAACTTTCTAATACCAAAGTGTGGCTTGAAAATCTCTACGCAATGCTATGGTACATCTAATTTTTATTACGTGAACATCCCAAAAATTTAATTAACGGTAATAGATTTATCTGAAATTCTCTTTTTCTCTCATGATATATGCAAACATTCGGAACAATTTATTATAGAAACTTAAAACTTCTGCCTACCGTCAAGGACCAGGATGAAGGTGAGTAGTGTATTACTGGTCCATGCAAAAATAAAATAAACACCAGAACTAAAATCACCCTAGGAACATGGAATGTGAGATCACTAAGACAGGAAGGAAAAGTCGAAGAGTTCACACATGAACTAAACCGAATCCGTTTGAACATCATGGGACTCTCTGAAATGCGCTAGAAACACATAGGTGAAACAACAACAGATGAGGGTCATAAACTAGGATTTCTTGTACACAGGAACTACAGTTGTGAACTGTTATCCTATATCCAGTCGACTCATCTCCATACGTTTAATAGCATCACCCTTCAATAGCACCATCATTAAAGCATACGCTCCTTCATCAACATATGACGATGAGGCATTAGAAAAGTTTTATGAGCGACTATAGGAAGTGGTTAATAAAGTCCCGAAAAAGGACATCCTTGTTGAGACTGGAATGCCAAATTAGGATATGACTCCTACCAAACCTGGAAAGGCACATGTGGAAGATACAGTAACCTCTCAACTAATGAACGAGGAGGTCAACGACTATTAGAATTTGTCAAATACAACAATCTGTTACTGGCTAACACACTAGGATGCCTAAAAAAAATCGCGTATAACCACATGGCACAGTCCTAACGGAGAGCATCACAACCAGATCGACTGTATCATGGTGTAACAGCGTTTTAAGGCAAGCATCCATATAGCCAAAACAAGAAGTTTTCCTGGAGCTAACATTGGAAGCGACAATGACCTTGTTATAATGACCTTTCAAGTACACCTGAACAAGGACCCACCAGGATAAACATTGACCTGGACAAGCTGAAAGACCCCCAAGTCAATATGCTAAACACAGCAGTCACAGACAGAGCCCTGGAAATATTAGGGAAGCTCCGCCCGCCAAAAAACCCTGGTAACAGAGGATTTACTCCAACTCTGTGACAAGTGACGAAAGCTTAAAAGGAAAAAGTTGTCCGACCCAAAGTATATCCACGAATACAAAAGCGTCAACAAACGGATTAGAAAGGTAATGAAAGAAGCGAAGAAAAAGTGGATAGAGAAGTGTCAAGAAATTGAACAAGGACTTAACAGGAACGACAGTAAAAAAGCGTACCAACTAGTAAAGGACCTCACTACCTCAAAGCATGGAAGAACCAACATAATACAAGACAAAAACAATAGATGCTTAACTGAGGAAAAATGTTTTAAAAAGATGGATGGAATACTGTTCAGAGTTGTATAACTTTGAAATCTCAGGAAATACAGAGATACTAAATGTCCCGGCAGTATCCAAAATTGACGAATTTCCGATTCTTCGCTAGGAAGTAGCAGCAGCAGTAAAATCACTGAAAAAGGAAAATTTGCCGAAGTTGACAACATTCCTGGTAAACTTCTACAGGCGGGAAGAGAAACCATGATGAACGCACTCTTTACGATTTGCAACAAGATCTGGCAATCAGAGAATGGCCCAAACCCTGGACCCAATCACTCATCATAACCCTTCCAAAGAAAGGCTATTCACAACTCTGTCAAAACTATCGCATCATCAGCCTCATAAGCCATTCCAGCAAAGTACTGTTAAAAATTATATTAAACCGGCTAAGACCGATAGCAGACAACATCATATCAGAAGAACAAACGGGTTTTAGACAAGGTCGCAGCACAACAGAACAAATCCTATACCTCAGAATACTCTGGAAAAATATCACCAACACCAAGAGAATCTTTTCCATGTCTTTATGGATTTCAAGAAATCTTTCAATCGAGTATGGCATGGGGGACTCTGGGCGACAATGGAAAAGTACAACATCGATAAAAATATAATCAAAGTTATCCGGAACCTCTACAAGGATGCCACCAGTGCGGTGTACTTCAACAATAATATTGGGGACTGGTTCAAAACCACAGTTGGAGTAAGACAAGGCTGCCTACTTTCACCAACACTCTTCCATATCTTCCTTGAAAGGATAATGGAAGATGCTCTCAAGGGATATGATGGTGCTGTTAGCATTGGAGGAAGAAGAATCACTAACTTGCGCTTTGCAGATGACATTGATGGCCTAGCAGGGACAGAAGAAGAACTAGCTGACCTGGTGATGCGCATTGACAAGACTTCCGCAGCATATGGCATGCAAAAAATGCCAAAAAAAACAAAAAACAAATTATGAAATAGGCAACAGGGCTTTAAAAGTGGCATCGGTATTGGAGGTGAAAAGCTGACTATTGTCTCAGATGAGGGAACAAAACCTGACTTACTGACCCGAATAGCACAGTTCACAGCAGCCCTTTCAAAACTGAAAATAATTTGGAAAGACAAGGGCACCAAAATCAGACTGATGCGCTCCCTGGTCATGGCCACATTTGTATATGCTTGCGAGTCTTGGACGCTGACTGCAGAGCTAAAGAGGAGGATCTTAGCAATGGAATTGAGATGCTAAAGAAGTATCCTAGGCATCACTTTCAAATACCGCATCACAAACCAAGAGATTAGAGACAGGGTTACTAGAGCGATTGGACCCCCATGATGACCTGCTAACTATTGTAAAGAAATGCAAGCTTAAAATATATGGCCATATTTCAAGATCCACGGGGCTCGCAAAGACCTTCCTTCAGGGAACAGTACCAGGAAAAAGAAGAAGAGGCAGACAGAGAAAGCGATGTGAGGACAACATAAAGAATGGACGGTCCTACAATTCATAGAGGTTTTAAACAAGGTAAAAGACAGGGTGGAATGGTGAAAGACGGTCAACAAATCTTGCTTGGTGCCTTAACCGTCCAACAGACTAATGGATAGGTAAAGGCAACGGTAAAAAATACTGCAATGTTTCGGGAAATTAAAGGTTAATCAGATTTTCAATAGCTTTTAGTTGTTTTTTTTTCGATATTAACATGACGGACAGACAGACTGACAGACAAAAAACACACACACACACACAAATGCGTCTTTAATTCTTATATATATATATATATATATATATTTAGTATAATTAGACCATTGTAACGTGATGGAATTGTTTGAGTTAAGTCTTTACATGAAATGCTAAAATAACTGATAAAGATATTTTCTAGTGTCAATAGGCCATGTGACGAGGTTAATTTTTTTCCTTTGACGTCATATGGAATGAATTCTTTGAATGAAATGTTAATAGAACTCGGTGTATTAATGTTTATTAAACCTCGTCATATTTTCGTATGAAAAAAAGACATACTAACTAGATTTAGATCAAATCTAGATTTTTTACACTAGATTTAGATTTTTTTTACACTAAAGCTAGATTTTTACACTAGAGCTAGATTTTTAAAACTAAATTTAGATTTGTATTCTAATTAATATCATTGTAGATTCTATATCTTGAATTTCTAGGTCTAGTTTAGAATGATCTATAATTTTAATTTCTAGACTTAAAGTATAGATTTTGATTTCCAAATTACTAGATCAATATTGCACTGTTATAAAATTCTAAAACTTATCTATTATTTTTTAAATTTAATATTGCATTCCGTCTATTGATAGATTATCTAAGCTTTTTTTTTTACATAAATCTTATCTACATTTCATCTACATTATTCCAAATTTATATTGTCAATCTAAATTTTGTAGATATAGATCTTAAGAGTTCTAAATCAGAAGTTTAGTTTAGGTAGATCTTCATCCTCATTCTATTTAAATGAAAATGCCAATAGCTCTGTTGGTAACTTGCAGTGGCGTAGCTAGGGTTGGGGAGGAGGGGGGAGAATTTGAAAATCACCCCAGGCCCCAATATTGTACAAATCTTTATTTGTCTTGCCGTAATGTGTAATATATCTCTTTAACAATATTGTTTATTGTTAAGTTAACAACAATGCCTGGTCGTGCGTTTAGCGCGCTGGACCTATTATCTCGACGCCCCCGGGATCATACCCTGCTCGCTGCTACACCCCCCCCCCCGTCGACCAGCGGGAGGTTTGGACAAGGAAGTAAATTATCTTTAACTTTGAAGGAACATCCAAAACATGTAAAACAATTTACAGAATTTGGCCAAATAAATCTTTGAAACATTATTACTTTTGACAATAAAAACAAAATCATTACTTAAATATTCCTTGCGAATAGGCGGATGCGATAGGGATCCGATTTTGACAAGAGCCGCCTCTGAGTTTGTGGGATAACACAATCTCTCTTTGTTATCTTTTTTTTTTTTTAATTCTTGATTTGTCAGGTACATGAAATAATTGTGCAAAATTTCAACTTGATCCGAGATTGGGTGAAGGAGAAATAACGTGTACAAACTTTTGACCTGACAGATAAATAGATTGAGTTGATATAAGCTTTGTAAAATTGGGGTGGATAGTGGTAAAAAAAAAAATACCAAGTGTCGTGAATGTGTTTGTTTATATCGTTTGTGGTAATCATGAATTAAAAATAATGAATAAAAAATTAACGATTCACCGAAAATTTAAAAAAAATAATTTTAAATATACTTAATAAATATAAATAGTTTTTTTTTAAAGATTTGCTTGACAAAAAGAGAACTTTTATATTTATATGACATCAACAAAAAAGCATTAGCGACGTCAAGGTTGCTCAGCACGCTGCCATTTTGTTTACAATGATGTCACAGAGGTGTTGCCAACTTAGTATTCTGAGATTTTCTTTTTGTTACACTTGCTTAAATCGGTGATGCACGCTTGTTTGTAGGCATAAATTATAATTAACTATTTTCTAACAATTATATTAATAAAGTTGCAATAACACAAATATATGCTGAACTTGTTTTTTTGTGTTGATTTGCTTTTTTTTTGTTAAGTCTATATAGCCTAGATCTAAATATAAGATCAATATTATCTTTTGTTCTGTTGTATTTGAGTCACTGGTAAAATAGTAATCATGTGGCAGTTTCTAATATTTAGGTGATTTGGGCCAATATAGAGCGTGAAAGGATGACATTGTGACCCGCTTCTATTGAGCCACGGATAAAAGAATCGGCAAGGCTATAAGCCATTTAAGAAGAAAGTCAAGCTGTAGTAGCCGTGTAGCTGTAGTAGCCGTGTAGCTATTGTAGCCGTGTAAAACAAAAAACGTAGAAGGAAATCCAAGTATAGTAACTAAGTAGGCTAGTAGTTGGTCGTCCTGAGAGTTGTTAGAAGTCTAGTAACTAAGTAGGCTAGTAGTCGGTCAACCTTAGAGTTGTTAGAAGTCTAGTAACTAAGTAGGCTAGTAGTCGGTCGACCTGAGAGTTGTTAGAAGTCTAGTAACTAAATAGGCTAGTAGTCGGTCGACCTGAGAGTTGTTAGAAGTCTAGTAACTATGTAGGCTAGAAGTCGGTCGACCTTAGAGTTGTTAGAAGTCTAGTAACTAAGTAGGCTAGTAGTCGGTCGACCTGAGAGTTGTTAGAAGTCTAGTAACTAAGTAGGCTAGTGGTGGGTCGACCTGAGAGTTGTTAGAAGTCTAGTAACTAAGTAGGCTAGTAGTCGGTCGACCTAAGAGTTGTTAGAAGTCTAGTAACTAAGTAGGTTAGTAGTCGGTCGACCTGAGAGTTGTTAGAAGTCTAGTAACTAAGTAGGCTAGTAGTCGGTCGACCTGAGAGTTGTTAGAAGTCTAGTAACTAAGTAGGCTAGTAGTCGGTCGACCTGAGAGTTGTTAGAAGTCTAGTAACTAAGTAGGCTAGTAGTCGGTCGACCTGAGAGTTGTTAGAAGTCTAGTAACTAAGTAGGCTAGTAATCGGTCGACCAGAGACTTGTTAGAAGTCTAGTAACTAAGTAGGTTAGTAGTCGGTCGACTTGAGAGTTGTTAGAAGTCTAGTAACTAAGTAGGCTAGTAGTCGGACGACCTGAGAGTTGTTAGAAGTCTAGTAACTAAGTAGGCTAGTAGTCGGTTGAATTGAGAGTTGTTAGAAGTCTAGTAACTAAGTAGGTTAGTAGTCGGTCGACCTGAGAGTTGTTAGAAGTCTAGTAACTAAGTAGGCTAGTAGTCGGTCGACCTGAGAGTTGTTAGAAGTCTAGTAACTAAGTAGGCTAGTAGTCGGTCGACCTTAGAGTTGTTAGAAGTCTAGTAACTAAGTAGGCTAGTAGTCGGTCGACCTGAGAGTTGTTAGAAGTCTAGTAACTAAGTAGGCTAGTAATCGGTCGACCAGAGACTTGTTAGAAGTCTAGTAACTAAGTAGGTTAGTAGTCGGTCCCGGGTTCGCTGTTCTGCCTCATCGTGGCACCCGGGTGGAAACGGCTAATTGAGGAAATGAATGGCAAAACATAACTCCCGTGGGGATGCCCACGGGTAGACGAGAGTCCACCCCTTGCACGGGCGGGGTTGTAAAAAAGTCCTCACAAAAACTGTCACACATCCATGCGCCGTTCCTCAAAGGACCGTCCCATAAATGGCGAGTCCCCCACGGTTAGCTTGGTACAAAGAAGGAAGATGACGGAGACTCCCAGTGCTCCTAGGCCTTCGGCCATGTGTCAGGGGCTGAAGACATTGGATACAGCAATGCTTTATATAGGCATTGACTCGGGTCGCTCTCAAACAGAACTGTGCGTTCACACAGGTTTTTTTTTTTTTACTGTTCTGGCTGGACGACCAAGCAGGTTTTTTTTCAAACTTAGAGCTCGAAGAGCCTTCGGCTCAGCTCTTACGGACATCGAACGGTTAGTAGTCGGTCGACCTGAGAGTTGTTAGAAGTCTAGTAACTAAGTAGGCTAGTAGTCGGTCGACCTGAGAGTTGTTAGAAGTCTAGTAACTAAGTAGGCTAGTAGTCGGTTGAATTGAGAGTTGTTAGAAGTCTAGTAACTAAGTAGGCTAGTAGTCGGTCGACCTGAGAGTTGTTAGAAGTCTAGTAACTAAGTAGGCTAGTAATCGGTCGACCAGAGACTTGTTAGAAGTCTAGTAACTAAGTAGGTTAGTAGTCGGTCGACCTGAGAGTTGTTAGAAGTCTAGTAATTAAGTAGGCTAGTAGTCGGTCGACCTGAGAGTTGTTAGAAGTCTAGTAACTAAGTAGGCTAGTAGTCGGTTGAATTGAGAGTTGTTAGAAGTCTAGTAACTAAGTAGGTTAGTAGTCGGTCGACCTGAGAGTTGTTAGAAGTCTAGTAACTAAGTAGGTTAGTAGTCGGTCGACCTGAGAGTTGTTAGAAGTCTAGTAACTAAGTAGGTTAGTAGTCGGTCGACCTGAGAGTTGTTAGAAGTCTAGTAACTAAGTAGGTTAGTAGTCGGTCGACCTGAGAGTTGTTAGAAGTCTAGTAACTAAGTAGGTTAGTAGTCGGTCGACCTGAGAGTTGTTAGAAGTCTAGTAACTAAGTAGGTTAGTAGTCGGTCGACCTGAGAGTTGTTAGAAGTCTAGTAACTAAGTAGGCTAGTAGTCGGTCGACCTGAGAGTTGTTAGAAGTCTAGTAACTAAGTAGGCTAGTGGTGGGTCGACCTGAGAGTTGTTAGAAGTCTAGTAACTAAG
Source organism: Biomphalaria sudanica (assembly GCA_036873155.1). Classification (NCBI taxonomy): domain Eukaryota; kingdom Metazoa; phylum Mollusca; class Gastropoda; family Planorbidae; genus Biomphalaria; species Biomphalaria sudanica. The sequence continues at coordinate 59,555 of JAZGLO010003202.1, read as the reverse complement.
TAGGCTAGTAGTCGGTCGACCTGAGAGTTGTTAGAAGTCTAGTAACTAAGTAGGCTAGTAGTCGGTCGACCTGAGAGTTGTTAGAAGTCTAGTAATTAAGTAGGCTAGTAGTCGGTCGACCTGAGAGTTGTTAGAAGTCTAGTAACTAAGTAGGCTAGTAGTCGGTTGAATTGAGAGTTGTTAGAAGTCTAGTAACTAAGTAGGTTAGTAGTCGGTCGACCTGAGAGTTGTTAGAAGTCTAGTAACTAAGTAGGTTAGTAGTCGGTCGACCTGAGAGTTGTTAGAAGTCTAGTAACTAAGTAGGTTAGTAGTCGGTCGACCTGAGAGTTGTTAGAAGTCTAGTAACTAAGTAGGTTAGTAGTCGGTCGACCTGAGAGTTGTTAGAAGTCTAGTAACTAAGTAGGTTAGTAGTCGGTCGACCTGAGAGTTGTTAGAAGTCTAGTAACTAAGTAGGTTAGTAGTCGGTCGACCTGAGAGTTGTTAGAAGATTTTAGAAAAGTAGCGATGTAAAGAGAAGTGATTAGGTCACAGAAGAAGTCACACGAGAAGCAATTATAAAAGTCTGGATGAAGTAATTGACTATTTTATGTTTTGAAATTGATGTGCTCGTCTTTAATAGTAGTTATAAAGTATCTGGGCAACAATCTGCTAAGAACATGTAGATTTTATTTCACATGAAGACATATTTCATTGTATATTTCATAGACAAGATATTTCAGGTGTTCATCGGCGCCCGCAGGATTTTTTGCAGGGGGATGCAGGAGGATGGCTCAAAGTCGTAGCTTCAATTTTTTCCCCCGAGCATATTAAAGAAAAGAACTGGTGCCCTCTCGCCCCCCTCATACCTATACTATATTAATTTCACTGTAAATGAATGACGCGTAGGACGTAATCATCTTCTTTTTTGAAGTAACGTCTGTATAATATCAGATAAGAAGATAAATACTTGTTTCATGCTCTTGCGTCGTTTTAGGATGTAAACAAAACAGGTTGAACTGAACATTAGTATTGTTTGAAAAGAGAGACGTTAACGAAGAAACTAACGAATCCAGATACGGACTGTAAAGCAGTGTTCTTTAATAATCCTGAAATCCTAACAAATGTTTTTTGCTTGGTGTGTCTGTTGACTACAAATTATCGGCAGCACTAATTCATTACCTAGTTTGTCTGCTAATTGTCTCGCCTTCCTCAAGATGCTATCCCTGAAGTGTTCCTAACCATGGTCCGTTTTTGATTATGTAATTAATGTGACTGCTGGTGTGCTTTTGAGCGGCCACTTGTGCTAAGATGGACAGACTGCAACGTACAACACTGAAACTGGTTCAAGAACAGATGAATAATTGATTACAATTAAAACACACATCAGAAGCACACGAAAAGCAGGCACTGATTACACATAAAGCAGTTGTCTGGTTTCATATATAGTAGACCTAACTATTTTAAAATGCACCAAACATGTTGTTGTTTTGTTTGTTCGTAAAATGTTTTACATGTTTCGGATGTTCCTTCAGAGTGGAAGATAATTACTTCCTAGTCCAAACCTCCCGCAGGACGACGGGGGATGGGAGCGTGCAGGGTTTGAACCATGGACTATTGATAAATCTGAACGACAATCCAGCGTTCAAACCGCACGACCAGGCAGCCATCCAATTCAAAGATATTCTCAGATTGACAGCTGACTAGAATTTTTCCTCCAAGACAAAAAGAAAATAACATTTATCATATTCTAGGCCTTTACTAAATACAATGATAGCTATAATTATGTGCAAATAAAACAAAAAATCGTCACGACTACGTGCTACAGAATTTTGAATTGCAAGCCCATAATAAAGCGTGTATGGTCGGACATGAACTACAGATTAGCTTATTCCAGTTTATTACAATTATATAGCTTATCCTCATAAACTTTATTTCAGTGAAATCACTATATGCTAAGTTGCTTCGTATCAGAAGTTAATTGATTTGAAGGTGTAAAAAACATGACAACTTTCTCGCGCGCTTAAAGATTGCACGAAACAGGAAAGGCTCGATATTAACTATCAAACAATTTAAAGCCCAGACACCAGAACATAACATCTGGCATAGGTTTCTGTCACATACACGTTTGAGATTCAATGTGATATGAAGTGAGTTAATAGTCATTTGACTATCTCGTGCCTTATTTACGAAGAAATATTTGGTCTGTATTTGACCACGGGGTTAAAACCTCATTTACCTTTTGGACTCCTGAGAGTAAGGAGATGTATGTAGGGTATGTATTGTGTAAGAGATACGAAATGTAATATAAATGGGTTCTAAGTGATGGCTGGAGTAGCATGATGCACTATTTTGTTATGATTACTAAACGTTTTGTCTGTTTAGACGATGCTTGCTTCTAAATATATGTGTTGTGGTCAAATTACTCAGTGAACATAGTGACACTATGCAAAAACAAAATTGATCAGGATAAAGTTATTTAATATTTGCACAAAGAACATTCTAACAAGGCCAGAAGAGGCCCTAATGCTATACAAATAAACATTCGCGTTATCAGCATATGTCAAAGATATGACAGTTTCGAAACAGCTTATGGACCTGATGTAATCAGAAGAAAAAGGGAACATTATTGAACCCCAACCCCCTGGCTACGCCTATGCCCAGTAGAGGGACAACCTCCCCAGGCCCCGCGATTGGAGATTCCCTTGACACTGTCAGCTTCGAAAACCAGAACAGTTCTCATTTATACTCAATATCTTTGGAAATCTTTCCAGGCATCTTTATAATACCAAATACTATTTCTATGTAAGCTCTTAACGTGACATAAACTTCAGCAGCACGAGGTTTCTGTACATCCCGTTAAGTGTGTGACTTTGTGGTTGGATTTAGCTCTGAGAATGTCAAATGGTAGCACAACGAATAACGTGATGCAAGAAAAATTAGAAAAGTAAAACTGCTGTAGCGCGCAGTCTTAACAAAAATTCTAGCGATTCTACAGCACCTTTAAGAAAACAACACCGCATATAATGGGAGAACAGAGAAACAAACGAACAACGGTGATAGTCGAAGTTGACCCAACCATGCAAGTACATCTTCGAAGAATTAAGAACGCCGAGGCTCACGGCCATTACATCGGGCATAGAATTCAAAACGAGCATATGAACACTATGTCATCAGAAGTAAAAGGGAACATTATTGATAAAATCCAACTTGCAAAATATTTTCCCGTCATTCTTGACTACACACCTGATGTTAGCCACAAAGAGCTGATGTCCCTTATATTGAGTTTTTTGGACGAATCCTAATGTTGACAACTTAACAGGAAAGGGTTTGTCATGGCGCTTCTTGCTGCGCTGGTGAACGTTGGTCAGGACATCGCCGATTGTCGTGTCCAGGGATACAAATACAATGGTTTAAACTTGAAGGGAAAGCACCAAGGAGTCCAAGCGCACATTATTCGCATCAACAATCGACCTTTTGCGCTCTTCTTGCGGCGGCCATAATCTTAACCTTCAGAGTGTTTAGCAGAAATATTATTATGTAGTTTTTTGATTGTTCATGAACAAATGTCTTAATCATTAGTTACGTTGATTAAACTTTAAGGCAAAATCTTTCATAAAGTACATTATGTAATGTAGTCAAACGGCCAATAGTACAGTACATACGTAAGGTACTATGTTTTGTAGCAAAAATAAGACCTACAGCATTAGAGGCGGACGAGACATTAGCGTGATGTGATGTGGTATGGATATATAGCCTACACTTACGGCTTACGGCCCCGCATATGACACTCGCCCAGGGCCCCGCGCACTGCTAAGGCCGCCTCTGCACATGCCTCCAGAGTGTCGAAGTCCGACAGCCATCAACAAATACAAAGCAGGACTATTACAGTAGGCCTACACACGCAAGTATCTTTTTTTCCATAAATTGTGAGAAGTCACCTTCCAGGAGCTTCTTATAAACCAGAAGACCACGGAAAATCTGTTATAAGTTATAAAATGGTTTCGTTTTTATAATTTACACCTAGGATTAAAGTGGGTTCTATGACAGTGCGTGGCTCACTAAGGTCGCATAGGTTGCATTGACCTAAGGCAGGCTTTGAAAAATATCGGCGTATGCTACTCACTGTAAAATAATAAGCTTTTTTTTTTACATAAATTAATTACCCTTTTTAACATCGTTTACTTTCAAAATACACCACCAATAAAATACAGCAAGAGAAATAAATAAATAGAAATGGCTATATGACAAGCGTGAGAGACATAAAACGCTTGGGCTTGTGATAGCTACATATAAAGAGGCTCGAGGTTCTCAACATCGGACTCAATCAGAGTTGTGCTTACTGAGCAACTAAAAGCATTACTGAAAACCTTTTCCCTGGATACCTACCCCCCCCAACCCCCTAGTGATCCTGAAAACAGATTGGACCATAATGCCCTGAGCATGCTATAAGCATGAAAAATGCTCTTTATGAAAATAAAAACTATTTAAAATAATATGGAATCTGGTCTAGCAATTCATAAAAGCTATTTTTAAAAAATCTCAATCCAGATCTTGTCTTATAAAATACAAGCGTAGCTTACTTCACAAAATAAAGTATTTACTCAAGAGAATGTAATAATTCATAATTCAGTGACAATGAAAAGTAATATCAATTTAGCACACGCACAAAAATTGATTGCAATAAATCTTTTTAAAAAAAAAAGAACTATTTTATTGTGGTCTAAATTATTTTGTCTAACATTAATACATCTGTACATAATGGGTGTTTCTCATTTCTAGATGATGCCAAAATTATTTTTGGCAGGAAGAGACAACAAGAAATGTCGCGAAAAATAATTTTTTACGCTCATATTCATGATTACCTCGTTTGTTACCCCTGGTGTTTGTTAATATTTGTGAATTCACGTGAAATAGTGTACTGACTATCTTTCCTCTATTGACCTTAACTATGTGTTTAGTTATTTTCGTCATTCAAAGTAATAAAGTTTTAGATGTTAACCGTTTTTTTAGCGGCCCCCGTAAGGGGAAAAAGCCGCTATTAGGTTTGTGCAAAATGTTCAACCGTACATCTGTTCGTATGTCACACTCAGATCTCGAAAACTATAGATACGGCTTGAAAAGTTTAGGTGCAACGGCTACTTTTGGTTTTCTAAACGCAAACCATTTAATTTATAAAATTAATTATGCAAGCGATTTTTCAAAAAAATACACCGATTCTAAAACAATTACGTAAATGTAAGGAAGGCAATGTTGCAATATGCTAACAAAGATCAACACTGTCTGTGTATTTTCAGTATCACTAAGTCAAATATATTTATAAAATGTACAGGAAATGTTTACAACAAATATAAATAATAGTTACAGGTGTTTTTTCTAGTCAACTAGCTGCTAAAGTAAAAAGAAAACATTTCTGTTTGTTTATAAAGGCTGATAATGCACTTTGTATGTAAATATCACGCACATTTTTTAAAATGGACTTTTTATGCAGTGACTTTCGTGCAGTAGCGTAACGTCGCAACATGCGGAAGTGCTAAACCAATGCCTTAAATTTTTTTAACAATCAGATTTTATTTATTTTTTGTTCAGTGCCCCCATCCTAATAAAAGAAGATTATTTTTGTGCGTTTTGTCTGTTGGTCGGTTTGTCCGTCACAATTAGATTATTAAATAACACTAGAGGCTCCTCTAACTTATATTAGCTTTTATTTCCATGCTTAAACATTGCAAGAAACACATGATCTTCAATATATTGTTCCGGTTTTTTTATGTAAATAGCATATAAATGCTAAATAAAAATATCTATACTGATTTATATTTCATTAACTATGAAGTTGTTCCGGATATTGTTTTATAAAAAATAAATTATGTCAAATGATTGTTTGAAATCGCATAATTGACTAATATTACACTTATATTCTTTGACACTACGTCACAATAGTTTATTTATCAAAATCAATTGTTCCGAGTTTTTAACTTAAAACAAATTTATGTCAAATAATTTTATTTTTTTCCAATAGGTTATTCAGGATATTAAAATAAGATAGTAATTTACTAGAAACGATTATTGAAAATTACTTTTTAGACTTATTTTACATAATAAAAGTTGTTTAATCGGTAAAGAATGTTCTGGATTTTGTTTCCAAAAAAGAAATCGACCTACATTTGTCTTAAAAATTGTCACCAAAAAGGATCCGAATTTTATATGAAAAATCTAATAACGCTAATAAATGTTTGAAATCCCTCTTCTAAAAAATAAAACACATAATTTGAAAAATTCTCCATAAGGCTATGGTGAACCTAATTTCCATAACAGACCATGCCAGAAATTTAATTAACGGCATTTGATTAATATGGAATTCTTATTTTCTCTCACTATAAATATATGAACATCCGGAACAATCTATTATAGAAACTTAAAAATAATGCGATGTTTCGGAAGGGAAATTAAATTTTCATCAGATTTTCAATAGCTTTTAGTCTTTTTTTTTTCTCGCTATTAACATGATGGACAGACAGACTGACAGACAAAACAAAAAAAAGCGTCTTTAATCCTTTAATATATATATTAAGTCTACTAGCCCATGAAATGAAATGCTAAAAGATCTCACTCGGTGCACCAATGTCTATGATCCCTCGAGAAGCTGATCGTATAGAAGACATTTTTTAGTCTATCTAGGACGTGTGACGTAATGATTTTTTTTTCCTTTGACGTCATATGGAGTTAATTCTTTAAATGAAATGCTAAAATATCTCACTCGGTGCACCAATGTCTATGAACACTCGACAAGCTGCTCGTATAGCTGACATTTTTTAGTCTAACTAGGCCGTGTGACGTATTGGATTTTTTTTTCCTTTGACGTCATATGGAGTTAATTCTTTAAATGAAATGCTAAAAGAAATCACTCGGTGCACCAATGTCTATGAACCCTTAACAAGCTGCTCGTATAGACGATATTTTTTAGTCTAACTAGGCCGTGTGACGTAGTGGATTTTTTTCCTTTAACGTCATATGGAATAAATTCTTTAAAGGCTAAAACAACTCGGTATTGTAATGTTTATTAAACCTCGTAATGTGACTCGCATTTTAAAAAGACATAATAGCTAGATTTAGATCTAATCTAGATTTTTTACACTAGATCTAGATTTATTTTTACACTAGAGCTAGATTTTTTTTCTTACACTAGAGCTAGATTTTTAAAACTAGATTTAGATTTAAGTTCTAATTAAAATCATTGTAGAATCTAGATCTAGAATTTCTTGGTCTAGTTTAGAATGTTTGTTGTTTTACATGTTTCGGATGTTCCTTCAGAGTTGTAGTCGAAACCTCCCGTAGGACGACGGAGGATGGGAGCGGGCAGGGTTTGAACCTGGGACCATCGATGAACCCAAACGACAGTCCAGCGCGCAAACCGCACTACCAGACAGCCATGATTTAGACTAGATCAAGATCTATAATTTTAATTTCTAGGCTTAAAGTGTAGATTTTTATTTCTAACGTCTAGATTGTCAATGTTGCAATGTTATAAAATACTAAAACTAATCTACTTTTAATATTTCATATTGCAATTAGTCTATTAATTGATTATCTAGTGTTTTTTTTATATAAATCTTATCTAAATTACATCTACATTATCCCAAATATATATTTTAGATCTAGATCTAGTAGATATAGATATTGAGAGTGCTAAATTAGTCGTTTAATTTAGGTAGATTCTAGTTCCATGTAAATGAAAATGCTCAATAACAAAAGATTATCTAAAATCGCTCTTCTGACATATTGTACATATCCGGTAGTGGTCATTCGTAATGTGTAGGTATATTATCAATAGTAGGCTATTAGTTTGTAACCACTTTGTCATTAGATTAAGAGCAATGCCTGGTCGTGCGGTTAGCACGCAGGACTGATAATCTCTAAGGTCTCGGTTTCATACCCTGCTCGATGCCATCCTCAGTCGACCAGCGAATATGCGGATCCGACAGGGATCCGTCTCCCACGGGGGCCGCCTCTGAGTTTGTGTGGCAACACAAACTCTCTTTGTAATCTTGTTTTGTTTTATTAAAGTACGAAAATGTATTACACTAAAACTATGAATGGTGTTGTTGACTCTAAAAAGTGATAGACTGTTTCGACCGGAAAGCATCAGAAAAGTGGCTACACTGGTATGAAACCTTTGGCAATAGTTACTATAGAAAACATTGATAACAAGAAGCTATTAATAAACTACATGTCACCATAGGTGTAACAGATAATAAGTGACAAAGAAACGTATGAAGATGCAATTCAGACACTAAATAACATCTACATTTAACCTAAGAATGCAGTATTGGTAAGGCGCAAGTTGGCCACGTGCAGGCAGGAACAGGGTCCAAGTATTGACGACTTTCTTCAAAAACTCCGCAATGTATATAAGGACAGCAACTTTAAGGCCGTGACGGCTGAGCAACATCGTGACGAGTATACGGGATGCATTCATCACAGAAATCGCCTCCAACATTATTCGAAAACGTCTCCTAGAGAAAACAGATCAAAAGTTGAAGGATGCGTTTGAGGAAGCAAGGGTACTTGAATACGCCAATCTAGATTCGCTGTTGTACGAGTCACAGTCAGAAACTACTTGTGGGGCTACTACAAATGCTGTAAGAGAACACTCTGCAGATTCTATTGCTCGTAATGAGTGACCAGCACGTAAAGCAACGTGTAATATGTGTGGCAAAAAGGGACATTATCAGAGATTCTGCAAATGACGACAATCAACAACATTCACCCTCGCTAGGATGCAATCTTTAGGACTAGGAAAATCAACTTCCTTGATTCTTTTCAATGGGGTGCCAGTTAATGCCGTGATATACACTGGAAGTTGTGAGAGCTATGCCTTAAGTCACAAATGGCTGATAAATACCTTCATTGACAGAATGTTTATGGCTTCGACTTATTTGTCTCCAGTTCCTAAAGGCCATATCTATGTTACCATTCGACTCAACGATGAAACATATGAAAATATTAAACTGTCACTTCTAGGTGGCTTATGTTCAGACGTAATCCTAGGCTTAGATTTCATAAGCCTTCACCAGAATCTACAGATTCCATTTAGTGGAAAGAGACCACCTCTGTGTGTAGGAACTCTTAGACCAACTAAAGTAGAGGTGCCTAGTCTTTCTGGTAACTTATCTTCTAACTGCACTCCCGTGGCAACTAAGTCGCGCAGACTATCATTACAGGACAAAGTTCCTTAATGCTGCTAAAAGAAGTAGTTAAATAACCTTCAACATCCCTCTGGCGGGCACAAGTTCTGACTACAGCTAATGAGAGTCACAAAAGACAAATGGTTATTGACAATAGCAAGACGATCAACAGATTTAATCTGTGAGGCGCCTATCCCATGCCAAGAATAGAGAATATAGCCTAGTTTCTGTCTTCAGCACTCTGGACCCCAAGAACGCCTATCATCAGATCCCGATTAAAGAAGAAGAAAGGCTATTTACAGTTTTTGAGGCTGCGAGTTAACTTGACCAGTTTCGTAGAATTCCATTTGGAGTTACAAACGGAGTGGATTGTTCCCAGCGAACTATATATAAAATAATTGAAGATGAATGAGGAACTGGAAAATGCATTCGCTTATGTGGACAATGCGACCATCTGTGGACATGACATCGAATCTCATGATAGAAACCTGCAGAGATTCTTCAAAGTAGCTCAGAAGTATGGTATTACCTTCAACAAAACTAAAAGTTAAATTGGAACTCATAATGTCCCACTGCTAGGATACGGAATTTCAAAAAGACAGCTCAAGCCTGACCCAGAAAGATTCAGAGCCTTGCGGGAATTAAATGCTTCATTGATCTTGCAATAACAGAAACGTATAGTTGGACTGCTGGCCATTTATTCGCAATGGATTCCTAATTTCTCCAACAAAAACAGCTTGTTAGCAGGAAATTAACGATTTTCTGTCCCTGGTGATGTTAAACAAGGACGAACTTTAGAAAGCCGCTGTTTACACCACAGATTACACTAACAGTAGAGACAAATGCTTCTGACATAGCTATAGCAGCTATAATTAACCAAGATGGCCGGGCTGTAACTTTCTTTTCTCGAACACTATTGCAAACCGAAAGGAGACACTCATCGGTGGAGAAAGAATCGTATGCAATAGTAGCATTTTTGAGAAAGTGGAAACCTTTTGTTATCGAAAGACCCTTTGCCCTCGTCACAGACTAGCGATCTAATGTATTACAGACAAAAAAAGAAAGATCAAGAATGTTAAGATCCAAAGGGGGAGGTAAAAGCTATCTTGCTTTCATTCTGACATGGTCTACCTAGCAGGTAAGCTGAACTCAGCTGCCGACACTTTCAGCAGAAATCGCTACTTATCCGCAATGTCACGTAATGACTTGAAGTTACTGCACAATAGTTTGTGCGCGATACACTCAATTCGGTCACTTCTATGCACTGCGACAATGCATCTTGCGATGATGTTAGAATAGTGATCGACCAGTGCCAAACGTGTACTGAACTTAAACCACGATTCTTCAGGCAACCAAAATGACAACCAAAGTCACACAGCCATTCGAAAGAAAAAACATGGACTTTAATGGACTTCTTCCTTCAAATTCACGCAATAAATATTTTCTTACCATGATCGATGTTCTCTAGGTTTACTTTTACTTTTGCCTGTCCTGATATGTCATTCAATACAGTTATCAAGTGCCTAAATGAGTTCTTCATATGTTCCTACCGACAGAGGTACTTCTTTTATGTCTGCTGAGGTACAGAAGTATCTGAATGAAAGAGGAGAGGCTACGAGCAGGACCTCCCCATTTAATCCTAGGGGAAACGGTCAAAAAGAAAGGCTGAATAGTAATATTTTGAAGGCTATGACATTAGCGTTACACTCTCAGGACTTGAGTACATTTAAATGAGAACTAATATTACATGGCGCGTTACACTCAATTCGGTCACTTCTGTGCACTGCGACAAACAATACTCCACACGAGAAACCCTTTGAGTTCTATTGTAGAAGATTTGGAACATCCCTACCAACGTGATTAACATCTCCTGGTCCCGTGTTGTTAAAAAGAAATAACAAATCCTCTAAGTATTGCCATTAACAAAAGAGGTATAACTTGTAAAAAGGAACCCTCAATACGCTCTTATCAGAACACCTAGGGGAAGAGAAAAAACAGTTTCTTTAAGATTGTTAGTGCCCAAATAAAAAGACTCTTTCACAGAAAATGTGATACTCCCTGATGCTGCTGAAAGACGGCTCTTTCAAGAATGCGACACCCTCACTGGAAAGTGAAACGGAAAACGACGTAAGTAACTCTACTCTGAATCCTCCTCCTATTAATCAATAAACAGAGTCAGTCGTATCCGTGGTTTCGGTTGAAATATAGACCATCGAGTCGCCAAGTAACTTTGTTGGTACTGAAAATCCCAATCCAACCTGCCGATACAACTTACAGGGTTTAAATGGTTTATGAGTTTGATAAACATTTTGATGCCTGTGTTGTAGATGTGTTTAGATATTTATGACATCAGAGATTGTTAGTTCATCATTGTACTTATGCTTTGACTTATATAACAATTTTAACGTGAGGTGAATGTCGTGAATACGTTCCTTTAAATCGATTGTTATGCTTAGTATTTGTTAATATATGTCAACTCGTGTGAGATTGTGTGCTATCTTCCGTATCTTGGCCTTTACTATATGTGTAGTTAACTTCGTCATTCATTCTAATAAGGCTTAACATGTGAACACTGTCTTTGTTATATTAAATTACGACACACATGCAACAAAACTATTTTGTAACCGTCATATGGAAACTTAGGCTCAAACATAACGTTTTTTTTTGTCTTTTTTTTTCCTTTACTAAGAAATTGATATAATAAATATAAAACTTTAACAATTCTATTAATAGAATGCTGATTCAAATGTTATTTTTCAAAAAGAATTTTGATACAAACTTCGTATTAGTTATAAGTTTCAAAAATAAGGAACTACCTTTACAGTGCGCAGTTTTGACATATCCTCATTATAGGGGCCTTTACTTGACAGTGACAATCTAAATAAGTCTAAATAGAGCCCAGATCTACATAATTATAATACGAGTTCTAGTCTAGATATAGTAGACTCTATATCAAGATTCTAGATCTAGATCTAGACTTAGATATAGACTTAGATCTAGATAAAGACTTAGATCTAACTCTAGACTTAGAGATTTAGATCTATTTCTAGATCTAGGCTTGGATCTAGTTCTAGACCTAGACTTAGATCTTGAATCTAGATTTAGATCTAAAACTAGGTCTAGATCTATGTCTAGTTTGTATGGCAAATGACAATGGAGATATTAGGCCTAGTTTTTATTTGCGAGGGTAAAGTCTTGTCATTTGTACACAATTGTAGCTTAAAGTAGGTCAAGAATTATTTTTTTGTGTTGGCAATTTATCTAATTTGTTAGAAGAATAAATCTTTTTTAGTTTCTCTTTATTATAATGTGTCATGTTATTAATTTTGAATGTATGAATAAGGTTAATAATTATTTTTAAACAATTTAAGTGTACGCTAAATTGAATATATGGAGATGCTGTGGCTAAGGGGTAAAGCACTTGAAACTGGAACCCCCGTGTTCGAATCCTGGTGGGGCCGATTTTGAGTTTGTGTTTCACACAAGCTGTCTTTGTAACCTTGTCTATTTTTTGTCATTTTTTTTGTTGCGTAAGGTACAAGAAATAATTGTGCAAATGTTTTACTTGTTCCAAGATTGAGTGTGGGAGAAATAGTGTTTAAATTTTTTTTTACCAGAACAGAATGACTGGATATAAGTTTTGTAATAAAAACATTACCGATGTTATCAAAACCCTATACCAAATGCAAATAGCTCATTATTTTGAACAACCAAATTTGAGAAAGTTTTAGGACATCCTTTGCAGTGCGGCTAAGAATGCATTCACTCGAAACTCTAGATGGATTTACCATAAACCGGCACCTATTTTATTATTATTTTTCATTTCAGTTTTACAAATGATACAGAGTTTCTTTTTGAGAAAATGCAGACCAGGTATAAGATATTAATTCAATATTCAATACCGGATGCTGCAGCTAGAGCAGTTGACATTAAAATCAGAGTTGAAAATGTGATATTTGATATTTTGTGTTTTTTTTTTTGGCATATTGGCACAATTAGTGATATGTCATGCCAATATTTCCTCAAGGGTTACTTCCCCTTATTAGCTTAAGTGCAAAGTATTAGTTTGTTGTGAAGATATTATGCGATGTTGAATGACCAAACATTGGAAGAAATTGACACATTTATGTACCTAGGGCCAAACATAACAAGCGATGGAGAACCATTAAAGACATAAAAGCCCACTTAAGCTTGTCATCAGCGACATTAGCAAACTGAGGAAAGTCTAGAAGAGTAACCTTAAAATTAAATTGAATTTTTGTTAGTTGCCGAAATACCAAAATTTCAAACGCTGATGCTACATGTTACAGGAGATATGAACGATGAAAGCTGACCTGTTTGGTCATTATGTAGTGAAAGAAGCACGAAGAAAGGGAAGTAAACAAAGACTTTACAGATATTTACAATGTAGCTTATTCTATAGTATACTAGCCTGACATTACCCGCGGCCTGCGGGTCTAAGTTTGTGTTTACTAATCTAGTGGATTGGATTTAGATGTATGCTAAACTTAGCTAATGATCCTTTCAAGTTTTTACTCTTTCGCTACGAAAATAAAATGTTTTGCGAAAATGGGTTTACCCGAAGCCGATACATACATATCTTTTAAAAACGAAAGGAGAGATAGATTAATAGTACAATTTACCCGATTTGTTAAATGAATGAGATAATAAAGTAGATAATTAAACGAAATAATTTTTAGTACGCGATTCATGAATGAATATAGATCTAGGCCTATCTCAACACGGCTTCGCAGCTTTCGTAAACGAATGTATTAAAAATGCTTTAGAAAACCAAATGTTAATTTGATCAAAATATGAAATGAATGGACGATAATTAGTATGTTCATGTATTAAAGTATAAAACTATCTGTGCGAAGAGAAGTTTTATCATCTTAGAGTTTTAGATCTAGGAATGGTAAGATGTGTAACATTACAGTATTGTCTAATGAAAGAATGTTCGTCAGGAAATCAGTAGTCACAGATAAGGAACTATATAAGGAACTAATGTATGTAAAAATGGTTTTGAAACACAAATTTGAAGGTTAATTTTATTATATAATGAAATCAATGGACCTTCTTTTGTATTTTCATGTGTCAAAGTAAAAAACTATCTGCGCAAAGTGTATTTCTTAAAATTAGATCTAGATCTAAATTCTGTCGATCTTTTCTCATGTCAACATTGTAAACATGGCCTAGATCCATAAAATACTATAGCTGTAATAGAGCTGGTCTTTTTTTTTTTTTTGAGGGTCTTAAGTTTGTTTTAGGGCCACAATACACTACGGTCTACGTTGGTACCCAAGGAACATTTCTGCCAAGTTTTATCAAGATTGGTCAAGCGGTTTTTACTTCTATACGGGGACATACATATATACATACAAACATACATACGCCAAACATTCTGCTTTATATAATAGATATATTATATTTATAACTTATTATTTTGTACCTCTCTTGGAGAGTTGTTATACCATTTAAAGTTATACAACAGATAACAAATAGAGTTTAGAGTTGCCACACAAAAGCGTTGGCGGAGTACTGCCACAAATCTATTTTCTGTAGTTTTGGGAGCTGCACAAGTCGTCTCCGGGTATCTAAATCTAGGAAATAGAAGCACCCGTAGTTTAAGCACCGGACATTTAGGAGCCGAACATTTAGGAATAAGGTAAAGACTGGGATTTTGAATTTCGGGATATTTGGGCGCCCCTGAGTCTACCCAACTCTGGGTACCTGACTTTAGTTGGGGAAAGTAAAGACGGTTGGTGGTTGTGATTGCCACATGAAACTCTGCGAGTTAACCGTTGGCCAAAGAGACAGATGACCTTAACATCATCTGGCCTGTAGACCTCGTGGTCTGAAAGGGGAACTTTACTTTTTTTTTTTTACATTTAGGTACCCGGAAATTAAGGATACCGAAATTTAGGCACTCTTTGACTATGTGGAAAAGTAGGCATAGCAAAATTAGACACTCTTTAATAGCGTCTTTAATTTTGAATATAAAAAATTATGTATATTTTATCATTAGGTCATAGGCAATTGGTGACGTTATCAAAATACCAACTATAACGATTTTAACTATCAAGTAAACAAACTTACTGTCAACATGCCGTCATTACGTCCACCTGTCTAGCTATAAGCTCAATGTTATGGGCTAAAAAAAAATAAAAGGGGTGGAAGGTGTTCATTTCTACCTTTGATGATGTAGCCGCACAGCTAGACGTCTGGCCAGTTTGACATAGTTCACAAGCTCACTCAAACGTTAAGACAAAGTAAAAAAAAAAATACCAGCCGTTGCTGCTATGTATGTAATGCGCATTTATATTGTAAAGCTTCATTTCTATTTATATTAACACGCTTTGTCTTTGTAATAAAACATGCATATTCCTATATTTTAACCAAATTATTTTATTTTAAATATCAACTTTAATACATTTCATAACAGGCATTAATGGAATTACTTCAACTTTATACCTATTAAAAGAAATATAGGTACTCCTGTGCACTTTTTACTTTCCGCCAACTATACTGCAGAATAGGCCGGAGCCGAAAATTGCCGGATATTAAAAAATGGTCGGAAATGCCAGTGGAACCGGAGCTACTGTATGAAGCCTCCCTTACTTTTACCACCCACCCTCCCCTTTTAGAAAGTACGACACACCTTTAAAAAAGGATATATTAATGGTTAAATTTGAAGTATGTTAAAGTCAAAGAAGTTGAAGAAAAGGCCGATGCAGGTTTGAAACACTCAGTGTGGTGCCTGTAGCCTGTAATGGTCTTTATTGTTCTTTTGTTGTAGACCTGTTTGGCTAACGAAAAAGTAATTCGGTGCCCGAGACAAGTTCCGCTGTTTGTAACGTGTGAAAGACGAGCCTCTTTGCCAGAGATATAAACATTTCTATTTTAGATGCCTTTTTGGCAAAAACGGTAAAAGCGTTAAATTTTTTTTTTTAAAGTGTAAACAACTCTGTTAATAAAAATTGTAATAATATTGATTTGTTATTTACTTCATTAATACTCAAATATGGATGTATAAACTCAATAAAAGTAGAACAACCTTTCTTAATGGCTCTGTGAAATTAAAAATAACAAAAGACATCCTCGTTCGAGGTAAATATTAACACAATAAAGCTATTTATGAGGATAATTATTTTACAAAGCCAGAAAGAAAAATACGAATTAAA
This sequence comes from Biomphalaria sudanica, assembly GCA_036873155.1. NCBI lineage: Eukaryota > Metazoa > Mollusca > Gastropoda > Planorbidae > Biomphalaria > Biomphalaria sudanica. The sequence goes on along the minus strand of JAZGLO010003202.1, from coordinate 43,213 downwards.
AATATGGAAAAAAGATATTAAGTAAAAACTTACACATACACAAACGCACCTGTGCAAGTTTACCAATTCTTAAAATATTTTTAATCCATTTTTTCACTTATTTCTTGGAAGCAACATCTGGATAATTAAGATTTGTTGTAAAAAAAAATTATTTGTATAAAGTTATAGCTGTGTTCTTTGCTCCAAACCTGGTGATCAGCTGTTGCGCCCACTAAGATACGCGACAATCGTGTTTTCCTCGACGATGAGTTCTTTTTACTTTTGGCTTGGAACCACGTCTCACAAGACTGCGACTTCTGATAGAAGAATACCAACAACAAAAAAATTTGTTACTTACAACAAAATATAAAACAAGAAAAACGTTAAAAGTACATTTTTAAAAAGACAATATCTCCGCTATGCAACTTACAGAACGACAACACATCTCCCCTTCTCCTTGAAAAAGAATTATGTTTATGCGAATGTATAGATTTAGTACACTTTACTATATTGCAATCATAAGCTTTTAGATCTTAGAAGACGATGCGCACAATTTCGTGAACATTAATGTATTAAACTCTTGAATAAAAGCCTTCAATTCGGACATTCCTGGAGCGTTAGTGTTGTGACACACGGTATAGTGTTGGGTATCAAGAGTTAGGGGACTTACGGGAAGTGACGAGTGTGTAAACAAGAAGAGAGGAAGTCAGTTAGTGGAGTAGGTTATCTGTATATAATGTTTGCCCTGTATATATATATGTTATGTTGAAATGCTTCACTATTAAAAGGCACTTTAAACGTAAAAAGACTTGTTTCTTCACTGTTAGTCCTTTCAAGAACATGATAGTCCTATTAAATTATTAAAACCTATGTTGGATCTAAAGATCTAGATCTCTTGCCAAATTTAAATTTATTTAATTGTCTACTTGAAAAAGGATAAAGGTCAAACTAGAGTTTTCCCCGAGTGGCCAACGAGCTAATAATTATTTTCTCAGTGATATACAGCAACTGTTAAATTTCTAGAAATATCGTTAAAACTTTTTTTGATATAAGCGTTCAGATCTCTGAAGGTTTAAGGTTCCATTGAAGTTCTGACTTGAAAAGAGGTATTGTAATAATCGTGCTATAAGTTATTGGGGACCCATAACCGATATTCAAAACTAATGTAACTTATTGCAAAGCGTATATCAACTCACTGTCTGTCTGTAGAGTAAAAGTTTGTACACGTTATTTCTCCGACACCCAATCTCAAATCAAACTGAAATTTGCACAATTATTTCTTTTACCTGACAACACAAACATCAATTAAAAAAAAAAATAGTTAATAAACTATTGGTAATTAATTATTTTGTTTGGTATCTCAAACAAGGGAAAGAATTTGTACTTGACTGAAGTGGTGGTATAAGTTGAATTAGTCCCCTTTATAGGTCTCCGCTTTAAAGTAAGTTTGAATCAAACTACACATAACTATACAATTTTCTATAGTCCTAAGCACTTCACTAGCAGAGTGGTTAGTATGTGTGCTTGAGGAGGCGTGAGCCATGATTTCAAATTCAGGTCGTTCCTACCTTTTTTTGCTAATGCTTTAAAAAAAACGATGAGGTAATATTCACCAAGATATCTCTTCATTTCTTACCCCCTGCCCCCATTTTCCCAAATACTCCAGGTAAGTGATAGGATCATAGCGTACTGAGAAAGCATGAAATAGCGTTAAACAAAAACAAATGGTAAAAATATTATTAATCGCACAGATTTATTGTTGTTGGTCTAGATCTGTTACATATTTAATGACATGACTGATCCAAACTAATTGATACAATTACACTTTTGTAAAAGTTTTTTTTTTTTTTTTTCATTTTACAACGCTTATATCAACTCACTCTGTATCTTATTGCATGTTTGGATTTTCGAAATAGATTTTTCGGCCATCTCTATTCATCTAATCTTCTTCCATTTGCATACAAGCTCATGCTCGATGACAAGACGTGAATCAATATTCGTATCATATATGTCACAGACGTTTTTTTTAAAGAAGATAATTAAGTCGTAAGCATTTCATGTGTCCATATTGTCATGCATGTTAATCAATGACTTAAATTATGCTAAGTCGTTGGTTTTCCTGGCTGATTCAGGCAACTGTGACGGTCCGTCCGTTAAACAAAAACAATCGACCTTATCAAATTAGGAAAAAAAAAGTTTTTTATTTTGCCACATTAAGCGCCGTGACAAGGTGTGTATTGTTATGGCACGATTAGGAATTAGTTATTTGTTTCGGAAATAGGGGGAAGTTTTTACTTAGTGACGATGACGTGATAGATCTATAAAAAGACAGAACATAAACAAGACGCTTTCTGAACAACGTAACAAGAAGGAGCATTTTAGAAACGGCTAGAAGTAAATGACATTCGACGGTTCCCTTCATGATTATATAACGTGTTTGATGTTCAACACCAGAGTCGACTACCTCTATTGATTGTTTGGCCTTTCGCCGGTGTTATCTGTTCTGCAGTTCTTTCAGTGTTACCTCCATTTGAGTTTCCATTCGACACCGCGGAAGCGCTTAACAACTCCCGACCCCGCCTGAGCTTACTCGCACCAGCATCCTGAGATAAACTCCTATTGAAAAAATCAGAACAGGAAAGACTAGTCCTTCCGTAGTGCTCTGGCAAGAAACTTAGCCGTCCGGCGTAGTGCCTCATAGCTACCATACAAGTCGAGTGACTGCTCGCGGAGCTGGGGAAACTCGTACAAGACGTGCGACACTGTTTCGACGCTCTCTCCAAAGTGACGGCATCGGGATCTCAAAGTTCTAGCGGAACCGGGCAAAATATGCCCCAATAGGACAGTGTTCTGTTCTGCACTGCGCAATAATTGACTGCTCTGACCTCTTCAGTCGTCACCATGGATCGTCGCGATCTGGGTGACGCATGTGCTGCCAGACACCACGTGCTCTGTCGGATTCCTCCCAGGACTTTAACCACTTCTCATGAATGAGTGCTCGGATTTGTGCCGTCGCTTGTAAGTACGTGCTTGGTGCTTCGAGGTGTGTGGCTGCCAAAGCACCCTCCCGTTTCATTGCCCCTCACGCCGCAATGTGAAGGCGCCCACTGCATGAAAACGACAGCTCCAATAGCTCGGCGGATGTTATCTGCGGCGCCTATTGCCTCTTCTATTACGGTCGACCCCTCCACGCCGCCACCCATAGCTTGGAGACTGGAGCGGGAGTCATTGACTAGTACCACAGTAGTGGCACCAGTTTCGCATTGGGTCATTCGAGCCCTAATGGCCTCGAACGCCCGAGTTATCCCTGTTAACTCTCACCAGCATCCAGAAGTTTTTAAAAGCCCTCAATTAGGAGGAAACAGAAGTTCAAGTCATCGGCCTAGTCTGCGGCTAGACCCTGATTTTATAGCCACATCTGCGAAGTAAAGCCAATGAGCTTTAGACTCGTATATCTAGGAGGTAACGAGATAGACTTTTGTAAACGCACATACGTTGGGGCATCGTATAGCGAAACAGTCCTTTTTCAAGAAGGCTACAGTTTTGTGGAGGAAGGGAAAAAACCGTCCTGTCGAAGCCGTCCTGAAGAGGTATAAACCGCCCGGCATCGAGAAAGCGAAGAACGAACGTTTAAGGTCACCTCTGCAAGGCCAAGATCGACCGTTGAGCTCACGCTAAAGAACTTTGACGTAGGAGCCATTCAACTACTTACGCACTTAAGTACAGTAGTGTTACACTGGTCGGCGGAATCTGGGCTATAAGCTAGATAGCCAAAAAAGCCGTTATTCTACCAATGGACTTAGACTTTGTCGCTGTATCTGCTGTTGGTCCATTCCAGTCTCATTCTGTGCAGACGACAACCTGGAACCACTGTGCCTGCGTCGGAACAAGAAACCGGAGCCAGACACTACACCACTGAAGAACCTGAGCCAGAAGACAGATCACCGAGAACCAGAACCAGACGACGCATTACCGAAGAACCGGAGCCGTTGCAGACCAGTATCCAAAGACCTTAAAGAGCCGAAACGTTCGTTGTCCTTACCAAAGCGTTAGTGAAGACATCGCCGGGAGCCTTGCCGCCGGGACAGACGTTAGCGAGGGAAGAGTGGACCCGAGACAGACTGGGAAGTTATCGCTGTTATCTTTCTCCATAGAATAATTAGTCTATAGGAAAGTTACAACTCGCTAGATTATCACTACCAGGTTGACTCGTGGTGGATTGGGGATATCCTTAAATTGAGATATTTAGGCATATATACGTTAAGCTGTTAATCCGTCCTGTATGTGAATGTGAATCTTTTTTTTTTAGTAACGTAGTGTAGTTTTGTTTGCAATACTTCCACCTTCTGTCTTCTTTCTCGAGACGAAAGTCTCATTCATTAGAAATAGATCTATAGTTTTAATTTATATTAGTTATAATAATTAGTTATATAGTCATATACACTTCTGGCTGGGAAAGCAGGTAACTAAGATCTAATGTAATCTAGACTAAATCTGGGGACAATCGAGGTGAATCCTGATTGCCCATTCGTAATTTTGTTTTTTTTTGTAAATAGACAGTCTATTTACCAGCGACTCGTGTTGAGTAACACGTAGTCGGGTAAGTGTGCGTGTGTCGCACAGCGTAATTCAGTCAGGTGTACCAAGAATACTGTGTGTAGGAATTGTGATAAACCTAAGTTGGTTATCTAGATGCCAAGGGTCTAGAGTGATAAAGTTAAGTAGATTGAATCGGGAGATATTGACCTAATAAAATACTACAGGAAGACATGTCTTGATGCTAGGCTTTATTGAACAAGAATGACAAAACAGTTCACAATAACACAGTACACACACACACACAAGCTGACCTGGACACCATGACATTTTGACACACTAGAACAGATTAGTTCACAACACACAACAGGAAACATAAATACACAACACAGCCTTTCGCGGAATATAAAGACGACATCGGCACTATCTAAGGCGTTTTGAGATAAAGCTTGCATAATTTAATGTCTGAGAGAAGGAGTGGTCCGAAATATTGTTGGACTTCGTGCATGGACGATTAGTTAAAACCACGCACACTAGAATCAAAATAGCAATCAAGTGTTTAAAAAAACGTAGAGAGCACCTACGAGAGTCTGAAGAACTTCATCCTAATTGACAATGTCATCAACAAATGCGACCCTCAGCTGCAATCCTTTAGAAAGGAAAGAAATCCAAATGTAATTGAGAAGGTTGTAGAAATTATTAGGGATGGAACATGGCAGAGGCGTGGTTTCGTGTCAAAAAATGGAGTTGCAACTGTACTTTCCGTTAATCCTGGAGGTGTTCCTAAAGTAACAGACACATTTACCAGCAGTAACTATTGTGATAAATGTTGCAAAAGCAAAAAGAAACTTACTCCTGAACAGTTTGAAGCTTGGAAAGCAAACCACGCAGCTGAATGTGACGCTAATCACACAGGCTCTTCTGGTGCGATGGAATCACAAGGGATCCTACAAACTTTCCGACGTTCACAGAAGATGTATGGCTTAAACTATACAGGCTATTTGGGAGATGGTGACTCAAAAAGCTATAAAACTGTTGCAGATGCAGATCCACCAATATACCCCGGTAAGACGATTGAAAAGTTTGAATGCTGCGGTTATGTACAGAAAAGAATGGGACGTCGACTTATGGACCTAAAGAATTCTTACAAAGGAAAAGTTTTTTTTAAGAAGATGGCAAATACTACAAAGGAATGGTAGGAGTGAAAAGGCTTACTCAAGCAGCAATTCTAAGAATCCAGGGCCATATGGTGGTGCCATTAGAAATAATACCAACAACCTTCTACAGATGAAAAAGGCAATTTGGAAACACAGGTGTGGAGACCACAGTGATTGCGACCATTGGTGTCCAAAAGAACAAAACATAGCAATGGCAAACAAAAATAAACGCCCCAAATATATTACTGATGCTATGAAACCAATATTTGAAGAGTTAACATCAGATGCACTGTTGCAAAAGTGTTTACATGGTGGCACGCAAAATGCTAACGAGTCGTTCCATAATTTAATATGGAAAGATGCCACAAAAACCAATTTGTTGGAAGAAAAAGGCTTGAGATAGCTGCACATAATGCCACAATTGTATATAATGATAGGGAACTTGGACGAAGGCAGATATTTGCACTTTTGGGATTACATTGGTATATTATGCTGAAACATCATTTCGCGCTGCGGACAAGAAAAGAATTTTGTCATCTATAAATGCAAAAAATATATCAAAAATGACATCCAGGAGTAAAAAAAACATTCATTCAAATGCAAAGGAAGCTAGGGATGAAGGATATTTACCAGGAAGGCTTTTAATTGTAAGTTTTTGTTTTTATTATTAGTCATAGATGTTGTTATTTTTCTTGATTTTCTCACAATCTGCTTTTTCAAAATGTTTTGGTTGGTTTTGTCAACTTTCCACAAAAACTATGCTAGCTAGAGCTTTGAAATTTGGAAGTTTTGTTCTATGTCCATATTAAATCCAAACATGCTACCAGAATTACAATCTATTAAGTAGTTTTAAAGTTATGGCCTCAATACTTACCCCTACCCCAACCAGTTTCGACAGTTTTATGATTCCCACACTAAAAAATTCATTAAAAAACAGTTTTCTCTCTGATTGTAATAATTGTAGATCAATGTGATTGGACTAGCATGCTAAAGCCACTATGCAAATTTCATTTCAAAATATTTAATAGATACTAAAATATCTTCACTTGTGTGTTCGTGTATTTTTTTTAGTTTTTTAACTATTTTTGTAAAAAAAAATTCACTTTTTAAGTTTGTTTTTTTTAAATATTTTTTTCATTATTAAATGATCCATCCAAACATATAGACACTTAAATAGTGACAGATTTGTTGATATTTCAATTTGGGGGTTTAACCTGACTTGGCTAGTAGTTATAACTAGACAAGTAATATGACAAGTAATATGTTGTCTCTAGTAACTTGAGATAGTAAGATGTACAGGGAACTGGGGATAGAGTTAAATTTGTCATTTGGTTGCTATTACATTGGCTCAGTTTGGTTGGTAATTATCTATTTATTTAGTATGTATGTATGCTTGTATTTTTGTAGGATTAGAAAGGGCATTAATAAAGCGACAATGTATTTACACCACGGAAAGAGTAAGTTTTATCATTTCTCTTCTTTGTATGTGATCATGATCATACATCAGAAAAGAGTTACAGTAGTAAAGTGCGAAGTTCGAAAGTATTAAGCCCGCTGGCAGCAATTTTCACGTTTGGATTTTTATAGCACCGTAACGGTCTGACCTATGAAAAAACTGATGTTATCTCTGAATTCCTCGTCCTTTTTTTCTGTAAAAATAGATTGGATTTAATGTATCACTAGGCTTAGTTAAAATTAAATATGAGGTCAAAGAGGTGTAGGGTAGGTATCGCCAAGCGTACTTTTCCTCGAGCGAATTTTTCCACAGTTAGTAAGCTCGAATGGGTTGATGGAAGGTTCGAACATACCAAAGTAAATATATCTAAAAACATGTTTTAATATTTAATTTTCACTATAAAGTCATTTTCTTTTTACTCCAGTGCAAGAAAACCATCCTTTGCACCATTTCCCACCCTCCATAACTTCAAATAGTCTCTTTAAGCTGATGAGCCATCAGACTTAAAAAAAAGCCTTAAGCCCATGACCCATTTCCTTCACTACCGGGTAGTAAAAAAGAATAATTCCACGCCTCCTGAGTTTGACCTTACCATAAACTTAGCCTTTACAAGGAAAAGGAAATAGTATGTGTCGGAAATGAAGAAAAAAGGTGCATGCGCAGTAGCAATATAGTAGTAATTTAGTAAACATTCAAATAAAAAAGTTTTAGCAATAAAAAGTGAACTGTTCGAACCTCTTGACAAATCGGGGCTGCTCGAACTTCGCACTTTACTCTAGGTCGCTTTGGGACAAGTAAGTGGAGAGAGAAAATTAAATAACTTAAAAACGTTATAGGTGCATAGTGAGAGAATGAGTAGTGATAAATGTTACTTATTGCGCTAGGTATAATGTCTGTCCAGACGTGTGAGGGAAAGCGGTGTAACCTTTCGAACATGAATCGATGATGTCTAGCGAGACACACCTATGGTGTCAGCACGAACAGACTATGTCAGCGGTCTCCTTCGGTACACCACATTGGACAGTACCAGCTAGTGACACTTGAGTGAAGTAACGTAAGGATGAATGTGTGCAGATGAACTTGATTTGGGACACACGGGAGGAGAAGTTGAAGCCAGAATTAAGACTGAAGTTGTATTGTTCCCCATACATTTCGGTTCTTGCACAATGTAAGACTAAGACGATAGGTAAAAAATTGACTGGCAATTTTTTTTAGCGGGAGGGGGAGGAGTTGATATTTAATGATATCGACAGCGACGATGACGTGATATTTAAAAAAGTAAGAACGAAATAGGAGTCGACAAAACAAGACGCTCTCATAACAACGTAATGAAAGAAGAAGCAATAAGGAGCATTTTATAAATGGCGAGAAGTAGATGACATTCGACGGTTCCCTTCATGATTATATAACGTGTTTGATGTTCAACACCAGAGTCGATTACCTCTATTGATTGTTCGGCCTTTCGCCGGTATTATCGGTTTCTGCATTTTGTTCAGTGTTACAACGTTGTTATGAAAGCATCTTGTTTATGTCGACTCCTTTTTTGTTCTTCCTTTTTTTAACTATCACGTCATCGTCGCTAAGTAAAAACTCCCGCTATTTTCAGAAACAAATAACTAATTCCTAGTTGTAAGATAACATTAGTTATCTATTGTTTCTATTGTTTCGACCTATTTCTCAGGTTTGCATTGCCAGCCAGGTTAATACATGTGTACATATTAATGTACCAACCTGTTGAAATTTTTAGCATCACTGTCCCATTCTTCACTTTTCTCTGGCTCACTTTCATCAAGTGAATTAGCACTTCGCCGACGTGTGGACAAGGTGTGACTTAAAGGACCAACATGACGACCTTCACCACGTGACTGATCTAAAAGTAATCGAAAAATGTCTTCTATGTTTTCATCTTCTTTAGCTGAGACCTGGAGATGAAAGATTTGTATTAATTTAATAATACAGTGAACTCTCATTCAAAGATGGATGATTTCTTATTTTAGAAATGTAAGATGATGAATATATCAGAAATATTTTAGGCTAGAACTACTATAAATGAAGATCACAGAGACAATTCACCAATTAACTGTTAACTTCTAAACAAATTGTTATTGGGTCAGCTCCACTTTTATATACGTATGATAGGTCTACTGCATTCCGTAATTTTTTCATTGTTCTGAGAATATTGATGATATTTCCAGTGATTGTCGCTTCTGGTGAAAGAAACTTTTCCAAACTCAAATTGATCAAAACTTTAGGTCAGCACAGAGAAGAAGTGGGAGTGAAAAATTATTTGTTTAAATGTTTCAAAACCGGACATTTAGCGTCACAATATCGAGACAAAAGCCGACTAAGACAAAATGAGACTATGGTCACAAGCAGAAGTCATGAGTTCAAAACAAGTAACAGGAGAAGACCGAATGGACATTCGTACAATGCGTCAGTTTGCATAGACTGTCACAAAGTTGATCCTCATAAACCTGATTAGATCCAGATGGCTGGAGCGGTCACTTTAGGTAACTAAACACATATCTTTGATTTGTTGGGAAGAAATCTATTTGGGTCTTGAGAGACACAAGAGCGACCACAATTGAAGTGAAGAGACTGCATGCGCACCCTCACCAGTTTACCGGCAAGAAAGTGCGTTGTATGACGTTTCGAGGAACAATTGAAGAATATCCCACAACTCTCATTGACCACCATATACACATTGTATCTGTACAAGTAGAAGCATGTATATTGGAAAGGCCTGCAGTTGACTTGATTGGTCTAACCATAAACGTGAATGGCCTAAATAAGTCTACCATCACAAATATCTACAACTTGTAAAGGTTAGCAATGTCAGAAGTTACAAATGAGGTAACATGATCTCAATCTGATGTGATAGATAAAATGGAACAACTGATCCTACATAGATTAAACAGTCAGAATCAGATATAACATCCAGCAATGCATTGAAACAAAATGAGGACCAAACATTTGCTTCGTTTTCAGAGTTGAAAAAATCTTGTGATGATCTCTTACTCTAATAGATTATGTCTACAATAACATCTTGTCTAAAAATAGATGAGGTTTTTAAGAGCAAAAAAAAGGATGTGCAAAGTCCCTCTGTTATTGACGGGTTTATAAAAAAAAAAAAACTCGAAATTACTGTTCTTTTACTATAGTTTCATGAATAAAGCCTTAGTTACATTCGGAAATGCTCGAATGCGATGGTGCTGTTCTAAAACCAGTTTGTGCGGTTTTTAGTCAGAATGGTGATCCTCCACAAAAGAAACACAATGACATAAGCCGATTAACATTTTTGTAGTATTTAATTCTAATCACCAATACAGTTTATTTATCATTTCCTCAGCTACTTTGCAACTGTTCAACACTAAGAATGTTGGACTATAACTTTTGAGATATCCTGTTATTGATGGGTTTGGTTTTTTTTTTGTCTCAGAATGAGAATGATTTTGGCAGTTCTCCATGCTTATAGAACGTCTCTAATTCTCCCGTGAGGTTGATTAAGTTAATGTCACGAATTATTTCGTTTGTTTTTCTTGATGAGATATATTTGTGATATAACTCAATATAAGTGGATTCGGAGGTGTTCTAATTATAATTCAAACACTTTAAGAAACAATGAAGTGACTGGTCCATGGATGAATTCGACGGGGGACTGCCTCTGAGCTTGTGTGATAACACAATCTTTTTTTGTAAACTTGTTTTTCTGTGTGTTTCTCCCTCTCGGTTACATGTTTTTCTCAGTAAATACTACAAAAGTGTTAATCGGTTTGTGTATCACCATTCAAAGAGGATTTAAGATTACTGGAAATTTGTCGAAGAAAGACTGGTTAATCAATAGTGATTAACAGAGGCGAAAAGGAATTAGTTATTTTTTACAAAAATAGATAATTTATGTAACTGTTATTAGCTAGCATGCAATAAATTCACAGCCACTACTCTACAATTGGCAACACGTAACACTGTACAAATGCTTCACCTTGATCGTGAGGTTGAGAAGTATTTTGTGAATTTAAACCTCTATATAGGGCCCAAGACGGCCTTTTCAAAACCAATAGAACATTGCGAGTTTCTTTTACATTATTTTCCTGAAGCGTCGCCACTCGTCACGCTCAGCTAGTGCTGGCCAGTGTTATGTGAATTGATTGCCACGAGCAGCTGGGAAAGGCCCCATTGTCAAGCGACTATGGGAGGTGTGTGTAATTAAAATTAATTAATTATTACAATGATTTAGTTTTTGTGACATTAGGTCTAGACGTTTCTAACGCCACCATAGATAAGCCTACTTTAAATGTCGGGAAACAGAACACAAAGGTAGCATACAATTGAAAACAGAATGCCTTTAGCTAACAATATACAAATTTTAAACGAAAAAAGGGGGATAGATTACAAAGGTGAGAGGTATAATTATACACCCTAAAGTAACATATTCAATGGAGCCCAATCAGCATCTTTTAAAGTTAGCAGTGGTGTCAAGCAGGGATGTGTGCTCGCACCTTATCTGTTTCGCATATCCTTCTCCTGCCTTCTGCATTATACTTACAGCGACATCAACGAAGGTGTTTTTCTCCTTACAAGATCATCTGGGAAACTCATTAATGTATCAAGGTTGCGAGCAAAAACCAAAGTTAGGAAGATACTTATCAGGGAACTCCTCTATGCTTATGATTCAGCAATTGTGGCTGATTTTGATACTCAGCTTTAGTCCCTGATGGACAAACTCACTGCTGCTTGCCAGAAGTTCGGCTTAGATATTAGTCAATACTAATAACTAGTTCAGAACAAAAATACCGCACCTCACGAAGCATTAATGGCCAACCACTAAAAATTGTTGACCATTTTGTTATCTTGACTCTATCATATCCAACGATGTTCTACTGGAAAAAAGACATTAACAACATGATGTCAATAGCAATGGGCATTATCATGTCACGGTTGCCGAAAAGAGTGTTGAACAATACCTTGCTGACTAACAATACGAAAGCCTTAGTCTACCGACCTGTGTGATGAGCACACTGCTATACGGAAGTGAAATATGGTTAACTTCTAATGGCAGAAAAAAAAAACTGAATATCTTCCACCTCCGATGCCTAAGGCGGATCTTTAAAATAAGGTGGCAAGATAAAATAAACAATGAAGAAGTTCTACGAAGATCAGGGTGCCAGGACATCCGCTGTGTTATCAGCAGCAGACGCGTTAGTTGACTTGGCCACGTTTATAAAAAGCCAGAAATTCGACTTCCACAAAACATTCTGTATGGCGATCTAACAGAACTCTGGAAAAGCGCTGGTCGCCCACTTTTACGTTATAACGGATGTATGCAAACGCGACTTGAAGCTCTTCAAAATCGACACTATCAGATGAGAAAAAGAAAAGTGGCACTGGATAGATCCACATGGAGTGCAAGCATAAAGGAAGGGTTCCGGATTGCAGATGCCATACACAACAGTAGTAGCAAGAAGGGTGAAAATGCAACGGCGCCAGTTGATTATATATGCCCAACCTGTGACGCAGCTGTGCATCAAGGATTGGCCTCTTTAGCCACACAAGTTGCAAATTGAAAAGCTCGTCTCGGAGATGTAAAGTGCTCAGTGCTCGTTGATGCCAAGGTTCCTTCCTCCAGACATGGAGTTAAGGGTGGGTTCAACAGGAACAGCAGGAACGGGAGTTCTGGAAATTGTTTTATTGAGCCAACAGGGCTCATAGTAATTTAGGTATAGTAATAGGGAGGTCTCCATGAATTGGATCCATTAGCAGGCATGAATTTCATGTAACAGGAAGTATGGGGATTCAGCTACAGGCATGAATTCCGAATAAAAGAAAACTGAGATAAACTGTTATTAAAAATAACAGAGAAGGAAGGACTAATCCTCTTGTAGTGCTCTGGCAAGAAACTGGGCCGTTCGGCGTAATGCCTCGTAGCTACCAAACATGTTGAGTGGCTGCTCAGACACGTCTCTCTCTCAGCTCTCGGAGTTGGGGACACTCGTACAAGACATGCGACACTGTTTTGACGTTGTCTCCACAGTGACGGCATCGGGAGTCGTAGTTCAGACAGAACCGGGCAAAGTATGCTTAACAGGAACTAGTCGTTGTCTCTGGTCATAATCAGGCACAAGATCCAAGTGAATAGAATAAGAGAAAGGGAACACAAAGATTGGAGTGTCTGTCATTGAACGTCCCTCAACGTTCTAACTACAATGAACCGACTGTTCGTGATTGAAGAAGTTTGAGACGTATGTGCCGCTTGGCCGCAAATAGGGATTGGGCAGAAAAGCATGTGATAGATCATCTGACAGGTCAAAATAGACACTATGACATCCGGTCAAGATTAGCGCTTCTCTATTAGTTGTCAATGATGTATTAAGTACACCTGGATATAGGTCAAGCGTGACGTGCGCTCAGGGTCTAGACAAAGGGGAGGGTAAGTCTGGCCGCCTCACAAGATGAAAGGAGTTGAGATTGTCTTGCGCTAGTGATAAAGTCAACCAGGCTGATAGACACGGATTATCTCCTTGATCAATGAGAAACGTAGGTAGGGGTGGAGAAAAAAGTACACCGTACAGGGTGAAGCATGTTCGGAATTGCGGGTTGGGGTAGGTTTGGCGGGCAACGTCCAGGTTGGGTCAACTATGACCTGCTGGTAATTCTAAAAAAACACGGTTGGCTTTCAGAATACAAAAGTAGCCATAGCGTCTCAACTTAGGTACAAATATGGTGAAATTAAAATTGTAATAGTTTTTGTAGTCTTCGAATCTCAACGTGAGAAGGGAACATACGGTAAGACATGCTCATAAGTGGAACAGACGGTAAGACATGCTCATAAGTGGAACAGACGGTAAGACATGCTCATAAGTGGAACAGACGGTAAGACATGCTAATAAGTCGAAAGGTCAAATGAGATCAGTCACTTTAAAAACATGAATGAACCATGTGCTTACCTCTACAAAGCCACCAGAAAATCCACTGCTGTAAATCCAGTTTAATGCATCAAACTTTTCAACCTGCCGACCATTTTCTAAATCCATCATGGTTCCTACAATGACACAAGGTAATTCCTAGAATAGATGTAATAAAATTAAATAATTAAAGCAGATTTGTAAATATCTTGAAATTGAATGACTATATATGTAGATATTTTTTTCTTTTTGGTAATGAAATCAATATAATTAGTACCTCTATTATGAAAAAAATATTACAAAACAAAAGTGTGTGTTTTCACCCATAGATCTGTTAGGTAAGCACAAATACCAAAAAATTTTGAACTAAAATCTACCAATAACCACGATCTACGTACCTACCAAAATATTCATTTGCGCGAATATCAAAAGTTATTAACTAAAAGCTTAACCAATGGCACAAGAAAAATGTGACTTCCCGTAAAATTAAAGCCATAGACATTGCCTCCTCCAAAAAAAAGTATAATTCTTGCTTTAAACAAGTTGCTGGATAACCATGCACCTCTTGTCAATCGTACATCATCTGCACCCTTGATGTTGGAAAACATAAAGACATTAAAACCTTTTTCGCCGACGTGCTGAACGAACATTTTGAAAAAAGACAGGTCTGACGATACATCGACAAATCTACATCCAGGAAAAAAACAAGGTAAATCGCATGATTAGATATGCGCACACTCCATCGTCATATTCGACAAAATCGAAACCTCCGATTCTTCCAAGGAGATATTTAGGATCACCACTGAAATGTTTAAAGTATCTGAACTCTGATTCTTTCAATAGCCAAGATTGAGCAGATAAAATGAAATGACATGCCATCCCTTTCATCACAGATTGAGTCTCCAATCTTTAAAAATTCTTCTTTTGCGAGTTTCAGTGTGTCTCTGAAGATTATGTCAATACTCTTATTTTAAAAAACTCACCAGTCAACCTTAGGGGTTGGTGATGGGGGGAAGCAATGAACGGAGGTTGCTAATTAAAGGGTGCCTAATTATCCGATGCCTAATTTTTCGCCTTGTCAAAAAGTGCCTAATTATCCGGTGCCTAAATTTCCGGGTGCCTAAATATCCGTAAATATGCGGTGCTTAAATATCCGGTGCCTAAATTTCCTAAATTCCGCCCATATACCTAAACCAGCCGCCATGTTGTTTTAAAGCATATTGATCTCCCTTATCTATATTTAACTTTTAAAGAGAGTTTTTTAGGTCTTATGCTGTCAACTTATGTATTTTACGTTTATTTACTGAAATTAAGGTCCAAATAAAATGTTAACAATAATTTAAACTTATTTCTTCTTTTTTTTCCCTTCTTATCAAATTATTGATTTACAAAAAACATCTGGTTAACTGTTAGATCTAGAATGATCTATTATGTCACCAAGCAAAGCTAAATATTGATAAAATAAAAAAAATATGCATGCATATCTACATGTTTAATTATTTTCTTTTGAACAAAATTATGCTTTATGACTTAGAGATCTATAAATATTTAAAGATCAATGACATAATACGGGACTCGTATTATTACTATAGGAAAAAAAAACTTTTTTTTTTAAAGGGTAGCATTATCTCAACACTTTTATTTTTATCGGTTGATTACGACTACAGTTAGATCTATACATTTCTTATGATATTCAAGTGCCATCCGTTTTCGTAAAATCACAGCACAAAGAAAAAGATTGATTTTATTAAGCTGACACAGATGTAGTGATGGCGTAATTCCCTTTCTCCTAGCCGGCAGTCCTCAGTGGAGTCTACTGTCTACAAGCAGGACCTGCCTTACGTAGGCCTAATTGGAGGTAAAACGAATATGGAGGCCCAATGCGGAATGAATAGTGTGGCCTCAAACGAAATAGAAAAGCAAAACATTAAGACCTAAAATATGCAATGAATTGTAAACTGTCCTGTATCACCTGTATCTATATCAAAACCAACAAATAAGTTAAATTCACAAGCGCCGATGGCACTAATGTGCTTCATGGATGATTCATGATCACCAGACTAGAAATAACATTTCCACATGTCAACACAAGAAAGAAACAATGGTCTTCTAACATGTAATCTAACAAGTAGATCTAAATATTTGTGAATAAACCTTGAATTATAGTTTAAGAGACTTAAAATTAGAGCTAGGAGAGATATAGATCCATAAGAGTTCTGCTTGCGATTTAATTCACGTTTCGCAATTTTTCTCTAAAAACATTATTTGAATCCTTTGAAAGACCCCCACCAATCGAAGGCCAAGGCGGCTGCATAGTTTGCCTGTGACTAAGGACAGTCCAGCTACAAGATGGGTGGGGGATTATAGCTCGAGTGTAACTTGATCAAGAAAAAAAACTGCTCCTCCATTACACTAAATTTTGTTTAAAAACGTCTGGTTGGGGGTGGGTAGCAATTCAATCTACCACCTTTCCCTCTCTTTTCATCAATCCACTACTATTACATTCTGTTACGGAGTCCCAAGCCAGTTTTTCTCTCCTACCGTACCGTAGTACCGTACCGGCGGCTATTTTCTCCCTTTCTTCTACTGTACCCTTCAACACGCGCCGACACATAGGATCGTATTGGCGAGGTCACGATCGTAGTATTCACGGCAGAACTAGGTGTGATGTAATCACCTCTCCCTGTTCGGAGCTTTGCCGATGCCGTGGCCGTATTACGTCGGCTACTGTTTGGATCACCGATATGCTCGTAAAGGGGGAAGAGCAAGGTATGGTGAATTACCTTGGTCAATACTGATCTCGTCGTTCACTTTCTATGTTAGATCACCGACATACAGTTCAACTGAGGTCTAAGTCTTGACTGGGATTAAAATGTGTCGTTACATAAACGATAACCGATCAAAGCTCTCTTGGTTGGATCCTATATTGTCGTGGTTGGATCCTATATTGTCGTGGTTGGATCCTATATTGTCGTGGTTGAATCCTTATCCTTATTGTCGTGGTTGGATCCTATATTGTCGTGGTTGGATCCTATATTGTCGTGGTTGAATCCTTTATTGTCGTGGTTGGATCCTATATTGTCGTGGTTGGATCCTATATTGTCGTGGTTGGATCCTATATTGTCGGCCAGCTTCAAAAACAGTTATGCATGACAAATACACTCTGCTTGTCGTAGTGTCTCCTCCCCCTCCCCTATTTGGTTCAGAGAAGTAGTAACACTCATACTATTTCATCTTGTTGCACTTTCATCTCATTGACTAACAAAGTCTTTGATTTTGATCGGCCGAGTCTCTATTTCGAACCATCACAAGGTTACTAACAGCGATACCATTGTAACATTTCCCGAATCTTCCCTTCCATGCCACAATCCAATCATGACGTTCTCTACTTATTTGTGGATATTGCTTATTTTTATATTGTTCATAGTTTTATTATTTCTCTTTGTTCTTTTACGGTTTGTGTGTGTCAGGCCTACCGTTATAGCTAATTAACCCTGTGCATTAAGCAGTAATTTAAAATTAACCAATTAGTTTATAAACTATTGATAATTAATTATTTTGTTTGGAATCGAAATAATTAATTATCAATAGTTAACAAGCGTTGCAGATTAGTCCATACATAATAATATGATCTAATGAATTTTTGACCCAGAGAGCTCAGAGGGTTAGGGTAAACAATGTTATATCTAATGAACGCATAGTTAACACAGGGGCGCCCCATGGGGCTGTGACATCGCCATTGTGGTTCATTTTGTACACCAATGATTTTCAATCCGATAGTTCTTGTTGCTCCTTCACAAAATTCGCTGATGATGCGGCTCTTCTTGCCCTGCTCTCAGAGAGCTCAGACGTAAATGAGTATTTCAAACCCCGTTTGGGTAGTTGTTTGAGACAAACATCTATAGAAAAGCTAACAAGATCCTCGAAATAAAGAATCACCCTTTGTGTCAGGATTTTGTGATTTTACCATCACAAAAGAGATACAAGACACCGATAGCAAAGACAAACAGACACAAACACTCTTTTGTTCCCCTGGCAATCAAATCATTAAATAAGAACAATCTGGTATAAACTTTGTCACATGTAAATTATGAGTGAGTCTGGTGTGAATGTACACTTTGGTTTCTTATAGTTATAATGTTTTTTGATTGGTGTAATGTACAAATTGTAAGACAAATTTCCATACGGATAATAAAGATTATTATTATTATTATTATTATACCCGATTATAAATCGCCAAGCTGCAACAAATTTAGAAAAATGCCGCACGAATGCTTCTAAGAAAAATAAGACGTAAACTTAGCCCTTATTATTTAATAAATTGTTGATCTACAATCTTGATCAACCAACATCATCAACAACGCGTCAACAGAAATGGCGATCCCACTCTGACTACAAGTAGTCGCCATCTTTGATTGTTGTTGTTTTTTTTGTGTTTTTTTTTGCTAGATCTACTTCTAGCTACGTACACTACTGGAGGATTACTTTTTGTATCTACTGTTTGGAGTTACAAAATCTGGATTTAGAACTATTTCGTCCGTAGAAGTAAAAATGTCTCTATTTTAGGGCAGTCCGTCGTCAGTGTACCTCTGTATACATTAAGATACCTCAGTTTGGCAGTTAATAGTACGGAAAGTCAACTATAGAGTTTACATATTTACAAGCTGACCGTTGGAGTCACCTTGTGGTTTTATTGACTGTTGCAGTGTTGCTGAGCTTGGAATCTACTAGATCTACTTGTACTAGATCTACATCTACACACGAGTGATGGTATAGCCCACAACCACACTGTGTGATCGTCTATTCAACCTGTGAGGTTGCGTATTTTTATTCATTAATTAAATAGAGAGTTGGACTTAGCCATGTTTTGATCTCTCTTGAGGCAGAAACACCAGCTAGTCTCAGTATGGACTTAACTTAAGTCACTTTTGTTCCTGATCTGAAGACAGAAGCCAGCACTAACATATCAACATAGCGTAAGTGGAACTGGAACCGTGGAACTTGACTAGAGGACTTTTTTGGGATAACATTACCATATCTTGAGCAGCACAGGAGAGTTTGGCCTAACTCAGTACTTCCTGTCTAGTTGCCTGTGTAGGAGCACACCTTGCCTAGCCTAAGACATAGTGTGAAACGTGTGTGGAACTGACTGTAGTCGCTCCGTGGACTGAACAAAGGATCTAACTGAAGATAAGTTTTTTTTTCTTTATTTGGAGTTAGATTAAGTCTGTAAGGATAATAGATCTTTGTTAATATCATATTTCCTGTTGATGGCGCTAAGAGGGCATAAAAAAGTGGATATGATTCTTAATAAAGTCTCAGTATCTGTTTAGATTGTCTTGTTTCGTTCGTATCCACGTCCAAAATTTATATTTTTTTAGAAGTCAAGTGACGTCATCTTTATTTGTTTCTTTCAGTCTATGCTTCTTCAATAAAGTCTCATCTCATTAGAATGTATTTTGTGTTTATTCTTAATCTAGATTGTTTTATGGTATTAACTAAATTGCTATAATTATGAGAGCTTTAGATTTATTTTTATCCTGAAAATAACTGAGTCTAAGGAACCATGAGGTTGTTCCGGATTCACGTGGGTGTTGTGTTTACTTCGTGCTTTGTGTCAGTTAGCTTATAGTGGGAATCTGAAGCGTTTTAAGTCAATATTTAGTGGTTTTAATTTAGTCATTAGCACTAAACTATAATTTGTTAAAAACAGGAGAATCTAGAGATACATTTTTTAATAGTTTCAACTAAAACAAATAGTCGAACCTTTGATGAGCGTTGGCCTATAATCTGCCATATTAAGATCTTACAGTTCGGGTAACCAATCCTAGAAAAAAAAAGTAACACATTCATCCCCCCTTAATCCCTGCCCAAAAGTAAACAAACTTGAACTTAACTTAGACTTACTTAGACTTAACATTTTGTATATAGTAACTCAGTGAATTTCTTAAAAATGAACTTTTAAGAACATATTAATACATCATGTATCCAACACACATTTTAGTAATTCTTAATGTTATCGATGTGCATAATGTATCAGAAATTTGCGAAATATGAAATACATAACGTTAAAAATAGCTTAAGTTTGTGAAAATAACCGTATAACAATGTTTCGACTAATATCATATTATCCCATATATATATATATATATATATATATATATATATATATATATATATATATATATATATATATGTGTGTGTGTGTGTGTGTGTGTGTGTTTGTGTAGTTTACACCAAGCCTTTTTTTTATCTTGCAAGAACGTTTGTAAAAACATCTTATGTATGTGAATGTATCATCGGCAATGTGTTGACGCTTGTTGTGGACTATAAAGGAAATATCACTGATTATTTTAACCCATCCTTAAACAGTTCTTGGCCCTTTATAAAAACATTCTTATAGTTATTTGAACATTCATGAAGTTCTTTGATGTACTCTGTATATTTTTAAATGTTTGTGAATGTAAAATCTTGTAAAAAAAGAGGAGCAATAGCAATGGAAATAAGACCATTCTCCTTTGTTGTCCAACAGTCACGTGACTTTGGTTAAAGTTGGTCAGAAATCCGGAATAACCTCATTACGTATGTATATATAAAGTAGTTTTTTATTCTGGACATTACATGAATCCGCACAACTCGCTGTTTTTGGGTCATTACATCTTTATTTTGATATCTTATACTCTTAAGCGAGCAATTCTTGTTTGTATGTATGTATGTATGAATGTATGTATATAGTATATATATATTTATATATATATTTTTTTTAACGGCGCTAACGATTTTCTTTAAAATTTCAATGTATGTGCATATAAGTGAGAAAAAAATTCTCAACTCATTGGCCATATAACGGAAAACTTGAGGTCGACCGTTATATCGGTTTGAAAATGCCTCATTATCGAAAATTTATTTTGGTTTGAATGTTTTATGAATGAATATTTTCTATGACGTAAACGGGAAAAACGCTGCTTACGTCACTAGGCTTACCGCAGTACACTAAAATATTTCTTTGCAAACAAGAACGAGTTTTAAAGAATCAATTGACCTAATTAAACATTTGCGCACCATCTTACTGTAGATTTATTTATTATAGAACTATGTAAGAAAAGTAATGAAATTAAATGTGCCAATGTTTGATTAGTTATTGTGTTTTAAGTGCGTAATAAATTGTTTACTCTTTAATTGCGTAGAGGGGTGTAGATACCTTTTACTTTGTTGTTTATTTTGCTGGTGACCTCCAGTTATCTCGTTCTGAGGCCGCATGTAACCACGTGCTCTATTCTATGTCAGCTAAGCAAGTTGGCGCCTAAGCTGGTCTTTTAAGCGTTTCGGTGTTTTGTCGACCACTTTAGCTTACTAAAAAAGGCTGCCTTTGGCATGCGTTCGTCTGAGATTGGTCTCCCATACAGAATACTGCTCTGTCCAGCGTAACTGTCGGACTTAAAAATTCCCTCTATACAGAGGCCACAGATACAGATTCGAGACCAAAAGAAAATCTACTGCCGAGGACAGACGCAGACGCGAAAAGAAAATCTTAATCGAGCACCGCGGACAATGGCTATGCCTAACCCTAAGCCCTGGATGTGGAAAAATATGTAGGTCACAGCTGGGGCTGCGTAGCCACGGGAAATACTGCAATCCTCTTTAATTTTCGGACTCGCAGACAGGCCTTATTATTATTATTATTTTGCTGGTGAATTGTTACCATGTGTTCATGCTTCGGTGACTACTGTCCCGTACCAAAACAGGAAATGGTCATAACACAGCTTCTCTACGCCTTACTTGCTCACACTAAACATGATATCCATCCACTGGCGGATCCAGGGGGGGGCGGTAGGGGGGATAAAAAAAAAGGGGGGGATCCGATGAATTTTAGTATAGAATTCACACAATTTGTATAGGAATTTATTACTTATGTTAATAATATATACTAATTATTTATATTTCAACCTGTTTTTAGATTATTTCGACCCCCCTCCTTCTAGTATGTTGGACGAATTGGTGGGGTCGGGAGGGGGCGATGGCATCTATCCCGCCCACCCCACCACATAAACTTTCGAGTGGGGGGGCGGTCCTATAAATTTGTAGAAATCACAGCTTGCTAACAGAATCAATTAAATATCTATATGATTAAAACGTGTTATTGGTGTTTTAACCGATCTTTATATTATGTCGTTCCCCTGTTTTCCGATTGGGTTGGGGGGGGGGGAATGCATCTACTGCCATTCGCAACTTAACCCTTTGAGTGTGTGTGGGGGGGGCGGTCCTACTTTTATGGGGAAATCATAGTTTGTGAACAAAATTAGTTGAATATCTATATAATATAAGGTACGTATTGATATGTGAACCCATTTGTATATTATGTCGTACAACACTCTAATCTCAAATTTTATCATTAGTAAACATAAAATGAAAAAGGATTGTACCAGGTGGGAGGGGCGATACATGCAATTTTTGCCTTGCGCCCATCGGACAAATCAATACTTTTTCTTTTTGAATTATAGTTAAGAAATTACAAAATTACAAGAAAAATCTATCACTAATATAATTTATATGTGCTATAAATTAAATTCTTATATCGAGTCGCACAACCCCTATGCAATCTTTAACAGAAATTATAAAAAAAGGAGCGAGGATTAATCGTTTTCACTCTACCGCCCCCCCCCCCAATCCAGACATGATGTTTTAAAACAGGATAGTCAAATATTGCGACAGATTTTATGTACTTTCACATAAATTTATCATAATTTTTTAAAGAAAGACTTTGCTTTGGAAAATTTAGAATTCATACGAAATTTCTCAGTATAAGAGTAACGATTGAGATTAGTTCTGAACCTAAATATTCTTTTCCTAGTCGCCTTTTTCCAACCTTTACTAAATCTGCTATTTTTCTTGTTAAATAAATTTGGGACTATAGCTCATAATTTATGCTTCAATCCTAAAAATGCAAACAAATTTAGAGTAGAGTCTAATTGGTCCACTTAATTTCTCCTCCCACTTCCGAAACTTTTTTGTTAGAGCTTTGAATTATAGTTCTGTAACAAAACAAAGTTACAAACATGCCTATTGAACAAAATGTATCACTTACAAATGTGCTTTTTAGCGGCCCCCGTAAGGGGAAAAAGCCGCTATTAGGTTTGTGCAAAGTGTCCGTCTGTCCGTCTGTCACACTCAGATCTCGAAAACTAGAAAAGATATGAAAAATATTATTTCACCATTAAATGCGGCTTGAAAAATTTAGGTGCAACGGCTACTTTTTTTTTTCTAAAAGCAAACCGTTTAATTTATAAAATTAATTATGCAAGCGATTTTTTCATAAAAATACACCAATTCTAAAACAATAACGTAAATGTAAGAGAGGCAATGTTACAATATGCTAACAAAGATAATTGGTCTTTGCTTATTTTCAGTATCACAAAGTCAAATATTTTTATAAAATGTACTAGAAATATTTACGACAAATATAAATATTAATTAAAGGTGTTTTTTTCTGGTCAACTAGCTGCTAAAATTAAAAGAAAACATTTATGTTTGTTTATAAAGGCTACGAATGCACTTTGTATGTAAATATCACGCACATTATTTAAAATGGACTTTTTATGTAGCGCCTTTTGTGTAGTAGCGTAAAGCCCGGCCTCGACATTATGCAAAACTAATTTCTTAAACTTTAAAAAAAAATCAGATTTTATTTATTTTTTGTTTAGTGCCCTCATCAGAATAAAAAAGGTTTATTTTTGTGCGTTTTGTCTGTCGGTAGGTATGTCGGTCACGATTAGATAAAAAAAAAAAACTCTAAAAGCTATTGAAAATCTGATTTACCCTTTAATGTTCCTCCCGTAACATCTCAATAGTTTTAAGTATCTAAAATTGATTGTTCCGGATTTTTTCGTGCAATACTAATCAACGCCAACAAATGTTTCTTTGCTCTTCTAACTTATATTACATTCAATTTCCATGCTTAAAGGTTGCAAAAACACATTATCAATAATATGTTGTTCCGTTTTTTATATAAATAGCATATTAATGCTAAATCAAAATCTCTATACTGACTTTTATTTCATTAAGTGTAAAAATGTTCCGGATATTGTTTTATAAAAAATGAATTATGTCAAATAAAAAAACAAAATTTATAAAATACTCTGAAAGACACAAATATAAAGGCACATTCCTCGTCCCATATGCTAGGACAAATTTGTACAAATACTCCTTCTTCCCTAGTGCTATTAGAGCATGGAATGGGTTGTCTGAGCTAGCCAGAAAAACCAGTGACTTGGCAGAATTTAGGTCATTGGTTAATATGCATGACTGAATTCATGACGCGTAGGACATAATCATCTTCTTTTTTTAAGTAACGTCTGTATTATATAAGATAAGATAAGATAAGATTGCATCGCATAATTGACTAATATAACACGTATATTATTTGACAATGCGTCACTATAATTTGATTATCAATATCAAATTGTTCCGTATTTTCATCTTAAACACATTTAAAAAATATCGACAATAGGTTGTTCGGGGCTTTAAAAAAAGTAATTTACTAGAATTGATTACTGAATATCACTTTTTAGACATTTAATTTTCTTGCTGAAACATAACATAAAAGTTTAGTAATCGATAAAGAATGTTCCGGATTTTGTTTTGAAAAGAAATCGACTTACATTACTTACATTTTCTTACAAATCGTCGCCAGAAATGTCCGAATTTATTAAAAAATCTACTAACGCCAAATAACTGTTTAAACTCCCTCTTCTAATTAATAAACAAATAATCTTCTCATTTACGAAAAAATGTTATTCCGGATTTTTATGAAAAATATTTTAACTCATTCTCTCTTACAGTACAATTAATTTTCTACCTAAAACATAAAAAAATCTAATTATCGTTAATATTATGTTCCGATTTTTAAGGAAAACAACATCCAAACACCAAAGTATGGTATGAATATCTCTCCACAAGGCTGTAGTTCTTCTAATTTTAATACGAGACCATCCAACAAATTTAATTAACGGTATTACATTTATCTGGAATTCTCTTTTTCTTTTACTATTTATACAAACATCCGGAACAATCTATTATATAAACTCAAATCAATTGTGTTCATACCTAAAATTATTGCGATGTTTTGAAACGTGAAATAAAGGTTAATCAATTTTTAATAGCTTTTATTTGTTGTTTTTTATATTAAGATGACGGAGAGACCGACTGACAGACAAAACGCAAAAACAATGCGGCTTTGATCCTCTTTAAATAAATTCTATTAGAACTCAGAGCACCAATGTCTATGAACCCTCGTTAAATATCTCGTGTAAATAAAGACATTTTTTATGGTACCGGTACTAGCCTTTGTGAGATAATGGAATTTTTTTTCCTTTGACGTCACATGGAATGAATTCTTCAAAGGAAATGCTAAAAGAACGCACTCGGTACACCAATGTCTATGAACACTCAATAAATGGCTCGTATTGATGAAGGCGATGTTTTAGTCTAGGCCGTGTGACGTAGTGTTTTTTTTCCCTTTGACGTTATATGGAATTAATTCTTCAAATGAAATGCTAAAAGAACTCGGTATAGTAATGTTTATTAAGCCTCGTTATGTGAGGAATGATATCTTAATTTAGATCTAATCTAGATTTTTAAAACTAGATCTATATTTTTATTACAGTATATCTAGATCTGGATTTATATTCTAATTAAAATTATTTTGGAGTCTAGATCTAGAATTTCTAGATCAAGTTTAGACTAAAATAGACTAGATTAAGATGTAGAATTTCAATGTCTAGACTTAAAGTGTAGATTTAGATTTCCAAACGTTTTGATCAATATGGCAAAGTTTCAATAGACTAAAACTAATATACTATTTTTAAATTTAATGTTGCATTTAGTCTATTGATAGATTATCTAGGATATTGTTTTTACAAAAATCTCATCTAAATTACGGCTACATTATTCCAAGTTAATATTTTAGATCTAGATCTAGTAGATATAGATCTTAAGAGTGCTAAGTCAGAAGTTTAATATAGGTAGATCTACATCCTCATTCTAGTTCCATTTTTAAAAAAATTCCGATAACTCTGTTGATAGGTCTAACTGTGCTAAGACATCGAAGTAAAAGCACGATATATCTGTTCTTTTCTTTTTTTTTTGTTTTTAATGACAAACCTCCCGTAGGAGGGAAGGGGGGCATGCAGGGTTTGAACCAGGGACCATCGATAAATCCAAACGACAGTCCAGCACGCAGACTGAACGACCAAGCAGGGTTCATACCCTGTTTGTTGCCATCTTTGCCGACTTTGACGGGGGCCGCCTCTGAGTTTGTGTAACACAAACTCTCTTTGTAATCTTTTTTTTTTAAATTATTATTGTAATTTTTTTTTTCGTCGGCGATCTTCAAAGCCTAAATTTAAATATGTGGGGTATCTTCAAATCGGTTTATTTGCGATGTAGTAAGGGCTTTTCTAATTCATATTAGAATATTTTTTCAAGTAAAACATTATTGAAAAGGTAATTTTTTAATAGGATGAATAATGAACTGTAGATGTCAGGAGAATGCGTTTTTTGCAGTGAAGAATGCAAGAAAACGATTTTGGCGTCGAGCCTTGCCCCGAACCCCACTGATAAATAATGAGCTGTAAATGTCAGGAGAATGCGTTTTTACAGTGAAGAATGCAAAAAAACGATTTTGGCGTCGGGCTTCGCCTCGACTCCCACTGATAAATAATGAACTGTAGATGACAGGAGAATGCTTTTCTACAGCGAAGAATGCAAAAATACGATTTTGGCGTCGGGGCATCGCCCCGAACCCCACTAAAATCCTTACAGCATTCCCCCAGACCCCCAAGCTATCAAGAGAAAGGGCTCAACATATCTGTTTTTTTCTTCGCAGAAAGTAGAGAAAGACTGCTTTTTTATTTCTTATATATATATATATATATATATATATATATATATATATATGCTGTACTCACGTTTATGCATAGGGTTAGGCTTTACTGGACGTTAGGGTTAGGGTTTGGAAAAAAATCGCCCCTCCCCCACTTCAAAGTTCTAGATCCGCTAGTGTATCCATCTAGCGGTCAACGAGTTTGCGTACACTGCAGCTTCTTTTGATTTAACTATAAACCTCGGTAAAAAGCTTGGAGTTAGGGCGTGGTGACGGAAGGCCCAAGAGAGATCTGAATGGAGGGATCTGTAAAAGCAGGCCATATCCCTCCACGGGCTGTAGCACCACTGGGATGGATGGATGACAAACGCCGGTATGAACTTCTTATAGTCCGACAGTCAGACTGGGAAGGGCACCTATCCCGTATGGGGAACGAACATATTGTTCGGCGTTACAGAGGTGCCCCACGGATACGTTTTTTTTAGAAAACTAATGCAATGATTTAAGTCTATTAAGAAAAAATGCGCCATTTTACTTCGGGATCGGAATTTAGTGACTGATTTTTGGATTTGATTTTATTTATTTTAGGTGAGATTTTAATACTAAACCATCACTTGCCCCAGCACAGCCAAGGGTTTTTGAGTTTTAAACTCCTTACCAGGTGGTTTTGAGTTTAAAACTCCCTACCAGAGGGTTTTGAGTTTAAGACCCCCTACCAGGGGTTTTTGAGTTTAAAAACCCCTACCAGGGGCTTTTGCGTTTAAAACCCCCTACCAGGGGGTTTGGATTTTAAAACCCCTACCAAGGGTTTTAGCAGTTAAATCCCCCTCTTCTATAAAACAAAACCAAAAAGAAATGCAAACGACAATCCCAAATTAAAAAAGCACAGTTTAGGAAGATTTTGATTTTAACATCCCCCCTCCTCCGAAATTTACGATAAAAAAAGCAAATTACACACTCAAAAGGGTTTTGAGTTTACCCCCCCCCCCCTCTTCAGTAGGGTTTGAAGCTAAAAATACCTGTTCAATATATAAAAAAGCTAATTACGCACTCAAAATGTTATGAGCGTAACTTAATGGGTTTTGACTCAGTTTTGAGCTTAAACCCACCTTCAGCGGCGTTTGAAGAAAACAAATACCTCTTTAATATTAAAAGCAAATTATACACTCAAAATCCTATGAGTGTAGCCAAAGGGGTTTTGAGTTTAAACCCCCCGCAAGCGGGGTTTGAAGCTAAAGAATACATCTTCAATGTAAAAAAAAAAAGCAAATTACGCATTCAAAATGCTATGAGCCATGCCAATAGGGGTTTTGAGTTTAAACCTACCTTCAGAGCGGATTGATGCTAAAAAATACCTGTTCAATATAAAAAAATTAAAAAAATTATTTGAGCGTAGCCAGGCCAATTGGGGGTTTTGAGTTTAAGCCCCTCTCCTACAGATGACTTTTTTAAAAAGTTTAAAACACCTTCAGATGGTTTTGATCTTAAAATCCCCTTACAAGGCGTTTTGAGGTGGAAAACCTGTATCTTCAATATTATTCTAAAGCAAACTACAGTTACCATATTCTATGACCGTAGCTATACGAGGTTTTGAATTTAAACAAAAACAATAAACTCCAGAGATTTTTTAGTTTAAAACCCCCAACAGATGATTTTGATGATAAAAATTCCCTTTTCGATATAAAATCTAAGGCAAACCACAGTCACCTAATTCTAAGAGCGTATTCAAGAGAGGTTACACATTTCTACCAGTGGCAGGGCTCCATTAATAAAGTGCAGTAAATAGTCATCTGCCGAAATTGAAAAACACTAAATTTTGCTCAGCAAATATGGCTAAGACATATTTTAGGAGTCAGTTATAGTGATCGGGTCTAAATCAAGGAAATCATGTGACGAACTGGGAGTTGACCCCTTAGTAAGATTGTGACAGAGTGTTGCATGAGGTTTGCGGGACATGTTCTCCGACAAAATGAATAACGCATAATAAGAGTTGCGATGACAATCCTATTAAGTTCAACTTGGCGCCACAGATTCATGGAGGTCCTTAGAGCAGGTGGGAGGAGGCTTCAGACATTACCAGTGACAGATTTTTGTGGAAACAGCTTGACGGCAAATGCGCCGAACGGCGCGGGAGGGTTTAAGTCAGTGAGAATAGCACATTAGGTTTTTGAAATAAAACTTTTTAATAGCAGGAAAATGCACTGTAGATACCTCAGAATATGCATTTTGTTGGCTTTCAATACCAGAAATAGTGCTTGGCGGCAATTTTTCCACTAACTCCAGAAAGAAATTCTAGGGCACATTAAACGTCTTCCGAAAGAATGAAGGGTCAGAATGTAATGAAGATTATGTTCACACACACACACACATATGAATATATTTTTTGCCGGCGGTGGAAGGGGGGAGAAAAAAAATCACCCCCAACCCCTCCGCTCCCCCCATTAAAAAAAATCCTGGCTACGTCCATGGTAGGCCTACAATAGTTTTAAGCAAAAGATGGATTGTAAAACTATTGGACGTGAGCTGTGGTTTCTTTAGACTGTAGGAGGACTCAAGAGACTTTATATTTAATCGCCATGTACGATTACACTTTGAACTAACAGATCACTAAAGCAACTTTTCAGATTAGTAGTCTTTATCCGATCGTTCATTTTCGTAATTACAAAAATATTCCCAAAATGACTTCGGGTATATAACCTTCCTTAAGAAATTATTTATTAATATGAAACTAACGGGCAATATAATGTTCGTCTCCATTTTCCAATGATTCTGACTCGATTCCATTTAGCTGTCTTTTTATGTAAGAGAAAAGAATTTCAAATTTGTAAGTCAGGTTTTTTTTTCCTTTGTTACCAGGATGACTTTACCTCTTCCTAGGGTTAAGACTATATTTTTGTTTGGCTAATTTTATGCTAATGAGCCCGCCAACATTTATTCTGTTTTTAGAGCTGATTTTTATTTGATTCATTAACCAAATTGTTTAATTTCATTAAAAAAAATTATGTGGTGTTTGTATTAAATTACGTTTTTCTTTTCAAAATTTATTTCAAACAGCCAGTTTTGGACATCAATGTTAATGATCTTATATTATATTTGTTTGTTTGTTTTTTCTTTATAGTGAATAAATGGGCAAATGTTTGGAGTGAGCTTGATACATTGAATGAAGTTAAATGCCTAGATCTAGACCTACTAGATATATCTAGATTTATATAGAGAATATAGAGGATTTAGCTATTTAGGCAAGAATGGCCATCCTAGCCTACTACAAGAGATCATCTGTATTAGAAAATTATTAAATGAATAAACAAAAACAAATTTAACACATATATAATCATGCAAACATAAAATAATTATAAAAGTTGGTGTAGAAGTCACTATCCCAGTGACTTAATGTTGTTAGAATAAGTGTTTTCAAATTTTTAATTTTTGTGTTCGTATTTATGCATAATTTGAAAACACCTTTATGAGAATTGAGGCTGAATTTAAGAAACAAAAAAATAACAGTAGTAATACTAATGAGGATTCTAAAACTAATTCTAATAATACTAGTACCACAGACAATGCAAACACTCACATTGAAACCAATAGTATTACTAACACTTTAAATGACAATAACCATTGGTTGAGGGAAAAATTTTAACCTTTTCAGGAAGCAAAAGACTGTATATCAGACTATTTGAAAAGATATGAAATTTAAAGAAAGGTCTCAGATTTTGTTAGATTTTTTTGCAAGGGCAGGCACTCACAATGTCAAAACCATAACCATAGTAATCCAAATAGTTATAAAATTTTAAAGAAGGAATTACTAAATGCAAATGGATACAATGCTAGCACATTTAGGAAAAATATTATGACTACACCATCAAATCAAACAGAGCCACAAACCACAATAAATCTAGAGAAGAATTACTTCAATAAATTGTTAGGGTTTGAAAAGATTGACAGTACTTTGGAGGAGTTTAAAAATTTCATATTAGTTGACAATTTTATAAACAAATGTGATCCTCAACTACAATTCTTCATCGAAGAAAGAAATCTTAAAGTCTTGGATGATATTACTGAAATAATAAGAACGTATAACAATGCATATACCAGCAATCCATTTTCTAGTAGAGATAAGATAATATTGATTTAGTGGGATACACTCAGGAAAGCAAAGAAAGAAGTAGAAATAGAAGTAGAGATAATCAACATTTTAGATTTAATAACAGTAGAGATAGATCAAGCAACAGGGATGTAACATGTTACACATGTGGAAAAAAAGGACATTTGGCAATGAGATGCAGGGAAACACAAACAGGTCAAGAAGTAGAAATAATTATACAGATTAGATAGTTCACATAATTAGGTCAGATAGTAGAAATGATTACAGATAAGACAGCAGAAATAGGTACAACAGTTACAATAACAACTACAGTAATAACAGATACAACAGAAGTAAAAGCAGAGAATATAAAAATATAAAAAAAGATTCTGTTAGAGTATACTTTATTTTAGAAAATAGATTTATAAATAATTTTCTTATCAAAGAGATACGAGATAGTAGATGTTATACACTAGTAATCAGATCAGATCTTATTAAGCCTCAGTATTATAAAGGTTACACCAGGAATGTTGAGTTAGCAGATGGAAGTGTAAAAGAATTTAAAGTTTTTATTTATACACCTTTTTAAAATGGTCATTGTGAAGGAGTAGCCATGCCTAACATGAGACAGCATATGTTAATTGGAAATTTACCAGGATTGAAGGATTGCTCAAGACAATAAATTGAAGCATTGGAAAAGAAATATTAAAGACTACAGCAAAATAGTAAGGCAGAAACAGAAAATTACATAAGTAACATAGTGATAACTAGATCGAGAGACAAGCCAAACTAAGAAACACAAGAAATTATAGATATCAATAAGAAACTAGTCAACTGTAAAGAAGACAAAAGAAGTTGAAATATAAATTCAAAAACAGAATGAAATACAAGCAGAACAACAGAAAGATAAAACTAAAGAAACACAAAATGAAAACAGAAGAATTAAGAGGAATAGAAAAACTGCACAAGAACAACGACAAGATAACATCATTGGGAAAATATATAATAGAATTACTGCCAGTAGAAATAATAATCCCATTGAGAAATTTGTCATAGATGAGGAAATACTATTTAGGAAAACAAAAATTAATGGTAGAGAAATAAAACAATTAGTCTTACCACAAAAGTATTGGAAGGATGTCATGATTTTGTCACATGATAGTAATTTAAGTGCTCATAGGGCTATTATGAAATGTTTTAGAAATTTAGCAACTCAAGTGTTTTGGCCTAAATTGAAAGTAACTATATCAAAATACATAAAATCATGTGATATGTGTCAAAGAAGAGGAGTTAAAGGTAAACTAGGTAAAGCTCCATTACAGACAATGGATGAACCAACTATACCATTTCAAAAGATAGCAATATACATCATAGGACCTTTAACTAAAACTGAACATAATAATTGGTGTCAGGACTGAGTTCTGGTCAGCCTGGGTATCCTGTTAACTGTAGAGGAGAATAGGGGCAATTCAGTTTGTTGACTTCAAAACTGTTTTTGTTTTGGATTGTTTTACTTGGTGAGATGTTTTTTTTTTTATTGGAATATAACTCATAAAAAAGGAGTGTGGTTTTGTTCCTAGTCCAGGACAGTAGGACTTTGTGGATATAGATAGAGTCGAAGTGTAGACTCTAATTATTTTTCTGTGTAGTCATTATTCAGTCTATGGGATATTAAGCTGTTATATTTTAATTGATACTGGATATTTCAATTGTCTGAACTAAGCCTGTATTATATTACAGCGTATGTAATAAACATGTTATATGTCTGGGATTTTTTTCAAAATGACGCTGCACTGTGGCGACATGCAATTTGTGCTTTCAGTATTCATTATTATTTCTTTGCTGGATGTATATTGAATGTTCTTTTGTAATCAGTTATGCAGATGAAGACTTCTGTTTTCAAGGTGGGCTCCACAATGAGTATTTACAGTACCAGGTGACCGAGCCTCGCTCGGATGAATAATTTGTTAAGGAAGGATCAGTGGCGTAGCAAGGTACCCGTGGGCCCGGGTTCAAGAATATGTTGATGGGCCCTCCCCCCCCCCATATGACAAATATTTTGTGTGACAAAGAAATCCAGTAGCTTGTATGTATTGATACAATTACTAAAAGACATTCCAATGCAAGTTCATGATCACAGCTGACAGAATCTTTAAAGATCATGTTTAAGTACTGTTGAACACAGGGAACATAATGCGCAGGCGGCTGCTTTTTTGAAATAATACATGAAGGATATTGTACTGTCCGTTCATATTAAAATAAAACATCATCGCCTTTGCATCGTAAGTAATTTAAATAAAGATGGTGATATTTTATTACTTGAGAGTATTAGTTCAGTCAATCCTGCAGACGTCTGGTTCTCACAAATATGAAAACCTAGGGTATTTCTTTATCAAAGTCCAAAAAAAAATTTCTGAACAAAAATGCAAATTAATACATTTTTAATTCTCTTTGAGTGCTGCCGACCATGATAAAGAAAAAATGGCGCAGATTGTTGATAAAATTGCATTGCTCAACAGGTCTATTATCTCGTTTTGAATCTGTGGGTCGAGTTAAAGCTTGTGTTTTTGTTTTCTTAAGAATTTATGTACTGCTAAGACATTTTCGTTGTTTCTTGTGTCACCTAAACGATATTCTTTGCGATGACCACTATATGAAAGTATGTTGCATTCTAAAGTTAAAACTAACATTCACTATGCGATTAATTACTTTCAGCCAGTAATTATCAACTTCTTCAATGTGCTCTTTGCATCATCCACCGTTCTCAGTCATTCATGTTGTTTGTATGTTTGGCAAACTTGATGAAGTTAAGTCATTATAAAACCTATCTTTCTTCGTTTTTGATGATTTGGTTGGAAAACAAACAACATTGGTGCTGTGTCAGAGTATAAACTCGAGACTATCGGAACGACTTTCCAGTGCACATACCAGACGACTAAGCAGCCATTTAAGTGAAAGACACTATTACACGATAGATATTATTATCGCTCTACAGTAAAAAAATTTGTTTTAAACCCCCGTCCCCAATTCCATCACGATCAGTAGCTTCAAAGTGAACGTCTTGAACGTTTCCCTAAGTAACAAAACAGGATGTTTTCTTTTGGCTTGTTTAATAGCTCAGTCTGTCAGAATCTACAGGATATTTTCTTTTGGCTTGTTGAATAGCTCAGTTTGTCAGAATCTACAGGATGTTTTCTTTTGGCTTGTTTAATAGCTCAGTTTGTCAGAATCTACAGGATGTTTTCTTTTGGCTTGTTTAATAGCTCAGTTTGTCAGAATCTACAGGATGTTTCTTTTGGCTTGTTTAATAGCTCAGTTTGTCAATCTAAATTTCTACTAATAGAAAACTGAAAAAAAAATGTGCTTACTTAAATAAAAAAAAGCAGAAAAAAAGGTAATTCTATCAACGGTTAAATTAGCATAGAGGGAAAAAAACGAAAGAATGGGACCCTAATGTCACCACCAACACACCGTCACCACATTACAATGAACCTGATGTTTTGATATTAATATCAAGTTTGATATGACATTTAGGATATTTTAAGGAAACTTTTAATTTTTTTAACCATTTTTTACAAAATTGCAGTGTAGGGCAGGCCACAATCGGTCATTAGTCATGGTCTTTGGAATACTAACGCGGTGTATTTAAGTGATATGAAACCCCTACGCGCCATGCAGTGCCGTATCTAGAGTTGGAAAGGCTTTAAACTATTTGAGACTATTACGTTATTATTGGCTTGGGAGAAAGTCTTTGCAGTGTAACTTCTAAAATGGCTACGTTCTGACATTTAAGATTGTAATTAGTTTATTTTTTATGGCTGTAGTTCGAAGCATCAAGTGATGCAAAATCTCTACATATTTTCCTAAGGCCTAAGAGACTTAAATACATCGCGTTAGTATTCCAAAGAAGCGTTATTGTGGGGCATCTCTGTTACGCCGACCACCTTTCAGATCTCTAAAAAAAAAGGTTCCCTGCCTAGCGTGACTGTCGGACTGTAAGAAGTTCATACCATTTCGCAAGAATATTGCTGTTTGTAGTGCGGTCTTGCCACCGTGTGTCCATGATGGTGTGCAAATATCGTCAGCTTTCATTTAATAAAATTGTAAAGACGAATTTATTTTCTAATACAAAATCTTCATTTTCACTTGTTATTTGTATCCCTACCCTGATTGGGCCGCGCGCAATCCATTTCACATAGGACCCCGCAAATGTTAGGGTCGGCCCTGGTTATCATGTTCAGTGTGTGCAAGTAAGGCATAGATAAGCTGTGTTATGACCATTTCCTATGTGTTTGGTATGGGACAGTAGATTTCGAAGCTTGACCACATTGCAGTAATTCACCAGAAAAATAATAACAAAGTAAAAGCTACCTACTGGTCTACACAATTAAAGTGTAAACAATCTATAAAGTCTTTAAAACACAATAACTTCATACATCGACACAGTTTCATAATAGATCAATCAACAATAAGACGGTGCGCAAATGTTTAATTATGCCAAATGATTCATTAAAACGTGTTCTTGCTTGCAAAGAAATATCTTAATGTATTGCTGTGAGCCTAGTGATGTAAGCGGTGTCAAGATTTTTTTTCCTTTTGACGTTACATAGAAAATTTCATTCATAAAACATTCTAGCCAAAATGTATTTCTCGATAATGAGCCATTTTCAAACCGATATAACGGTCGACCTCGAGTTTCCCGATGTGGCCAATGAGTTGAGAATTTTTTTTCTTACTAATATGCACATACCGTGAAATTTTAAAGAAAATAGTTAGAGCCGTTTTCGAAATAAAATTTATATAATATATATATATTAGGGGTGCACCGGATAGTACTTTTTGATATCCGGCCGGAGCCGGATATGACCGGATAGTAAAATTTGATATTCGGCCGGGGCCGGGGCCGGAGCCGGAGCCGGATACCTAAGTGTTTTGTAAATAGTTTGCAGTGCTGAGCATTTTACGAAACTGTTAAATAACATACCTATATTTGTTGGTATTATTTTTTTTTCCTTTTATATACCTTATTGTTTTAAACTCTTTTACTGATTGATTTATTAAAGATTAACAGCATTTATAAACATAAATTAATCTGTGTAGCATGAGCGTGTCTATGTGTATGTACGAGGCCACCAACTATAAAGGCTGTGTGTTGGAGGGTAAATGTAAAATATGTTAGTATATATTTAACTAGTTACTTATGTAAATCTCTCATCTGGCTTGTATGGTGGTTGGATGTATGTGTTCAATAATTTCTGACCAACAACTGGTCATCAGACTTGTAATTTCAAGTCCAAAGACTGCTTCTGGTTCTGGCTTCAAGGGCATAATACTGATAGCTGTTAGTTAATAGTTGGAATCTGAAGCGTAGTAGGTCATATATTTATTAATCCATTTGCGGCAAACGATATTTTATTAACAGCAGGAACATCTATTATACCTACTCATAACCTGAGCCTTAAATGTTGCGAAGCATAGATTCAATTGTAGTCTGTAGGCCTATTATTGATAACAATGTTTAGATCTACTGTCATATAGATCTAAGAGAAATAGGAAAACCAACTATAGAAGAAACAAAATCACCCACACCCTCCCTACGAAAAAAAACAAACATAAATAGACTTTGTGTTCGACTGATCGTAACAACCTGGTCAGATAGACGTAGTGAGCCTACACATGTAGTCCTAGTGTAGTGTGTATAGTTGATGGTGTTGACCTTCACGCGTTTTTTTTTCTTGGGCATACGCAATAGTGTTTAGTGTGCAGGCGAAAAAAGATAACACATTGGCATGATCAGTAAAGCATATAGATAAATTATATCTGTACCTTAGTTACCGAGGTCAAGTGTTTCTTAACATTCCAGCATATTTTTCTTTGTTTGCTAGATCTAATTGTGGTGCTTTAGATCAATTTATTTTCTGCGATGTTAAATTTTACTGTAAGGTTTTCCTTTATATATTAAGTCAATAGAATTAAACAATGAAATTAGTTTTCTTTCTAAAGGTTTTAATACAAGGGGAAAAATACATAGACGCACACATGCACATATTTGTTTTATTTTATTGTGCAACGAACGTGTGTTCAGCGCCCTAAATGACATTTCTTTATAAGTAAACAAACTTAGTCTTATCATCTAGTCACCTCTAGACAGTGTCAATATTTCTCAACAATCTGCGTTAATCCATTCTGGCTTAAGAATGGTCAATGTCTATCAATACATTGTCATGAATTAAACTAATAAGAAGTTGGGGGTGTTGAGCCCTCCCTTTAAAGATACCCCTGGTCAGTGTCTGTTTGGCTTGTAGTCCAGCCTCCTAATTGAGACTTAAAGTAAACAAACTTATTGTCCCGGCCAATAGTATAAAAGGTGTGGCTTGTTTCCAGACCCTTTATCTCATAATAAACAAACTCATACCAAATTAACCTTATAGAAATTTGGCTTGTAGTCCCACCCCTAGTAAAAATTCTTCTCCAAGTAAACAAACTCAGTTCCCTCATAAGATGTGACCTCTAGAAAGTGTCAACACGTTGACATCTGGCTTAGTGTGGTCAGCTGCCTATCTGTGAACTCAATGTTATGGACTAACCAAAGAAAAGGAGGTGGGGGTTGCTCCTCTCTACATCTGGAGATATACCCGCACATCTAGACAGATTATCAGCGTGACGTAGTTAAGGAATATGACATGTTTACTAGACCACTCAAAGTGTGCCAGACATCGCTGCTACGTATGTAATACGAATTTATAATGTAAATTCTAGCCCCCCCCCCCCCCAATAACAAACCTAGTTCCCTCGTGTGACCTCTCTCTTGGGGTCACCTGTCAATCAATGAACTCAATGGGCTAAACAAATAAAAGAGGGAGGGAGTTGTTCATCTAGAAATATACCTGGTTACCTTAGAGGTGTGGCTCTTGTAGTCCAGCCCCCCCCCCAAATAAAGATTAACTAATCATTGGCCTCCTTCAGTCGTAGGACGACTATGGTTCATCTTAGAGCACACTTCCTCATGTGGCTGTGGAGCCCTATTTTGGAGAGACACTCCCGTCCACAGATAGCGCAAGTTAGGGTCCCCTTGGCTTTTGCTTCTGTGGTAGAGGAGCTGGCCGTTTTTCGGTTTGTGCGTTTTTCTTCCTGGGCTGAGACCCATGTACTTTCACTGTCCATAGCTTTCTTTAGCACTGTCTCCCTCCACCTGTTGCGGTCTAGAGCTATGTCTTCCCAATTGTCAGTATTGATGTTCACTGATTTGAGGTCACGTTTTATTACATCTATGTAACGGAGGTGGGGGCGACCAGTTTTTCTTGTGCCAGTCGCGAGTTGACCATAGAGGATGACTTTCGGGATGCGCTTGTCCTCCATCCGGCGAACATGTCCAAGCCAGCGCAAACGGCGTTGTCTGAGGGCTGTAAAAATGCTGGGAATACCTGATCGCGCAAGGATCTCAGTATTGCACACTTTTTCTTTCCATGTGATATTCAAGATCCTACGGAGACATCTCAAATGGAATGAGTTTAGTTTTCTCTCTTGCTTTGCGTAGGTGGTCCATGTTTCACTGCCATATAGCAGTGTACTCATAACGCATGCCTTGTAGACTTCCATTTTGGTCACCGTAGTTAGCTTATGGTTTTCCCAAACTCTTAGCCTGAGTCTAGCGAATGTCGAGGCAGCCTTCCCTATGCGTTTTTTCATCTCCTCTTCTAGGGACAGGTCATCTGTAATTGTGTATCCCAGATAGCAGAATTCGTTTACGGCGTCCAGCTTGTTATCGTCAATGAGAATGGAGGGTGGTGCTGTAGTAGGTGGTCCCATAACATTTGTTTTCTTCGTGCTAATAGTCAAGCCATATTCTTTACAGATTAAAGATTAACTACTAAGTAAACAAACTCAGTTCCCTCGAAAGGTGTGACCACTAGAGAGTGTCTATACGCTTACATTAAACCTACGTCCATCGTATTTAACTTGTGGTTACCTGCCTATAAAAAACTCAATGTGATGGACTAAACAAATAAAAGGGGGTGGGAGTTGTTCATCTCTATCTCTGGAGATATACCCGCACAGCTAGACAGACGTCTGGTCAGCATGACGTAGTCAAGGAATGTAACATTTTAACATGTTAACTAACTTTCTCAAAGGTCAAGACAAATTGAAAAAAGTGCCAGCCATTGCATCTCTGTATGTAAAGCGCATTTATGATGTAAAGTTTCATCTCTATTTATATTAAGTTATTAACATGCCTTGTCTTTATAATAAACGATGTTTGGTGCATATTTATAATGGCTCTATTTTTAAGCACATTATTTTGTTTTCATATAAACATTAATACATTCTATAACAGACAGTAATGGAACGAGGTCCACTTTATGCATATTAAATAGGGGTATTTTTTACTATCCGGTTTACTATACGGTAGTGATATCCGACCGGAGCCGGATAGCACCGGATAGTAAAAAATGCCGGATATTCGCCAGAAGCCGGAGCCGGAGGGACTATCCGGTGCACCCCTAATATATATATATATATATATAAGGTCAGGTGACCGAGCCTCGCTCGGATGAATAATTTGTTAAGGAAGGATATATACCCGAAGTCATTTTGGGAATATATTTGTAACTTGTAATTACGAAAATGAACGATCGGGTAAAGACTATCAATCCGAATGGTTGCTTTTTCGTTCTGTCAGTTCTCAATGTAATTGTACATGGCGATTAGAATAGAAAGTCCCCCCAACAGTAGGCCTATAGAAAACCACAGCTCACGTCTTAACGTTTTACATTGCTTCTTTCGCGTAAAACTATTGGGCTATTGTAATTACGAAAATCAACGATCAGATAAAGACTACTAATCTGAAGAGTTGCTTTAGTGTTCTGTTAGTTCTAAATGTAATTGTACATGGCGATTAAATATAAAGTCTCTTAAGTCCTCCTACAGTCTAGACAAACCTCAGCTCACGTCCATTTTATAGTTTTACAATGCATCTTTTACGTAAAACTATTGTAGGCCTACTATTATTGGCTGGGAAGAAAGT
Organism: Biomphalaria sudanica; assembly: GCA_036873155.1. Taxonomy (NCBI): domain Eukaryota; kingdom Metazoa; phylum Mollusca; class Gastropoda; family Planorbidae; genus Biomphalaria; species Biomphalaria sudanica. The sequence continues at coordinate 3,194 of JAZGLO010003202.1, read as the reverse complement.
CTTTGTAGTGTAATTTCTCAGATGGTTACGTTCAGACATGTAATTATGCAATTAGTATATTCATTATGGCTTTAGTACGAAACATCAAGTGACGCAAATCTCTACGTCATAGGGTAAAACGGGCACTTAGTGACAAAGTAAATTGGCGCATTTTTTCTTAATAGACTTAAATCATTGCATAAGTTTTCTAAAGAAGTTTCCGTAAGGCACCTCTGTTATGTCGAACAATATGTTCGCCCCCCATACGGGATACGTGCCCTGCCCAGACTGACTGTCGGACTATGCCGGCTTTTGCCATCCATCCATCCCAGTGGTGCTACAGCCCGTGGAGGGATATGACCTACTTTTACACATCCCTCCATTCAGAACTCTTCTGGGCCTTCCGTTTCCACGCCCTAACCCCAAGCTTTTTACCGAGGTTTATAGTTAAATTAAAAGACGCTGCAGCGTACGCAAACTCGTTGACCACTAGCTAGATATCATGTTCAGTGTGAGCATGTTAGGCGTGGAGAAGCTGTGTTATGACCATTTCCTTTGTTTTAGTACGGGACAGTAGAGACTGAAGCATGAACACATGGTAATAATTCACCAGCAAAATATTATCAATAATAAGGCTTGTCTTCGAGTCCGAAGATTGAGGAATGCAGTATTTTCCGTGGCTACGCAGCCCCAGCTGTGACCTACATATTTTGCCACATCCAAGGCAAGCATAACCATTGTCCGTCGGTGCTCGATTAAGATTTTCTTTTCGCGTCTGCGTCTGTCCTCAGCAGTAGATTTTCTTTTGGTCTGAAATGTGTATCCGCGGCCCTTTTTAAAGAAGGAATTCTTTAAGTCCGACAGTTACGCTGGACAGAGCAGTATCCTGTGTGGGAGACGAATCTCAGACGAACGTATGCCAAAAGCAGTCTTTTTTTTTTTGTTGAGTTAAAAAGTGGTCGACGTAAAAACCAGCTTAGGCGCCAACTTGCATTAGTTAATAGAGGAGAGCACCTGGTTGCATGCGGCCTCAGAACGAGACAGCTGGAGGTCACCAGCAAAATAAACAACAAAGTAAAAGGTATCTACACCTCTCTACGCAATTAAACGATTTACCGAATAGCATTAGTTCAGGATCAAAAGTCAGATTATTCGCAGACGATTGCATAATATATAGGACAATAAAAATAAAACAAGGTACAGAAATTATACAAAGAACCACCCAGAAAAATGTCAGTAATTAAGAGTAACAAAAAAACGAAAACAAATTAATTTCACTTATCTTATTCATGGTAAACCAGTAACATAGACTAACAAGGCAAAATACCTATGTGTTATAATAAATGCTATCCCGACAAGATCAACGTCTATTCTTTCGACTCAGGACCGGACACAACAGAATGAGACAACATATGTACCAGAAGCTCAAAATTGGAACAAGTGAAATCTGTCCATGTGGAGTGTCACTAGAGAATGCTGACCATTTCTTCTTTACCAAGAGGCCCATCAAAATACTGGCCCAAAACACCCAAATAGAAAGAAAACTAAATGGAGAACTCCCTTATTTGGAGACCACTACGCAGTTCATCTCATATATTGGTCTAGTCATCTGAACGTTGTAACATAAAAATGAGAACGAACAAGAAGAAAATAAGTTACAAAAATTAAAATAAATAAATTTGTATTCATGGTAAACCAGTAACACAGACTAAAAACGCAAAATACCTAAGTGTTATAATAAATGAAAAACTGTCATGGAATCCCATATTGATGAAACTATAAAAAAAAAAGCATTAGGGTTTATTAAAAGAAATTTCTATAAATCTAATTAGAACATAAAACTAAAATCTTATTTAACCTTGGTTAGGCCAATAATAGAATATGCATCCTCTGTTTGGGACCCCTCAACTCGAGAAAACATTAAGAAACTGGAACAGACACAAAATAGAGCAGTGAGATTCATAACAAACGAATATTCACATTTGACTAGAGTAACACCTTTAGTAAAATCACTAAATTTAGAAAGCCTTCGGGACAGAAGATTCAAAAGTAAAGTAGCAATTATACATAAAACACTGAACCATAATCTTCAAATACAAAACAAAATTTAATAAAATACTCAGAAAGACACAAAGATAAAGGCACATTCCTCATTCAAGATGCAAGGACAAATTTGTACAAATGCTCCTTCTTCCCTAGTGCTATTAGTGCATGGAATGGGCTGCATGAGCTAGCCAGGAAAACCAGTGACTTGGCAGAATTTAAGTCATTGGTTAATATGCATGACTGAATGCATGACTCGTAGGACGTAATCATCTTCTTTTTTTTTTTTGAAGTAACGTCTGTATTAAATAAGATAAGATAAAGTGTAAAGAATTTATTAAGCACTTAAAACATAATTACTAATCATACATCGACACATTTAATTTCATTACTTTTCTTTCATAGTTCAAATAATAAATCAATCTACAATAAGATGGTGCGCAAATGTTTAATTAGGTCTATTGACTCGTTCTTGTTTGCAAAGAAATTTGTTAGTGTACTGCGGTAAGGCTAGTGACGTAAGCAGCGTTTTTCTCGTTTGCGTCATTGAACATTTTTATTCATAAAATATTCTAGCCAAAATTAATTTTTCGATAATGAGGCATTTTCAAACTTAACATCATCCACCCCACCTGCAAGGTGTGAAAGGGAACTTTACTTTACTTTTACTTCAGGTAATATGATATCCATTTCCAATATTTGTCATCCAGATTTTTTGAATCCACAGACATTGTAAATTGTTCACAGTTACTGTTTTTCTTCAGATATATACATAATAGCAATTATAAATGTAGTGGGGTAGATACTTGATTTCGTTTTTTTTAGTTCTAGTATTTAGATTTCGATGTACAGCTTGGTCTAACCATTTAAGCCTGCTATGTTAAGGTTATACGCATATGTACTTTGGGACTGTATTTTAATGTGTGTTATTCTATTTGCCATCTGCAGGTTTTAGTGTACAATAAACGAATCTAAATCGGCCAAAGAGTTGTCTTCGTCATTTATTTCTTCTGTGCCAAAGCCACCACTTAGAGATTAGTTTCTATACAAAATTCTTGAAATGACCTATGCAGCACGTGTTATAAATTAACAAAGTTGGTTAATTTTTGGAAAAGTAAAAGACCTCTTGACAAAATATTTGTGGTGTCTGCACAGATGCTGCTGGATTTCAT